>VXAL01019404.1:178231-190941 GCA_013399475.1 Chauna torquata | reverse complement strand
GTGTCCAGAGAAGGGCAACTAAACTGGTGAGGGATATGGAACACAAGCCTTATGAGGAGCGGCTGAGGGAGCTGGGATTGTTTATTCTGGAGAAGAGGAGGCTCAGGGGAGACCTCATTGCACTCTACAACTTCCTGAAGGGAGGCTGTGATGAGGAGGGGTCGACCTCTTCTTCCAGATAACTAATGATAGGACTCGAGGAAATGGCCGCAAGTTGCGCATGGGGAGATTTAGATTAGATATCAGGAAAAACTTTTTCTCTCAGAGAGTGGTCAGGCACTGGAACGGCCTGACCAGGGAGGTGGTGGAGTCACTGACCCTCGCAGTGTTCAAGAAGCGCCTGGACAAGGTGCTACAAGATATGGTTTAGTAGCTTAGTGGGTAGTATTGGTTGTAGGATGACGGTTGGACTAGATGATCTTGAAGGTCCTTTCCAACCTTGTGTTTCTGTGATTCTGTACACTCATACCAGTTCTCCTTAATAAATAGTTGACAACAGAACCTCTGCTTTCTACTGGGTATTTGCCCAAAGCCAAATACAAGGAAACTTGCACAAATTATTCTTATTTCTGCAGGTATCTTTTTTTATCAATTCTTTTAATTTTTTTCTCAAAGTCTTCTCTTGGAGCAATGGTTGTTGTAGCAGAGATTAATGACCGAGCTGGCTCAAGGTAATAATGTTCAAATTCAAATTTTTCTTGAGAAAGGTGGTCCGCTTCTACCTTTGGCAATGGAATTTGTTATGCTTTATCATACATGCTTCACAGCTAAGGGAATGGCTACAGGGACATCAAAGAGCTTTTTGAAGTGTACTGGTGTAAAATAAAGGCATACGATCAAATCTGAAGGTAGGAAAAACTTCCTCCTAGCAAGAAATGCATCCCGATAACAAAAATATCAAAGCTGTGCTCTAAAATTTACAGAAGATTTTAAATCAGGCCAAAGCATTTCTTTACCCACCCCTCTGCAAAGGTTTTGAAAATGGGAAGTTTCAGCTATGCAGACAGTCTGAGTCTGAAAGAATCAGTTTACAGCAGATTATGTAAAAATTCTCATTCAAATGCCTACTTCTGAAATTATAAGAAACTAAAACAAGGTGTTACATGCATTTATTATACACTGCATGTAGATTTAGTATATTTAGGACAGAGGAAAACATGATTAAAAGTGTCAACATAAACTTATTTTTTGTTTAGGATATTGGTTTAATTTGACCTGGCTCTTGAAAATACAGAAAAAATTGTTTGACTACTTTATAATTATTTATGCAATTGCACAAGAGAAATTGTGTATGGATGAAACAGAAGATATGAATCAATTAGTGTCCCTTACAAACTGGCACAATAGTTAAGTATACAGGTCACTTCTTAGATGTTAATTATCTAGGATCTTGGACAGATGCCCAGTGAAGTGAAAAACACTTAATGGAATTGCTGATAGAAAATTAACCCTATTAAAATATGGAGAAATGTTGTAAAACCAGCAGCTTGGTTTTAAAATACATGCTTGATCAGGAAGTAAACCTATCAAATGAATAAAATCTCTTCATAAGCACAATGGCTCTGAATTTTTAGCAATATAATGCAAAATAAAGTGTATTCTAAAATACAGGGAACATAGCTATCATCAGGTGATACTTGACAGTAGCCTGAATCAGCAGGTTTTGTTTGTTCATTTCAGTTGGTAATTGTAGCAGAAAGCACAGTTGGACCTGCCAGCACATTTTCCATGTGAACCAACAGAAGCTGTACTAAAGTCTTTTCTTTGAAGCTGCTTACCTATCCAAAACACAAACAAACAAAATGAAAAACAAAAGAACAACAAAGGCAAAATAAGTACCTGAGGCGAAATGAAGGAGTTTACTGGAATAAATGTGATGGGAGGGGGGGCGGAGTAATACCTACTGTCTTAGCCAAGTATTCAAGTAGGAGTGGTATGAAATGTGATGAGTTGGGAGTGCTATGCCTGGTTCTCGCTCACAGTTCGTGAGGCTGAATATGTCATCTTGTGAGAGATGCAGAACTGACTGAAGAGCACAGTGCTTCACTTCTGGAACTTGAACTGCCAATTTACTTCAGACTCAGTGGTGATGATGCACTAGATGGAGCCAAACTGATAGTGAAACCTTAAAGGCCAGCCAACGTTGAAGGCACCCAAGAGAACTACAGCATTTGTGGACCTACTGTTGGAGATACCATTACCATAATGTCCTGACATTAGATCAAACAGTAAATTTTAACATCTAAATTCTAGGTATTTGGTCCTGAATATGCTAACTGGATCTCTGTGTCAGTGTGCTCAGGCTCCCAACACAATGCATGACTACTTATATTAAAATTCACAAATATTTATAGGAGCAGGTATGGAAAGTCCAAGACTGCTTTGTCCACACTCTCGGGTGAGTTTGCTAACTGCTTGAAGTACTATTTGTTTTATCTAAAAATAGTCATCTAAAATCTAGGTATTCCTCTGTGGTTTAATTCTCTGTTTCAGTGGAACAACAGCCAGCATTTCTGCAGTGCAGTCCATGGCTTTCTGAGGATGGAATTATTTGCCCTTGGTGAGGTCCATTTCTTTCCACTGAACATATAAGCAGTTCGGAGAAGAGCTAGGAGGAGAGGACAAACTCTCCAATAGCTAAAGTTACTTGAGATGCATTCCACACCAAAGTTATCAATTCCTGATTTTTTTTTTTTAATTTTATTTATTTTTGTTAGAGACAAAATAAGAGGAACAGCTTTGGTAAGGAAGTGGAGATTGTACAGCATTGCTCTGACACAATACTGATGGCAGACCCTGACTAGTGTGGTAGTTAAAGACTTCCTAGGAGAGGTAAGGATGAGTGTTCTTGGACAGAGGAGGAACTGAATGCAGGTCCCCCACATACGGGAGAGTAATCCTGATTCTGCCACAGATGCTCTATAAACCTCTCAGTCCTGGTTTCTGTCATTTTAAAGGGTAGTAATAGCTTTGTTGGCTTCCTATGTCAAGTTTGGTTAGAAAGCACGAGTTAGGTTTTGCAGCTTTGAGGTTAACTGAGATCCCTGATGGTACTGGGCCTGTGTTCTGCATTCTGATTAGGCTGTGTGTAAATAGCTCAGTGCTGTGAGAACTGAAAAAATTGTAGCTGTTAACGGGAGCAGAACTGTAGTCATGTCAGGAGCTCTTAATTTTAAAAACTGAGGTTATCTAAGTTCATTCATATCCCATTTTTAGATAATGAAGCCTTTCTTTAGGTCTGGCCTTGTTGCACTATGTTTAGTCAAATATCTCATCATGTTTTCCTTAATTTTTCTACTTTGGTGAACCTGCATAGAAATACTTACGCAAGTCTGAAGTACAAAGGTATCTGTGGCCATTAAATACTAGATAATGATTATTTTATTTCTGTTTTCTTTACACTTTTTTAGCAACTAGCATGTTTTACCTTACTTAGCATAGCCCATTTATGGGTTTATTAAAAACAGTTATTTCTGAGTAGTTCTTAACCTTTTGAATATATTCTAGAAATATTTTATGGATATTTACAGAAGGGAAGAAATTTTGGACATTTTGGACAATTGCATAACAACATAAACAAGGGTTAAACTAATGTGATTCTGCAACTCTTGGGACAGAGTCAACTGCTGATTTGGAATTGAAAATGTACAATCCCAGGAGAAGATTCCAAAGTGTTGTCAAGCTATTTCATTAAAATGTGTTGGATTTTTGTCAATAAATTAATTGTCAGCAATGGCATATAATGGAATTCACTGTTTCCTGTGAAAAGGTCTCACAGTAAAAGCTCCAAACTCTTTTACATTTTTTTTTATATTATTTGGGAAGGTTTAAAACTGAACATTGCACAACATACAAATTGTACGTTGCAATAAAGTTCCCCAAGCTGTATCTCTGGTCTAACCCAAAGAGTTGTTTAGTTTGTATTCCAGATGACAACTTCAAAAGTTGTGTTATTCACGTGAGTAACAAATCCATAATCAGTACAGATCTGAAAGTGTTTGAAGTTATTTTTGTCTTCCTTTGCAGTACCACTTGCCACTGATGCTGGCAGCTTTAGGACATGTGTGATTACTTCTCTGTGCAGACAGAAACCTCTTTATTATCCTATATTTAAGCATATGCATTCAGTCTTTCCAGTAACACACACACACACACACAAAATTCTTTACTTACAGAGTTGAGTTATGGATGCTGCTTCTGCCATTCTGTATGTTTATGACCTGTGCATCCTGTCTGGAGTCCGGTGGCTGTCTTGTGCTCTTGTACTTTCTGTGCGTTATCATCTGCATCTTATCATTCTGTCCGCTTATATGATCTGGCAGATTGGAATTAAATTGATTTGCAGTAGTAGGAATGACAGCAGAGTCTTTTAATTGGTGATGCCCATGGATGCAGATGCAGATGGATGCAGACATGCAAATTAGCTCATTGAAATAGACTGCTATGGAAGTTTTCCATGAAAATGGGTTTTATGTTGGTCTGTATAGTTAAATTACTTACATAATAGGGTTCCAAAATATGCATTAGATATAGGGCTCCAGGATACTCACTGAGATCGTGGTGGAAGTAACGATGACATAAGGAGTGAAGAAACTGAGCTCCTTAGTTTCCTGAGACAGGTACATACAATGCTTCTCCCTCAGAAAATCCCACAGACAGAATTAGTTTCTGCTTGCAACCCATCAGCACCTCAGTACTTTCTTCAGCAGTGCTTTTCGCTGTTATATAAAGCAAATTGGTTAGTGACAAAGGCAGCTGCCTCCTGCTGTGGCTGGCTAAAACTATTTGGTTTGTAATGGACTAGTGATTTCTCTTTTATTAAAAAAAAAAAAAAATTGAAGCAAGAGTTTATTGTAAATGTGTATTTGATAATGCTTAGTTAATGGTATATATGTATCTCTCATTGTGATGTACTTCTGGGATTTCAGAATCTTAAATCGATGAACCTTCAACCTAATTCCTCTTCTTACTGTATTCAACAAGTTCTTGGATGGGTCGAAAATAACTTCTAAATGCCATGCCAGTAGTGAAATCCTGATACCTTTGTTTTTTTGCCTAAACTTCCTGTATAACATTTTGGGGACAATTGCCTTACAAAGTTAACTCTGTAAATCACATTTGAGTTCTGCTGAGTTCAGTGGCTAGTGAAGACAGCACATCTTTATGTGCAGAAGCTTCAGCTGAGAACAGTGTTCTAGTGTTAGTCTTGCATCTTTTATAGGGATATCACATGAAAAACGCTAATCCAAGTTGTGCAGTACTTCTCTGTTTCAGGCCTTATTATAGTTGAGAGATGGGTTTTTTGTTTATTCAGACCAAGTGTTTGAATCCACTTGTTCTACAGTCACATTAGGTTTTGTACCACCACAGTCTGATAGCTTGCATTCTATCCCTGTCATCCTTATGTTATCCCTGTGGGGGAGGAAAAAAAAAAAAGGAATGTTCTCCAGAAATACAGGCATGCTAAAAACAGAGCAGTGATTGGTAGAGTGAGGAGCAAGGAGTGAACAGCCCAACGTAATTCTGCTCATGCTAGGTCTGGCCAAAGCCCTTAGAGTTGCTGGGATTCTCCTTACTGGGTGACTGACTGACTTTGATTCAGTTTTCANTGTTATTCCACAGGGCCCCTGGTACATTTACTGCTTAGATGGTATCTGCAGATTTGTACATGATGTTCAAGCATGTATAAAAACAGGATGTTTGAGGGAGTGAGCACTTGCAGAGAGACAGTTAACTCGGTGTTTGTATTTCTCTTTCTTCCCGTGGTTGCTTCTGGGGAGTCTGGTTCTGCAAGGCTTTCTTTTCCTTTTTTTTTTTTTATATTTTATTTTATATACAATTGTCAGTGGGAATGTATGTGATTAGCAGCACAGGTCAAACTCAAATAGTTTGTGAGCCCTAACACTCTAGATGAATGTTAGAAAATGTACTTTCCATTACTGTAATGTAAAAATGTTCTCCTTTTGTTGGCTACGCTGTGGCCAGCAGCATGCTTTATCCTAAACCTAAACACTACGGTAGCACATACTTGATTAGAAATAGTAGCCACGACAAATACACATACTTCAGCTATGTAGACAGTCCCATACATGTTGCAAATTTGTAACATGTCTCAGTCTGAACAGCTGGGAAAATTGTGAAACCAGTTGACAAAGAAAATACTGTATCGTCATTATGGATAAACCACCATATTTAAACAGTGAGATGGACCTGTAGTAATGTTATTATGGACAAAGATAACAAAGGTTGAGGGTAGGGACTTGAATTATGTAATTTGTATACATAAACTTGTATAATTTGAATATATTAAGTCCAATGACTGCATTTCATCAGCTTTAAAGCTCTAAGGGGTAACTGAAATCTGATCTGAACTGTCAAGGCATTCCAAAGAATTTTGCCTTGTAATCTTGCACCAAATTCTGCAATTCATGTAATTCACCCACTGCAGAAACAAAAGAAACCTTTTTTAATTGTGCTTTTGTTATTTATTGAAAAGATCTTATTGCTATTTTAAAGTTCTATAATAAAATTTTAAAGAAAATGTGCATATGCTTGTATTATACAACATGCTTTTCTGTTTTTAAAAATAAATTTGAGGTCTGTCTTCTAATTTTTGAGCCAAGCATATCTAGCAGAGCTGTAATTCATAACTGTGTCGTAATATGCTTCCGTGTTTGTCATTAGAACTCAATAAATTGTCAAAACATGTGACAGTCCAAAGTTCCTGAAATGTCAAAATCTGATGTCTCTAAATCCTTTCCAGTTAAGTAGCTTTAAAATAAAGGGACAGACTCATCACCAAATTATTATTACTATTATTTTTTAAACAGTGTCACACTTATAAGTCCAACAAAATTATGCTGCAGTAAACCTGGTAATGCAGTGAACTGGGCCAGAGAAAAATACCTGTTCTAATGCATGTACTTTATTTCCTGTAGCACACCCCAGAGGTATTTTACAAGTGGTAGAGGTCTATCAGTAGGGGACATTTTAGGAAAGCATTAGCTGAAGAATTCCAGCAGAAAAGGGTAGCATTTACTTAGAAGGAAAAACAGCAAGGTAGATCCTTATTTGAGATAAAACTGTCTCTGTTAATTATATTCTCATTTATTTGAAGTATACTTCAGACTAAATTCTTGCCAATATTAGTCAGCAGTTTTCTCCAGAAATTGTTGTGCTGAGTTCCCTATTTAACCATAGATACCATAGATTGCCAGATGCAATGGAAGATCATAAAGCCTTCTGGCTTGCCAGCTGCTATAATTCCAGAGCTGCTACAAGGACTGCCGGGTGGTGAAAATATCTAATTGCTTCCTCTTAAATAGTTTGAAAAGTATTCCTTGATTTTTATTTTTATTAAAAAGTAAATTTAAACAAGTTATTTTGCCTTCTGGCTATTTAGAATAATTGCACAATAGTATCAATATGTTTTTGTTACTTCTTGGTTTTAATTTCACATTTGCTAGGCCAGTCTATTCTTTATTTTACCATATGGTCCTGCTTCTTTATCTGCTGTAGCTCTTGTCACTTTTAACTGTGTGAAATGGGTTCACAGACATCCAGTGGGAAGTGTTTGTAGGTCAGTGACTAATTTTCCCAGGCCCATATTGCAGACGCTGGTGATTTATACTGGCTCTATTTATAGAGAAAAGATGACTTTTTTTTTTTAACTTCTGAACTTACACTCTCACATTGGCATTTCTGCAGTCAACTGATGTATCTGCTTGTTGAGTGATGATGACAGCAAAGTTAATACGCTACGCAAGTGGCAAAATGTGTTACAACATACAAGAGTTTGTTTCACGTTTAATGACAGATATAGGCACAGTCTGCACTAAGCAATATTAGTGTGTGCATCAGAAGTACCATGATAGAAGAGAATATCTATGATGACAGAGTAATCTAACCATTTTATTTATTTGGTCCCCTTTTCTATAATACATGAACAACTTGCTGTTTCCAAGATTCTAGACTTACAAATATCTTTGAGACAGTGAGAAGATATTATTCACATTTCAATGAAAGGGATCTGAGAAACAGGGATGAAGGGGTTTTGGAAGTCTTGCACGCAGTTTACAGTGGAGCAGAAAAGTGAATTTGGATTCCTTGACTGTGTGCGAATCAGTGGGTGGTTGTTCTCAAAAATAAGGCAAGCAGTGCTACTATCTCTGTGATTACATAGTTTAAAATATAGCAGATGAATAAGCAGAAGGAGTTTTATGGCAAAATACAGCTAAAGCTTTCCCTTCAGATCACTTACAATGTGTCTGACTGATGGCTTGCTAATAGCAACTGAAATGAAAATAAAACAAGCTTCACCTGGTTAAAGGAGGCAGCCTTCTCTTCCTTTTTTTTGTCAAAGAAATGGAAGCTGATTCTAAAAATCATTCTGGCTTTTACCACATTTGAGTAAAATTCTTGAACGCTCATATGGGAGCCTCAATTTTAATTCTGTAGACTTGCTTATGTCCTTGGTACTTTTTCATTGTGAGCGAAATGACTTTGACAATCATACACAGTTCTTATTACTTTTGTAGGCCAGCCTATCTACTACAAAGAACACTGATACCAATGCCTAATGATAGTGGACAGAGTTCACTGTTCAAATGGAAAAAAAAAAGGAAAGCTTTTCCCCCATTTAGGGGAAGTTTTTAAATTTACATTATTTTTCAAAGGAAAGGATACCACCTAATCCAAATAGGACTTAAGAAGGTTGAACAAAATATTTATGAAGAACACACTCAAACTGATATGTCTGCTGTTCTTTTGTTGTTAAATGCATTAATTAATTTGTGGTTCTTTACCTCTGTGTTGCACAGAAACTTAGGGGATTTGTCTTGAGGAGCGTGATCTTAGGCGCCTCTAAAATTCTAAATGTGTTCCTACAGGTATCCACAATTGTAGTACTCTGCTAAAAATTAACAAGGCTTATGCCTAGACACTTCTCTGTTGAAAATTTCAAGACACTTCAAGAGCTTTAATTTTCATACTGAGAATTTCCTCACTTTTTTGTTTCACCTCTTGATTTGAAAATTAACTGAGGAAAGTCTATTTTCATCTCAATATAGATGATAGTGCTTAGCAGAACTTTAATCAGCTTGAGAATGTGTTTCATGGGGGCAATTCTTGAGATGAGTGTACAGTTCACCATATTCAGCTTGGTTCCCTGTTTCTGAAACCTTTAACTTTTCTTTGAATCAGTTCTTCAAACACAGTCCTTCACTATTCTGGTTAAAAAAGGCTGGCCTTCTAGGGAGCTGTAGGCTAAAGTAAGACACTTCCCTGATGATTTTCTTCATGTAAAGGGCTCAGCCTGAGCATATGTATGTACAGACACATGCTTTTCCAGTAAGCTATACTTCTAAATACTTAAATCCCTTGCATATTAACATATATTAGCTCATATTATACACAAATGTTTCTAACTGCAAGCTGCCATCACTGATACTCAAAATTGCTATCTAGTGAGAGTTGGCAGAAAGTTGTTTTTTCTTTAAAAAAAAATTTTTTTTTAAGATGAATTTGAGAAAAAACAGTTCTGAGTATATTAACCCCAATTTCTGGTCCTGGTTCAGGTCTCATTCTTTGCATAAATTAGGAGCAGCTTCACTGTAACTAAAGGTGTTACACTTGCCTAGACCTATATGAAATCAGAACACATTAACAGATACCTCTTTATAGAACAGGATCTTTCACAAGCAGAAAGGACTAAAACACAGTAGCCTCTTATCCATACTCCATATAGACTCTCCAGTTGGCAAAGTGCTTTGTGGCAGCACTCCTTGTTTTTACACATTATTTTGCTTTGTTTAGTTAGGCTTTTCTATACAAGGGGTTTTATTGTTTAAGAGGGGGCACTCCCACCCTTGCTAGTAGTCATCAGGCCATGCTATTGGGTAATTATAGCTCTTTACATGCCAAGATCTCAGACCAAGAAAAGCCAGCCAATCCTGGTATGGGAAGACACGCACTGGCACAAAAAAAAACTGGCTAGGGAGACAATGAGGAGAGAAAAACAGAGAGCGAGAGAGACAGTATGGGATTGTGCTCTATCTGCCTACGACAGTAGCATCAGGGGCAATGTTGTTTTTCCCCAGTAGTTTTCCAATATAGTTACTCCATTCACTGATGAATTAAGAGTATGTGAAACTGTGCCAAAGCTAATCCAGTCAAATTCCACCCAGAAGGCTAAATCCAATTGCCTGTGCCTTCCCCCACAATGCAAAAGCATCCCTGGTACAGTTTGCTTGGTTACTGCTTTCCTCCTCTGCTGAACTGCAGTTCTGTGCTGTATGGGTGATCTTCCCTCATATGCATAATGCGTGGGTTTCTGGCTGCTTCCACGTGCAGATCTTATCTTGCTCCATCCCTGAAGAAATAAAAAAAAGTATGAATGGTTAAGTATATATAAATATTCCGGTATAGTTGTTCTTGAAATGCTTCACCCAAAACAATGATCAGTCTTTCCCCAGTCGAGGGAAACTGCCCATTTCTGCAGTAATTTCAATCTGATGAGAGAACAGGCAATAATATACACTTACCTGGCTATGTATTTTTATGGAAGTATTCTAACACCTGCTCTTGGGTGTATCACCTTCATTCTTGAATCACCTATTTCCTCCTGTTTTGTAAATGAAAACAAATAGGATCCTCCAGCTGCCGTGCACTTCAGAGCAGGACCATGACTTTGCGCTCTGAATTACTGCCTAGAATAGTATCTCTTCAGTAGTTGGCAGGAGATTAATATCCTAATTTATGCATTGAAGTTAAACACATGAAGCAGGTAGCCTGAATTTTGCCCTTTGTGTTTGAAAGAAATCTTGATTTACTCTTTACATACTTCTCTCTGATTCAGAAAAGCTGCTTACTCTCTAAGAAACAAGAGTGCCATTCACCAAAGGACTAACTTCAGTTGATACACCATTTGTCTATTTTTAAGATAGGTAACACTAAGCAGTAACTCCATACCTTACATGATTCTTGTTAAGTCTTGATGTCTTGCCTGTGAACAGTAACTGCAGGATCATTTTGCAAAGTACCACAGACACCTCCAGATGCCTCTGATGACAGCACGATGGTTGGGGTAGGCATAGGAAGGGCTTCAGATAACTTGTGACAAGACTGAAAGTACATTTTTTGGCAAGCACTGGAATACTTCCTTCAAGAAAGAGAGGACTGCCTTAATCCGAGAAGAATCAACACCTTAAACAAACGGGGAATGTGCCACAGGAGCAGTCCCTCCGAGTCCACAGGGGTGGACGTCTAAGTGAAGTCCGAGATATGATACGTTAACGCGTTCTCTCGAGGAATGCAGAGAAAGACTTTGCCATCCTGGTTGGTCAGAATCAAGTATGATGAACGTGCCTTGAGGAAGAAAGTCTTTTGCTGCCACTGAATTTGGGATTACAACAATGAACATAATAATAAATAAAATTATCAGAGGGTTGATAATTAACATCCCTCAGCTGTTCATCACTGCTGTTCTAGTTGATTTGGAAGTTATCATAGTCAAAATAAATGTAGGCATTACAATCAGCAGAGTTTAGGGTGTGCTTCAGTTGACCAGCCAGATCACTTTTCACATTTTTATACAGGAATGTTCATTTTAAGCTTTTGCTTAAAATGCCATACACCAATTAACTCTGTGATAAATTTGGCAATATGGCATTTTAGACTTCAATGCTTAAATTGTTAGTAGGACTCCCATTAAACATTAGGTGGCAGTGTGGGGAAGGTATTGTATGACAAATTTCTTTCTCAGAATGTATCTGGAAGACTTGATCAGAATTAGAAGATCCAGTTGTCACCAATCCTTTATTTCAAAGGATTTTTTTTAACCCATGTTTCCCATATCATTAGGTTTGCAAGCAGAAAGTAGGTTGGGGTTGAAGAATATTTATCACTTCTATGTACCCTAAATAGACAAAAACCTTATCAAAGCAAAACAGTGACCTGCATCGACTGGTTTGAATCACATACATTTTTTGATGATGTACCAGGAAGATTTCGAGAACAAAATTTAATGGGTCACATCATTAATATTAAACCTATAAAAAGTACATTGTCTTCTGTATAGTGGAGATGCTACAGATTTAAAAATATCCTTATGCAGGAGTAAGCCTTTTGTAAACAGAGGTAGCTCAGTGCTGACCAGTCTTGGCCTTAGTTTTAGGTGCTTTGTGGTGCTCTTCAGCTGATGCATTAGGTTTCTTAGGAGGACAAACTCATGAAAATACATAATCTTAAACTTCGAGGACAGAATAGTCTCTAAGCAAAGAGACATAAAAGATCATCTTTTGAAACACATGACATCTAAGCAAGTCAGTAAGGTACAGTGAACTGTTCTTGCTTTACTGTACCAACATTTATCAAATAATAATTTACATCATACACTTGATATAGCTGAAATAAATTGAACACATTTGAAAACCAAACATTATCTCCTGACCTATTTAATCTATTTACTTCTCTCAACTCTTAGATACCAGCAGGAGACCATTACCCCAGAACAGCGTTCCTCATCTTTGACCTTAAGTATGTATTGTAGCACCTTTGTCATTAGAAGGTACTTCAGCAAGCTCTTAGGGTGTGTATTGGGTTTACGGTGGTAAAGGTTTGGTAGCAGGGGGGCCACAGGGGTGGCTTCTGTGAGAAGAGCCCAGGAGCTGCCCCATGTCAGGTAACAGTCAGCTCCAGCCGGCTCCAAAAGG
>VXAL01019404.1:88405-164025 GCA_013399475.1 Chauna torquata | reverse complement strand
CCCTTGCTGCATGCTTTAACTTTTGAATATAAATTTGGAGTTCAACAGCAATGAAGTTGTGTGTGGGTTTGGGCAGTAAAAGAAGAAGAGATCTTAAAGGAGCACACCAGTGGTTCTTTTGCCTCCTGATTTTGTGTGGATTTACCTCAAAATGGGTTCATATGGATAACAGTGTATTTGCTAGTCTAGAAAAAAACGCATGCTAATACTGGCTTATACACAGTGATTGTTCAAAAGGAAGTGTGATGCAGTGCTTGGCAGAAGTCACAATCTCAGAAGGTATGTTAAGAGAAGACAGGAAGACAGTCGCTTGCTGTGGGCCAGCCGCTGCCTCATGGAGCCGGCGTGCGCAGCCAGGTCCCAGGCAGGTCACTGATGTCTTCGGTTTGGTCTGTCCCTGGAGGCTGAGGTTAGCAGCAGGCCATTCTGTTAATGGGTTGCTGGATAACTCTGATGTGAACCCAGCATGGGACTTGTCCTTGGGCTGTTTGTGAGCTTCAGGAAACTCAAGAAGTGAAGGCTGGCCCTCGTGACTTCTTTGGAAATGCAAACTAGGGTTAGGTAGCAGACTCTTTTTTTTTCCCCCTTTTTTTTTTTTCTTTTTTTCCCTGACTCTTTTTGGTGTTCTTGAATGAAATATTTATACCTAAGATATTTGTATTTAGCAGATCTTTTGGAAAATAGCATTTTAAAAGTAAAATGTTATTGTTTCTTTTTTATCATGTTGCTGGTATAATCTTAAACTAGCTTTGATCATAAAGAGAAGAATATTTCATTTTCATTATTGCCCTCTTCTATCCTTGTAGCTTTAGCAAGATTGTCTCATTTTTCTGTCCTTCCCCCATCCCTTTTTTTGTACATCTCTGACATAGTCTGCATTACTTGCCTGCTGCCAGTGCTTTGCAGCCCAGCCTTTTTTTTACCCAAAACATACACAAGTTCCTGCCTCTAATCTCATTGCCTTTTATTTGACCCCTTCTGTTTTGCTATGCTTTTTGAACTATGAGAAGTGAACAATACATATAGTGTATTCTAGAGCAGGGTTTGTGTGATGATTCCGCGATAACATAATAACTTTCAATGTTGATTTCAAAACCCTGTTTTATATTATATCATGTTTGCATTTTAACATTTGCTGTGCGTTCCTAGTCTCTACCTCTCCTGCATGTTTTACAGCCAAGCAGATAAAATAATCCTCACTGTCTCAGATCAGCATAAGTTATCCACACATAGGTGAGATACCTGTACTTTTTCCCCATACCTTCATACTTAAAGTAGTATTGAGCATGTTTTTTGATCTCCATCATTTTCTTCATGACTTTTGGAAACGTGCGCTTTATGATGAGTTTGTGTCCTGGATTACAGTTTGGGATTACAAATACACTGCAGTGCATGAGTTGTAATTCTTAAAATACAGGCTGAGGCTGTGTAGGTTTTTTCTTCTTAAATAGCAGTGGAGTGCATATATACTGCTTTCTTCTAAATAAAAAGCTGAAAAGAAATTTAGTTAGTAGCATTATTAAGATTTGCAATGCATGGAAGAAAATTCTTGATAATTACCATCTCTGTAATTGATACTCTGCCTATGCTTCAATGTGTCCAGCTGTATGTAAATCTTCTCTAACTACATATTTTTGCATTTCTTTCCTCATGTAAATGAGGAATCTCCTTGGTTTCTGTTTGGGGACTCAGATCTGATTGATCTGGCATTGCCTAACCGAAAAGCAGGACATGTTGCTGAAAAAGGTTTTTTCTTCTATTCAGGGAGTGGGACCGTGTGAGGTCTGAGCTCACAGGTGGTTAGATGTGCTTCCCACCCATGGGACTGGCGACTGGCTGCTGTTGGCTGCGGTTGCACGGCAAGCCAGGTGGCACTCTTGGGGGCAGCGGGGCAAGAAGGGCTGTTGTGCTGTCACTGTTGGGTTGCTGGGGGTCCAGCTGCATGTTCAGCCTGTCTTGCCAAGGAATGATGGGACCAATTCTCACCTCCCACTTGTGGCCCGTGTCTGGCACTGTTTCTTGCCATGAGTTTCATTGGTCTGTGGCTCTTGTCCATGTGAAGATTTTGGTTTGTGGCTCTGTAGGTCAGAAAGGCTCTCCAGCCTTTATCTGCTTTTTCTCTTATTTTTTATAACTTGTAGAAAGTTCCTGAGATGGTCATGAGTGTTTCTTGTGGTCTACTTGCTGGCCATGCCATCATCTCCAACAAGCAGCTCCTTCAGTCTGATCATGCTATGCTACTCAAACCTGTATGTCACATATTAAGTCAGCACATTGCCAAATGCTGTTGTAGCTGTATAACTTGATGTGTCTTATTTATGTGACAAAAATGAATGGAAGCACCTAGATCTCAAGAGAATGTGCTGACCTGCTTGATCCAATGCCAGTTCTTACATGGGGATTTTAATCCTGTTTTTCATCTAGGCAAAATAGTTTTGATGCAGGTATACCAGGAATAAGTTGCTAAAGGTAACCTATCAAATAAATAATAAAAAAAAGTGTGTGTGTGTCTCCTGATAAAACCTCTCTGGCAGGGGGATAAAGCAGTATATAACTAATACTGGTCAGCAGTGCATGTAAACTTTATACTGAAGTCCATTACTTATATTTATAATGATATTAAAGCACCTAAGCTTGTTCTTATCATGCTGTTAAATCCTATGATAAATTCTTCGCTAAACAAGGCCTATATGAGAATAATGATTGTTAAAATAATTGAGAACATGAAGCTTGGTCTTGTAAGATGCTTAGCATTCAGTTCTCTGTTCAACAAAGCACTTGTTGAGAGAGGATATTGCATCTGATTTATAAATAGCCCTATTAACTTCCTCCTGCTTGCTACGGTTCTCTTTCGTCGAGTAACTTGGGTACTTTTTTATATCTGTTGGAAAATAACAGAAAGTGTATTCTGATATCTTCTAGAGAGCTCTAATCTGAAAAATACTTTGGCCCATGAGCCTGTTTGATGTCTGGAAAGAAGTCTACAGCACTTTTCAAGTAAGAGCCTGACAATACTTACTTGCCATTTGGAGAGAAACCTAAGACCTGGTTCAGGCGAGCAGTTTTGTGTCATTGCTAAATAGTGTAACCTCTACTTATCTTATTGTCTGGGTCTGCTTTTTTTGTTCACCCACTATATTTTCATTGGATCCTTCTCTTTTGTCTTTGTTTATCCTTTTGCAGCAGGGATTATTGTTTTGCAACAAGTAAGCTTTCTTATCCTAGCAGGATGAAGTTGTTATCCAGGACTGGGTCATGACAACTTTTTTTTTGCTCCCATAATAGTAAATAAATTTGTGTTTAAGTGTATTTTCGTAATGGATCTGAAAACAGATAGGAGGGGTAAGTCACTGTTTCATTATGATGATATATCGCACTTGGCCTCAGGCACATGCCTGTGTATCTTAAATATCTAATACATTGGTAGTTACCATTAATTATTTCCATCAGCTTCATTCTTTTAATTAAAAGAAATCATCATCTCCATGGCGGTTTACTAACCTAGTAAACAGTGGAGAATCAGAAATGAAGGTTGTTGTGATGAACAACATTCTTTATGTATTCATGCTTCTGCTTATTAGTATATTAATAATGGGTGACTACTTGTGTTTTTAAGCTCAGACAACAGTAAGGAGATGTCCTCAGCTCTCCATTTACCAGAAAGATGGAATTAAATAAAAAGGATTGATGATATTTAGAAGGAAAGCTGAAGGAGATTTAGATATTAAATAAGCTGGCAAATACTATGCATGAATCTTGGGAACACGATTTATTTTTAAGCTAATATATGCCCTCTTCCCCTTAATGGAAATTTTTTTATTTCCCAGTTATAAAAGTTTTTTTATTTTTTAGAAACAGTATCTTGATGCTGCAAGGTAGCATTAAAATGAACAGTAGGCGTCTATCAAGCAAAGCAATCTCCATGTCAACAAGGAATATTTGTAAGAGAATTAAAAGCACTTGAAACGCATTAGAAGATGTATGGTGAATGAGTACGGAAATACTGTTTTATTCATTGGTACTAGACTGTAGGAAGAGTTTCAGCATCCATAAATTTTTTGCTTAAATACAGAATCACAGAATCACAGAATGGTTGAGGTTGGAAGGGACCTCCAGAGATCATCTAGTCCAACCCCCCTGCCAAGCAGGGTCACCTAGAGCACGTTGCACAGGATCGCATCCAGGGGGGTTTTGAATATCTCCACAGAAGGAGACTCCACAGCCTCTCTGGGCAACCTGTTCCAGTGCTCTGTCACCCTCACAGCAAGGAATTGTTTCTCGTATTCAGCTGGAACCTCCTGTGTTTCAGTTTGTGCCCATTGCCTCTTGTTCTGTTGCTGGGCACCACTGAAAAGAATCTGGCCCCATCCTCCTGACACCTTCCCTTCAGATATTTATACACATTGATGAAGTCCCCTCTCAGTCTTCTCTTCTCCAAGGTAAACAGGCCCAGCTCTCTTAGCCTCTCCTTGTGTGACAGATGCTCCAGACCCCTAATCATCTTGGTAGTCCTCCGCTGGACTCACTCTAGTAGCTCCATGTTCCTCTTGTACTGGGGAGCCCAGAACTGCACACAATATTCCAGGTGTGGCCTCACCAGGGCTGAGTAGAGAGGGGAGGATCACCCCAGGCCAGGATCCCATTGGCCGCCTTGGCCACAAGGGCACATTGCTGGCGCATTTCCCCCAGCATGTACTGGTGCCTGGGGTTATTCCTCCCCAGGTGCAGGACCCTGCACCTGCCCTTGTTGAACTTCATGAGGTTCCTCACTGCCCAACTCTTCAGCCTGTCGAGGTCTCTCTGAATGGCATCACAGCCCTCTGGGGTATCAGCCACTCCTCCGAGCTTTGTGTCATCAGCAAACTTGCTGAGGGGGCATTCTGTTCTATCATCCAGGTCATTGATGAATATTGATGAAATAACCTTCTATCAGATCTAAAACTCACCTAGGGTCAGATACGCATCTGTTGTAGATAAGCTTAAATGAACTAAGTGGAACTACATCTAAGAAAATCTATTTGTTTTCCAAGGTGATGTATGGCGGCAGCTCTTGAAGTCAAATCCAACTTTTGAGACTTCCTTCAGGCTCTTTCAATTTTGAGGACTGTAAAAAGAGAAAGAGAAATTTTCTGCCAATTTAAACCATGTAAGGAGTTAATTTAGTACTTGCAGTAAAATCACTTCTTTTGAAGTAAAATAAATGCTGTAAGATTTATGGAATAGATTTTGTTTTATTTGTGTGGTTTTTTTTTAGAATATATGTTCATATATATGTATATATAAAAACCCCACAACAAAAAACTCTGTAAAGAAAATCAGGGATTCTGTATAAGTGTAGAAACAATTGGGACATAGAGGTTCCTGCCAGGCACATGTAACTGAAGTAGAGCTGGTAACAACCAAAACTTAATTTGCTAATTTCCTCATGCCTCTGTACACTGTATAATAGGTCTCCTTGACTTTTATTTTTTATCAAAAAAAAAAAAAAAAAAAAAGGGGAAAAATACCTTCCCAAGAATAGTTGCAGTCAGAAACTAGGTGTCTTTCTGTTTTTTGATCCTTAGTCCATGGCTCACGTGGAAGTTTTTGATTTTTGCCACTCCAGGCTGGAAACAGTCATTGTCTTTGCTTATTGTTAAGGTGTGAAGGTCACAGACTGAGAGGTGCCTCAGGGCACTTGCAAGGTGAAGAGCATGTTGTGTCCTTGTTAGGGTAGTTAGTTGGGACATAAGTACGACAAGATCAGCAGCTTTGCTCTTCTGTTGAACATTAATTCAGCATTAAATGATCTGATTGACTTGCTTCTTTCTTTCTGAGGGATGTTCAGCCGTGTCTCTACTTAGAGCTTAATTTATAGTTGCTGTGATAGTAGTTACAACCTTGAGCTATGGAAATCCTTTCTCATCTTTTCCAGCTTCTTGGGGGTGTTATCAAAGGGTGGAATTCTTATTTCTCAAATATTTTCTCTGTAAAAGTATATTTAGGAAGTAGCTTACCAACTGCTCCTCTGACTGCCTCTCTTCTTGCAGGCTAGGGGTCTGGTGCTTGCTGACATAATTTTCTGTGGAGCATTTGCTGTGTATATAGTATGCTAAAATATTCACTATGTAAGGCTGACTTTCAGAAAGGCAAACCACTTGATTACTCTGTAAGGTTAAAAACAAATGCAAAATAAGCCTTTACTGAGTTTTACCTTCTTCCAAATAGTGCCTTACATACTTGTCTTAAAGTGTTGTATTAGACTGTAGTAGAGAATTTGAGAAATCCCATGGTTGGTCAAACCAAATGTCTTTGACAGCAGCAGTTGCTCAAGGAATGCGTATAGAAACATCTGTAGTGTGCTATATTAGATGAAGAGCCTTGCAAAACTGAAGAATACCTGGAAACATGTGAAAGACATGGAGACATGTAATACAACTGTTTGGATGTGAAATTATTTTTAAAGGAAAGATAACGTTAGCCTTAAAAAATAAAAATAAAAAAGACATTGCTTGTTTATAAACCTCTGCATTAGTTTTATACTGCTTCTGATGCAGGAAAGTAAGTTTGTCCATGGGATTGTTTTGGAGTGTGCTCCTGCATTTCCCTTGCAGAAGGGAGTATGCTAGAATCCTACAGAAGTATGCTGGTCTGCGAGCAGCCGACATACGTAGATATTTGCTACTTTAATTTTCCTGGGCCTAGGCTGTGTTGAGAGTCTTAGAGAACACTGAGAAGTTCTCAGTGTCAAGTAGAATGTTGAAAAATAGATTTATTTTTTTTATTTGCTTAATATTTTTCTTAACTAAAAAACTAATTCTGAAAGACAATCCTCACATACAGAGAAGTTTCACAAGGGCATGCAAATCGAGTTGTAGTTTCAGTGTGAAATATGATTTTAGTGCTTATGCAGTAAAATTATATGCTCTTACAGACTGAAGTTTGCTTTTGGCCTTAAAGACCATGGGGTCAACTTTTCCAGAGTCAGCTGTGGAAATGGCATAGGCTTTCGAAAAACAAGTCATTAGTTTGCTTCAGTGCTCGCCGCCTCATAACTTCTGCAGGAAGCCTTATGGTCTCTGTAGTTCTTAATTTTTTTTTTGCGTAGAATGCTGGGGGGTGAATTGGGTACTACATGGCATATAAATACTGTTTGGTGCGAATGCAAGAATGCAGTATGTGCTTTAAGTCCTCTCTTACTAGAGCAGGTTTCCTTAACTAACAGTAGTGTGCAAAGCAGAAAAGAAAACGGTAACATGAACTCCTGCTAACATATTTTTCTGCTGCTCTGTATGTTGGAGAGCATTATTTGCACACGGAAACAAAAACTGGATTTATACAGGGAAATGCCAGCTACAGGATAAAAGGAAGTATTTTCTAGAAAAGGTGTCTTCCAGAGTATACTGCACTTGATTATTTAGGCAGCTTTAGTAATTACAAAAATTACACATTCGAAAGGTAAGGAAAATTCAGAGGTGAAACTAAAGTTGAGATGTGCACTAGCCACATGGTTAAAGTGGAGGTGCACGTCAAATTTGATGGTGCCTTAAAGCAATATACTGGGGGGTGAGGATGGAACTCTACCCCCTAATGCACTTGCTCACATGATAGATAATCAACGAGGAAGCAGTATTGCAGTCTTGAGACCGCAGTCAAGTGTTCATACGTTTGTGGCGTTAATGTTTCAGTTCCATTTCATTTCAGATGAAGAGAAGAACCTTTTCAAAGATAGCACTTCAAGAAAGATTGGTGTTCAAAATATTCAGTTTAGCACAGTCAACAAGTGACTTTCTACACCATAATTTTTATGTATTTTAGCTAAAGCCTGTCCATAGCACTGATTAAATAAATGCTTTTACTCTCCCCTGTTATCCCAGCAATATTGAGTTAGTTTAAAAGAAGATTTAATTTCTGTAGATGCCTGTTGCATATCTTGATTTGAACTATTGAGGAACACAACAGATAAAACCTACAAAATGTTACACTGTCACTATTTTGAAGCTGCCCCTTATCCAGCTCAAATTCTGAGGATTTAAATCTTCTCCATTTTTAATACGGCTTTTATCATAGTTGTAAAGACCCCTCCAGTCATTCCTGAAACTGCAAGAAAGTCTGCATTGCTTAATGCTACTTTACAAAGTCTGGACATGAAATTAAATAGATAGAACCTGTTATTATTCTCTCATCTCTCTCTTATTACTTGCTGCTACCCGCTTCTGGCCACTTCCTGTGACTTCATTGAGATCTTGGATGCTGCTTTCTGCTCATTTCCTGAAAGTAAAAGTTTTGTACATGCATTATAAACAACCCTTTGGAGTTCTGCAGCTTCTCATGTCTACAGATAAGAGAAAAATAGCTGATAAGTACCTCCAGTGCAAGCGTACAGTGTGACATGGAATATTATACACAAAACGAGCATTTTAGCACAGTGTCTTCTGCCCAATGTTGTTCTCTCTGTCTTACGTTCACTGGGTGAGTTCAGCAGCAGCATCTGTGTCAGGGGCAATGTACAACACACATACTGTGTTTCTGCTCGGAGGTGGCTGTATGTAATTGATGGATGAACAGTCACAGTCCACTAGCAGCTTTAATCTTGCTATTGTTTTTTAACTGGATTTGCTCAGTGATGGACACTGAAACTAGCTAGGTAGATGAAAAGACTGCAGATGGCTTTTATATTCAAGAAAGTACAAGTCCTTGTTTTGGCATTTACCATCTCAGTTCGTCCTTCTGTTTTCACTTTGTCATTAAGGAGTGGAAAAATATTGCTCTAATTAAAGAAAAATAATTGCAAACAAGTATTAATATTGTTAATTCTGGTTTGTGTTTATTCTTTCAACCCTGTCTGCTAACCAAGATATATAACCATTTTCTCTCAGAGGCTGCTCCTCTGTCATTTTGATAAAATTAAGTTAGGCCTCAGCCTATTAGTAAGTAATTCCAGTTTAAATTGTATTGCAATTGGAGTACTCTTTATGCATTCATTACTAGTTTTCTTGCTTAAAAGGAAATTTTCTGTTATTCACAAGCACTGCTTATTTTCTATTTCAGCTGGGCTTCCTTAGCTCTTGCTGATTGATGCATAGAAATCCCTGTAGACTGCTGAAAAATTGTCTGCTTTCTAGATGATTGTTCTTGTTTTCTCCTTGCTCTGAATAGTTAAATATTCTGGTTTTGAAATGAATAAATTTTCAGAAGCTTCTTGTTAAAATTGAAACCCTACCAATTTACTTCCAACATTTTCCATTTCAAGTGTTCTTTTTGGAGTCCTCTTGACTATTTTCTGCTCTTCTCTTTTCCCTGTTGCTGTGTGAAGAAACTTCCTGCACAGCGCAAATTCACTGTTTGCTGATAAGCTCAGCAAGGTTATAATATGCTCATTCTTAACTTTTATTAATTTGAGTAATCTTAATAACAATGACAGTCCTCTCATATACTTATATACCTATTTGCATATACATGTTGTTAGTTTAGGGTCTTATGCTTACACTATAACTGTGTTCTTAGATTAGGATCTTATTCTCCACCAGTTTAATAAGCATGGTTTGGGACTTCTGGTTGTTTATAGACTGCAGAATATTGAGAACTGTAGGATATGAGAAAAACAGAGCAAAGTGGTACAGAAGCCAAAAATACTGTCATGGAGATTCTAAGCAAATATAGGGTCTCTTCCCTTCTCTTTCTTCCCTCCCTCTCTGTTTGCGTATTACCTGCGGCTTATTAAATGTTTTATATAGAAAATTACGGTGGGTTAATACTTACAAAATACAAATATTTACCAACATTTACAAAAATTTACAAGGTGATTTACATGACCTTGAAATGTAAGTGTGCTAGAAAATGTGATGAACAGTGTGTTATATTAAGAAACTGATCCAAGCTAAGAAATCCATATATTTTTTCTAATTTTAATTTTGATTAAAGAAGAGTTGATGCCTATGTTTGACTAATCATGTAAATTAACTTTCTTGCAACTGTGAATCTGTTATTTTCACTCACATAATTTTGAGAAGATTAGTTATCTAAAATTAAAAATGATTTAAGTAATTCCATTATATTACCAGTTTTGAATGGCGAATTCTTCCTACACATTTAGGAAAGGCCATGTATGTGTTCCATTTGTAACAACTGTTAAATTAGAGTAAAGGGAGTCTCCTTCTTTCAAACAGTTTTCTAATTTTTTGGATTGTGCTTTGCAGTTCACAAAGCAGACATCCACAAAGAGAGAATCAAAATCTCCATGTAAGGAATGCAACACAGTATATCAGTGAGAACAATACAAGCCTGTATTATTCTTGTAAGTTGGAGAGGACTTGCTGTCTTAAGAGACATGCTTATTATTCAGTTGAAGTACCTTGCTGGGATGGCACTGTGAAATTAAATCACATGAAATCAATCTTTAAAACTTCTGTTGTAGCATTTCAGTGTGCAAAAAATGACTCCGTTATTTTCCTGTCCCCTTTAAAGGAAGAAAATAATTCAGTAGGCTTCAAGCATGTAATTGAATAGACTTTTTTTTTGCAGGGAATTTCAGGTATGTTATTTTTAGGGAAACACCAAAACCACATCCGTATACCTTAGCATTTAAGTGTTTAAAATGTTAGAAAATGTGTTGTAGTTTTGTATTGATCAACAATGTTGTTGGAAGGTATTTTTTCCATTGCAAAGAAGTGGAGTTCCTCTTTTTAAGGCAGCTTGAGCCCGTTGCTTGATGCTGTAATGCAGAGATTCTTCATTTCGTAGCAAAACTGAAGTCAGAAGAGAAGTGCAAGTGTGATAAGAACAGAAAAGCTTTGGGAACATTGATCTGTGGGAACATTGATCCCTTTGAAGAAATATCTTTGTGTGTTTTGTCTAACTCTAATCTTTGCTTCTGTTCTGGAGAAACTTTACCCCTGTGTAATGAAGTTCTTTAGCAGATTATTTTCCTGTATTAAATTAATTTACAGACTTTTAAAGAGTCTATGATTCTTGAAAGTCCCAGACTCTGATACTAATTCCAGATAAACTGGTGACACCTGTGCTCATTTATCTCAACACTGTAATCGCTTTTAAGGACTTGAATTTTCCTGTTTAATCTGCAGGCTCACGTCACAGTGTCTCCTTTCAAAGCCACTTATGCATGCACTGAAGTTGATCGCTGATATCATCTGAGGCCATGGCAGGCTGGAGCCTGATGAGTTTTATCTCTGTCTGCCATAATATGCCTATGCTAGGCAAAATTTCTGGTATAATCGTTTTACTTTTGTATTCTAAAAATGCTGTGCCAGCTGGTTGTTTTCTATGGAACCAATACAAATAACCAGTAAGTAACCAATACAAAGCTGTAACTTTGAAATAATGTTTTTTGTGCAGTTGGTATGAAGCTGGACTTCGGAAATGTGTGAAAGACTTCAAATTTTATAATATTTGTGAAATTTCTAGGCTGTTTTCTGAGCAGTGATACTGTGGGACATTGGAGAGTGCTAGCAGATCAGTGCTGTGTGTTTGTTCCCAGGGTTTTAAGAGGCCAATGAGACAGTGGACCTGGAGTCTGCCACTCCATGGAAAATTCCCAGCTCCAAACTTGGTAGGGTAGAAATAAGGCAAATCTACATCCTGCTTGTGTACGTTGGCCCTGCTTCTTGGGGATATAAGGGTCTTTTAGTCCCTAGAAGTATCAATGATCAGAGTGGGTCTTAGGATCCTGCCAAAATGGAAAGGGGACTCTGGCATGCCCTGAGAGGGAAATTGGATAGGCTTTTCTTACTTTGCAGCTGAAAGCTCCTTTATGTTTATCTGTGAAGTCACTGTGTTACTGCTGTAGGGAAAGAACAGTTTTTTTTTCTCTCCCTCTTTGCCACTATGAATGTTGAGTTATTCTTCACTTTAGGGAATCAGTTGGGAGTAGACTTGAAGTGGAGATGCTGTAAAGGTCTACCTTTAGGGTTCCCCGTATGTGAGTCTTTATCAGAAGGGAATTATATAGGTTCTAAAGTTCACATAAAACAAAAATTCTAAACTAGTTATGTCTTTTGGGGAAGGTGAATGGATAACTAGTAGAGGGTGTGTTTTAGACTCTCATCTAACAGTGTGAATAAATAATTTCTAGCAGGTATTCAGCTTTCAGATTTGAAATGGCCTGCTTGGGGGCAGAAGTAGATTCTGTCCATTAAAAGTGTATGGGCGAAAATGATAACTGAGGTGTTAAGAATTCTTAAAACACTGTATTAGGTTTGCTTTTTCTTCCCTCCCCCCTCCGCCATTGTTTTTACAACTCTCAAAACAAACAAAAAAACAGAGGGATCTTGAAACCTTAGAATGGAACTAGCCTCTTCAAATAAGCACTAGCATGTCCTTTTTCTTAAAAGGTCTGTTTTGGACCTAGTCGTCTATGTCTTTTTCCATTTGTTAGAGAGAAGTATTTTGAGGCCTTTTTCAGAGCTATGTAACACCTGCAATCTTTACCCACAACAATACTGTTAAAGATACACAGCAAACTGAATCTGAAGTTCATGTAATCTCCAGTCTGACTCGTGGAGTTTGCACGTTTCATGCCAGACTTGTTTAATTCTGCGATTCTTAAGGAGTAGGGCCCTGATAACGTGTCAACATCAGTGGTGTTTTGAACTGTTTGATTTGTCATGCATCTATGATGGCATGTTGTGCACTGAGAAGTCTGAAAGCTGCCATCAGAGAACAGACTGAGGAGTTTTTTGAAGTAATTCTTGTTACAACTGAGGCTGCTGCGAAAGGGGCCTGACTTTAGCAGGCGCTAAGTGGAAATGTTGGAGGCCTGTAAAGATCTCGGTTTCAGTTTTGTGCAAATGAGCACGGGCAACTTCTTAACAAGTGGCTAGAAAGCTGTCTAAATTGTACTTGTCTTGCACAAGACAAGTGTAATGTATTGTCTTACCTGATAGTAATGAATTTTAATAGTGCTTTTTCTTAGTCTTCCTAAAACTTGTTCTTCTGGTTTGAGGGTTTTATCGTGTGTGTGTGTGTGTGTGTGTGCGCGCGCACGTGTGTTTTTGTTTTTTAGGCCTGATGGGACAGAGCATGTCTACCTGTGGTTTGCCTCTGGCTGCCCTCTTTTCTGAGGACCTCGCAAAGTCCCTGCCAGTTTTCAACCTGTTTGAATATGTAGTGGCTAAGACCACCTGATGTGAGGGAATTTTGTGTGCCCTTGAGTTCTTCAGAGGTGGTGTTCCTCTGTACAGGAACATTGTTGCTGCACCTGTGTAGAGAAATAGGAAATGCTGTATGTGGTATGTGTACTCAACGATTTGAGACTGAGATGTGGTTACATACCTCATGCCTAAAGTCAAATTACATTGCTCTAATATATGTATTTACTCATCTAGCTGTACTCAGAATTAAATACAGTTAATATTCTCTGAACAGATTTAGTTCACAGGAGTGTTTTTTCCTGTTTGAGAGGTCATTGAAGTAAAAAACAAAACGAAACAAAAAACCAAAAAACCTTGCCCCTGATTCTGTTGCAGTTGCATTGAAATGTAACTAATGCATTGGAAGTACCTTTGAATTCTGACTCATATGTACGTTGTCATTTTTTAGTTGAAGTTACTTTCCCCCAGTCATCCTATCTTCTGAAAACGGGAGTGCTGCATGATTAGACATCAGGAGTCATCTGTTGGAGATCTCTGCATAGCCTATTCTCAAATGTTGGCAAGAATGTTTTAATTTTTAAGAATGAGCAATTTGAAGTGAGTATCTGGTTCCCATGGGCTAGTAACATTGTGAGGAAAGTGCCCCAATTACAGCCTCTTTGTAGTTGTTGAATTTCTACCAGTTGATATAGCAGTTTTATAGTTGTTAAATTGTTTTCTGGTTGTGTAAATGCTTATCTTCTTTCTGTAAAATAGTTTTTTAAAATATAATTTTGGATAAGTTTCTCCCTTTAGTCCTCTGCTCCCCCAAATAACCCCTCTCCGAAATTCTGTGCATTTTAACGTCATTTTTTATATCAAATTTTGTATAAAATAATATTTTTTCAATGTTACAGTGACAGTACCATTACATTTTAACCTCCTGGTCATGCTTCCCTTGGCTGAGTGCTTTGTGACAGGAAAGAAAACATTTGTGTTTGTGCCTGGCTGATCAAGCATGTTTAACCAAAGTGAACTGGTAGCCTGAGCAAGCCCTGTTCTTCTCCTGTTTCTTAGGGATGTACTGAATGCCGATGCAAACCTTGGAGACTCGTGTTACAGGCTAACTTTTGGTAACATCATAAGGATATATTGGGTGCCCAGAGGCATGTTATGTACACTTGGAAGGTTGTAAATACTTTCACCTGTAAAGAGGCAATACATCTTGTAAGTGGGAAGACATTTGACAAAAGGAGGTGTTTGTCTGGAGAGCTTTCCTGCTTCAGCATGTTTGTTCAAATGCGTGCATGCAAATAGTCACCCTTCCCAATGTTTGCTCTTCCCTGTGTTGAAGTTTGTTTTCCTTCTGAACTGAACTGAAGCCAAGTGTGGATTTGGCTCTGTCTGTCTTGCAGTTACACGTTCTTTTTCAGTTGTCCTCTCCTCTGTTTTTTGTATACAATTTCAGCACTGTTGTGATGTTGGAGGAAATAAAAAATAAAACATTTCGTTTTTGTTTTTCGGTATGATCATAGCTTGGATTTCTGCATCTGAAGACCCCATCCCTCCTTGGCCTTCTCTTTTGTCCTTTGATTCTGTGGCTATGTTCATTGTTAACAATGGATTAACAAGTTTTTCGTCTGCCAGGGAAAGATAGGAAACTGATTGGTAACCTAACAAGGCATACAGGTGGAAGCTAGAACTTCGCATGTGTTGATTTTATTTCATTCTTTAATGACTGTTGTTCTTTCTGGTAGAGTTGACAGAAATTAGTTGATCAAATTACAGTCTAACAGGCAGAACCATTTGCTAACGATGTAGTGCTTGTAGTGAAAGCAATAGTGCAGCAGTGGAGGTGGAGGGGGCAAGTGGAGGATCGTGGATGGAGAGAGAAGAGGATGACGTTTCCCGTGGAGGAGAGGGAAGGCTAAAGCGGGTGTCGAAATGAAGCTGTTAGGCCAATGCAGTGGCTGCTGGAGAAAGGGGTTGATCTGGGGGCTGGGGGGGAGAAATGAATGATCACTGCTGGGGAGTGTGCTGGAAATGGTGGGGAGGAGAACCGAGTGGAGATACCAGGAAAGCACATTGGTCATTAACTCTTTGTTATCTTGTTAGCTTCTGTTGTCCTCATCCTTGCAGTATACAGAGTAGGAAACAGTACATGTTGTGTGATTATTTATTCATTTATTGTCCTCTAAATGTGCAACAAGGGTTTTTAGGGACCCTGAACAGCAGTAAAATATCCAGCTGGAGCTCTGAGTAGCAGAAAGATCTTGATGGGTGGCTAGCTTTCCTGGTCTCTAGGTTTTTTTGTGTCTGTGGAGACTTCTGAACCTGGAATTTTTATGGTGATGAATTTTAATAAAAAATGAAGGAGGTGGGAGGGAAAATAAGGATCTCTGGGTCTCTTAGCTGATCTTATCACCAGATTACAACAAACTTTAACAATCTTGGGAGTTTTCCTTTTAAGTTTCAGTCTCTTAAAGGGCTGGCTGTCCCAGTGAGGGCCACCTGGGCCAACCTAGCAGAATAGTGCCACTGGAAGTGTTTGGGCATGTTCTTCTGTGCGACAGTAAGGAGGCAGAAAAGTGAAGCTGGAGAGGCTTGTCGCTCTTTGGCTTACAGTTTTTGCTGTTGTTGCTATTCTGCAGTGGAACTGGAGGAGAAAAGCATATAATATTTTATACCACAGTGTGTACTTGAGTCTGGCTGTGATGAAGGAAAAGATCAGTAAGTCACTTGCACTGTGCTGGAATGCAGTGCAGAACAATTTCTGGAGAGGTTTATAAGCTCAGAAGTACCAGAGTTTCTGGTAAAGTTCTTTGATGAGTGGTTTTCAGATGATTGTTACAGTGTACCTTACTTCAAGTCCACTTCGTTTCCTGTGTAAACCTGAAGTTTCTGAAAGAGCCTTGTATACCTGAAGCTTTTATTCGTTCCCAGTGGTTTCTCAAGCCTGTTTTCACTTTCTATGTTGCATTGCATTTTAACAGTTTGGAACGTGAGTGTAAAGGTTCAATGGGCCAGAGTTTGACGGTTTACTATAATCTATTGCAATATTAACAGCTTAGTTCTGAACTATCTTTCTTAAAACATACAAACATCTCAGCAAGGTTCTGGGATACTTTTTTTGCCTTTCCATAACTTGATTACATTTGCAGAAGTTTGTCAGGCAGGCCTGAAGTTTGGCTTAAACTACTGCAATATTTTAACTAGACTTTGCTGGAAAGTATGAAAACAGTTTCTCAAAAAAATGCATTTGTCATGTTTCTGGCATATGTTTACAAGGTGATGCTGAAGGTGATGTTTTTCAGTAATGTGTATGGCCTTTTAATAACAATTAGGATCATAACTTATTACTGAGTTTCTTACTTCTTATTACTGCTGTTTCTCCTCCAGATGAGGCAAAAACTGTAACAGTGTGTATCTGGGAAATGCTTGAGTTCTCTCTAGTGCTTAGAGCTTAGGCTGCTAGGTACTCAGGCTTTTAATTTGTGATAGAGTAATTCTTAATTAAACTTCTTTGTGATTGTGTATCATATCAGCACAAGCTGATATATAGGTAGAGTCTTGTGTAGTGTTGGTTCTGTTCATTCTTCTTTCATCAACCTTGAGCAAAACTGATCAAAATTGAGTTGTAAATTGATAATTAAAAAGCAGAAAAGCCTGCTTTCCTATTATGTATATTTTTCAAAAATTAGGCACTGGAATAATGAGTTCAGATTATTGTAAAATCTTTCTGTCCTCAAACAGAAGATGTTTTGTAGGATTGTGTCTAATCCCTGTTTGGAAAAGAATGTTTCCTATAAATCCCTACAAATGTGAATGTCCCCTGCCCCATCTTGAGTGGGAAATCTGAACAAACCTGAGATCTTGTTTTTTTTATTGTGCTGTCTGAATTTGAATTAAAACTGTTAAGAAAAGGACAAATTCTATTAACTACAGTCACAGAGGTAGTTACAAGTATTCATAGCTTGCAGTCATTTTCCTTTTGACAGAGTTTTTGGTATTTACTCTTAATTCCTGCTGCGTTACCATATGCAGTTTACTGAAATGGCATTAATTATGATTCTAGATAATAAGCATTTTGAAGACAATGAAGTGATTGTTCTCTGTTCCTTAAACCAATGCAAACTAAGATCTTCTGTATAACTGTTAGTCATGCCGTAAAGTTGTTGGCACTTTTTTTTTCCTAGCCACTAGTCATGTTCAGAGAAAAGCGATATTCTTCTCATGTGTCCTACCAGGAAGTCAGCTGCCTCGCATTAAATGAAATGACTTTTAATGATGTTTCGAGGGGCTTGGGCTGAGACCACCATGCTTGCTCTTTTTCAGACTTCAAAGTAGAATCTCAGAAGTGAAATAGCATTCAACCTGCACAGCTCCCACCATATGGATCAATAATATTGGGCTTTTTGATTATTGAATTAATCCAGAGAAGCTAGCTCCAACTATTTTTCTCTTTCAAATGGCTGACCACTGTGTTTCTGTACTCATGATTGCAAAGTATGTGCTAGCATGCTTTCATATCATGGAGTGTTCTTCACACTTGAAGTTGCATTTCTAACATTTCCTTCCATACACTTAGAATTAGAGGTTAGTAACTCACAGTTACATAAGGTGGGTAGATGCTTTTTAGTTACCTCTTTCTTTTTACTCCTCAGTAGCAAATATAATGGATATAGAACATTGGCCTCCTACGAAAAGTAGAAAACCCACTCATGTTTTAAAATCTCCCACAAGTTACCTGTGTAAAATGAATGGTTTAATTCAAGGTGGTTGTTGTTGTTGTTGTCGCAGTCTTTCCTCTCCTCCTCCTGCTTTCATTCTTTCTTTTTCCACAAGTTTCTGTTGTCAGATCCTGTATCTGTTTTTAGTGTCACTTTTGCTCGTGGATGAGAGAAGCTAGTTTGGAATCTTGTAAATAAATTGAGATCCATGCTTCAATTTAATTAATCTTTTAAATAAAATAATCTTTTTTTTAAATAAAAGGAGCCCAATTATTAAAGGTGTGCTGAGCATATATTATTTCTGTGGAAGTTGTATAGGACCAGCATGCTAACCCATATTGATTTAGGATCCTAATCTTAAGAAAGTAATTCAACTTTGAAACAGCTCTTTATGTTTATGCTTCAATGATACAGAATGGCAAATACTTTTTGTTCTGATTTTTTTTTTTTTAAGTAAGTGTGTAAATACTACAAAAGCTATGCCTTTAAGTCATCTCAGGTTCTATCTGTGATGAGGCTTTTAATCGTTTCCCTTATTTTTAGCTAGATTTAATGATGAATTTCTTGATTGGTTGGTAGAATCTGTTTAAATATTAATGTCCTATCTGTAAACTTCTTACATGTAATGCTTTGAAGGCTAAGTCAGGGATGCATAGACCTGCTTCTGCAGAGTGGGACCAGGATGTCACCGTCTGTTTTTAGTGTGCTGTTTCCTTATGTCAGGTGTCTGGTAAAGTCTTTGGTAAATGGCCTGCCCTCAGAATTGCTACATAAATAACTCCATTAAGACAAAAGGAGGAATAGAATTACAGCATCTTCCGTCTATTCACAGTAGCATAATTTGGCTGTTGCAGTTCTTTCTCAATGTATAGTCAGCTAGAAAATTTTCCTAATGCCCTCTGCAGCCTGGGAATTTTATCTCATGTCCTTTCTCATGGTGGATTAATGGAAGTGGGCTTTCCAAGAGCTGTGAAACAGATGTCAAAAATGCGGCTAAGAACAGTGACAAACGCTGCCTTCTGTGTTTCTTGTTACCGTTGGATCTTGTATATCGTTGTTACCAGGATGAAAGAAACCATGTCAATATAACAATTCCTTTTGCTTGTGGTGGGTGCTTATCAAAGTGTTGCGTTTAGCATATTTTTGGTACGTTCATAAAAAAAGTCTGTAAGAAACAGCAGAAAGAAGCTGTTACGGATGCATAACTGCAGAGCACTGGGGAGTCTCTTGCCTTACAATCACTAACGTGCATGGTAGTATATAAGAAATCAAAATGTTACCTGTGGTTCTCCAACCTTCCTTTCTCCTTTTCTCCTGAAGGGAGAAAAAACAAATGAGAAACTGTATTAAAGAAATGAATTGTAAATTGACTTGCATTTTTAATGTTTACTAAAAGCTGTCATATATGAAAAACTGAAGATAGAGCTCACATCGTAAGGTATTTAGTAGTCTGAGAGTTTGCTATTTGGAAAACATGGAAAGTAAAAATAAAATAAAAGTATACTGCAAGTTTTGCCTCACTGTTAGAGGATCCTTTGCCTACAGATATTTTTTCCTTATTTCTTCTTCAATCTAGTCTTTTCTTTACATACTATCCTTAGGCTAATGTTTTCAGGGATCGGAAAGAGGGAAATAAATATCACCATACAAAAACTGTGAAACAAAAATAGCCTTTGAAAGTGCTGATAAAGTGTGTTCTGTTTTGAGTAGCCTGAATTCATACTGTTGATTTTTGGAACATTTGCACATGTTACAGTTATGGGCTAGATCCTGTAAAGATATTTTTATTCTTAGAGTGAACATTTAGTGTCTTGTTTCTCTTAATACGTATTAGAATGGGTGAGTTGTTACATTGAAATACATGTAAATAGAGGATGCCTCCAGTTGCTTACTCACCTTATAACCGTTATGTTCCAGGTGATAACAGATGTGTTATAATGTCATTTTTTTGCCATGACTCTGTTCCCATTTCCAATTTTTTCTTTATTTTTAATGAAGATGCAAGATTTTATGAGCCTATACAATTTGGGTGGAGTTTGTGCCGTTTGCATCAGTCTGAGCAGGCACAGGCTTTACAGTAGTGTTACGTTTGGAGATTATTTTGATGTTAATTTACCATGGGAAAAAAATGCTGCAGAGTTTACCACCCATGCTCACTCTTTTACTGAAACAGAACTGTGCTGCTAATAGGTTTGCAAAGATTTTGAGAGAGTCTGCAGAAAAACATTGGATTATTAAACAGGTTGTTACATGTTGTAGGAGTCAGTGGCTTATCTTGTATTGACAATATGGGATGTGCCCTGTTTCTCCAAATAAACTAAAATGTTAGTTTTCATTTACAGTATAAAGAATTGTTTATATCAATTACTTGAAGTCTTTATTTTTTTAAAAATAAATAATTGCTAAATTTCTGCCTTAAGAAATAGGGTTTTGAACCCATGTAGCACAGTAAAATATGTCAGTGGCAAGTGCACGGGAAGGAAATTACTGAATGTGTCTACAGACTGTCTTGCTGTTTTATTTTTAATATCTTGAAGCCTGGATATAATACCCACCCCGGCTTAGCTTTTCCTATCAGGGATTTGACAGAGAGATGACTTGCTGCAAATAATTTCTGTGTTGCTGTGCAAATGGCTCAGGTATTTTGAGGGGCTTTTTCTTCAGGTGTCCCATGCCACATGGCAAATTCTGATGTTTTAAGGCAGTGTAGGAAATCCCTCCATCAGCCGAGAGATCAGCAGTAGCTCTGCTGTCCCCATGTGTAGTTCTCCAATAGACTGTTAAAATTATAGCATAGAAAAATACATTAAAGTTCACGTTATTTGATAGAGAAAGATCCTGGTCAAATACCATGTTCAGGTGAGTTCAGGACAAGAATCTTGCCCTTGTAAAATGTTTTATTTTGGTACTATGCAAATCCCAGCATGTATCCTTATATTTTTCCCTTTTTTCTTTGTTGTAGCAAAATAAAACTGAAGAAAGTGTTTACCGTTAAAATACATTGAGACGTTCAACCTTAATTTGAACACTTAGAAGACCTACCACATCAGTAAATAAATTGCTTTCAAAGTTTTGTCTAAATGTACTTATCACTGTCTTCAGCTATTAGATTTTATTGCAGCTTTAATAACACATTATATTACAGCTGCTTTGTACACATGTGCCTCTGCAATTTCCACTTCATTTTTTTTTCCTTAAGAATTCAGTGCTCATCAAAATAATGCTGTCAGTAGTTCTTGGGCACTGTGCTTTCTCACTTCCCAGCTCTGACTGGTAAATCTAATCGTTACCAGAGTGGTAAATTATATTTTTATTTCCTAGCCTTTTATTCCATTTAGTAATTGATCAGTTTCAAATGCAATCACTGATCTTCCCTATCTTGCTCATTTATTGGAGCATTGTTTTTCCCCACTCCTCCTGAAGGAGCTGGCTTTTTCTCTCCTGATTGTGTGCTGTTCTGATGGTAGTGTAGAGGGGAGTTTGTCATATAGCCTCTAGTACCTAATTAAGTCATTGTAAGGCTTGTCTGTGCTATAGCTTGTGACAGTCTGCACTTCATATTGATGAATTATGTCTACCAGGTATGTCATAAAACAAAAAAATCTGTGAGAGCCTTGGCAGTAAGAAACCAGTCCAATTTATTGCTTTCTGGTTCTGAAAGTAAAGAGATCTGAAGATGTGTCTTCCAGAAGAATGCTTGTAAAAGGCTACGGAGGGATCATGAAGAGACACTGAAACTTCCACGCGTGACACGGATGCAAGCAGCTGGTGGGAGAGAGCAGTGCGCGTGCTGGCTGAGACCAGGCAGGGCTGGCAAGGATTGGCGCAGCGAGAGCTTGGCCCTTTGGCACCAAAATCCTCTTGTTGTGCTAAGAACGTTTGTTTGCCAGGAAACCCTTGTCTCATGCCACGTCTGAGGAGCTCTCGGCAGTGCAATTGTGGGAAGCAGTCCTTGGACAGTAATATCTGGGGGTGCAGTCTGGAAGCAAGGAGCCGTGCCTCTCTGTGCCATTGGAACTTGTTGGCTCAGTTCAATCAGTAAACACCAATGTTTCAAATGACTCGGTAAGGCAAACTGCCAAAGATGAAATGGGGTCAGTCAAGAGTGCATAAAGCCATCCATGGTCTTGCCTGTTGCTCCATTTTCATCAGCAGTCAGGGTTTTCAGGCATGTAAGGATGCTACTAAGTGCATTTCATCTGCTGTTTTGTGTATACCAGTGCCTTGCAGTCCTGAGAGGAATACAGAGGCAGCGGACTCTTGTATTATGCATTCACACAATTGGGAAGAGAGCTGGGTGTTTGGAACTGTTTTCTGGCAAATTACCCAGCAGGAAAGTTTGGCATTTGAACAGTGTTTCTGCCTGGTTTTGGAAAGAGGTTTTGTTTTTAACTGCCCTTCTGATCAGGTAGAAATTATTGTACAGTTAAATGCAGCAATATTGAGATGGAGCAGCTAAAAAACCAAAGGAATAAAAAAAAAATGGAAGGCCAATATGCAATGCTAATTTGGTCTTATTTTTTTCTTGGGTGTCATTGTTTTTAATATTCTTCTTGTTACTTGTGATGCTTTTTTTTTTTCCTACCAACCTTTTTCTAACCTTCTGCAACCTTAGTTTAAGCTTTGATAGAGCTTTGGGATTAATTAGTTTTCTTCAAGAAAAAAATAAGCTGTGCTTATTACACTAGGTTTGAATTTTGCCCGTGGGTTTGATTTTAATAAGGTGACGGAGGTGTGGGATGAAAACATCTCTGATATCTGTCTCAGCTGTGTTTGGTGTAAATATAGTTTTTACAGGGCCAAGGCAATATGCAAGTTGCATTGACTGTATCAGCTATGCCTTTTTTCATTTAAAAAAGAATTTAAACTAAAGCTACATTTTTCTTAAAAAATAGATCGTGATAAATAAATAAATGCACTGTTCTGTGATTCTATGACATCTCTAATATGGTGCTAATATGTGGCCTATGATGCTGCTGTTATTTAACATGTACATTAATTGCAAATGGTGGCTGGTAATCTGTGGTTTCTGTTACTTTCCTGGCAAACCTCACTCAAATGAGGGGGTGCTTTCTTACGATTTCTCATCTGCAGTGCAACAAGCAGTGACATCATGAAGGATAACTAACTCTCTTGTGCTGCAGATTTCTGTCCTGCTTCACTGTGTGTACCTGGGACCAAGGAAGTACCTGATTTTTGAAAAATGCTTGTCTCGTTGTATGAAAATGTTAGACCCTAATATATCATGTACTAGTAGCAGTTGCCTTTATGGTAAAGATAGGTAAAATGAAAAGTGATTCCTGACAAGGGCAAAAGCTACGATAAATTCCATTAAGACCAGAACACATGCTTTTAAGTGTTCTTTGAAATTTAAAAAAAAAATTTGTGGAGAATGCTTGACATAAGGAATGGCTGACAGAGAGCTTCTGATGGTTTAAGTGTATCTAAAAGGATGAGAGGTCAAAATGTTTTTTTGTAGAATTATTGCCTCCTAATTGTCTACTTTGCACATTTTTGACTATATTTGATACACAGCCTAATATTAGCTTTTTTTTTTTTTAACCGCTAGTAAAGAGTAGTAAAGAGGGTTTTTCTTCCACACTTGTCTTCCCTTTCAGGCACTGGCATGCTTATCTTCCTTGAGAGATGCTTGTTGTAATCTTAAATCATAATTAGTGATATTGTTTTTTAAAGGATACCTTCTCTTTCCAGTGCCTTCTCTCACACCTTACCCACACATCTTCTACAACTTAAGTAGTGTTAGGAGTTGCCCTCAAGATGTTTTTGGGTACAGTGTAGGAGGAAATTAATTCCGGCAAATTACTGCATAATTAAATGCCTTTAATGGCACAGGAATTATGGTGGGACATGATTTCAAAGTCCTGGAGGACAATATTATAGTTGTTGCTTTTTTTTTTTTTTTCCCTTTTTTTTTGTTTTTAATTACCAAGAACATGTTTTGGAGAATTTATTAAATAAAAAGTTACTGAGGAGATAACAAATGTTATATTAAATCAACTCCTCTACACNTTTTTTTTTTTTCCCCTCTTTGATTGGTCCTATGAAATGCAAATGCAAATGAGGTCTTCTTTTTGGCTTGTTTGTTTTTTGTATGTCCCCCTCTATTTGTTCTTAGCTGACACTTAATATTTCTTTTCTGTTCAGGGAAGAAGTCTTTGCTTCCATAACAGAGATACACATCAAAGCAACATTCTCATTAAAACTGTACTTATTGAGTTCTTGATTCAGTGTAGACTTTTTGTTGTTGTTGTATTTTTTTTTAAAATAAAATATTTAACAGTGTAAATGTATAATACATTTTTACTTTGCAAGGTTGATAAATCTGCCACTCTGACTCTTGTTGAGTAATTGACTTCCTCAATATGTATATCTTTTTTATTTAGTTTATATAGTTTATTTGGTAGAAATACTTGCACAGTAAGATTCTTTCTAACATGATTAAACTTGCAAAAAATAAATCCAGAGGCATATTACATACACTCTGTATTACTTGGGGAAAATGTTTCTTACAGTTCCTCCCCTGCTATCGTAACCTATTTTTATTATTGTTATTTACCAATTTCTGTAATACAGTTTCAAGACTCAAATTGTTGTGGAATTACACTCTATGTCAGTAGGGATCTCTTCACTTCAATCACTGCCAACTACTGCAAGCTTTTGCCCTGGTGAAAAATACTAGTCTTTGCATGAACACCAATAAAGAAGCGGTTAAAAGATGTGGTTGAATATACCATAGACTTCTAAGGTTGATTGGCTGAATTTAGCCCAGTGCTAAATCTAGTTCTGTCTATGTCTAGGCTCATTTTAAATTATATTATAATCCTCATTAGACATCATCTTAGACCGAGATTTATGCAGAAACTTGCATAGGTGGAAGCTTGATTTTGAAAATGAGTTGAGTGAGCATGTCCACAACAAAATGTGATGAGGTAAACAGTGTATTACTTGCTTATGTCTCAGGAGTGAAATCATAATTTACTTCTCTAGCAAGCATCATGCTTCCTGCTTCCTCAAACCTGGATTATTTGAGCTCCTAATGTGTACAGCAAGAACGCGCCTGCTTTTGTGTCTTATATCTCAAGAAACTATTTGCCAACACCAAAATACGGGCTTGTGGTTCAATTGATTTCTTTTAGTGAAGGTTCCACTTAGCATGTTGTGTTCCCTGATGCTTCAGGGTTGATGCTATTTGTAGTTAGTGACTGAACAGAGATACAGAGATTAGAGTTAGTGGAAATCTTTCTGATGTAATAGTACACAGCAGTGTTGATATATACATCCTGTGATGGTGTCCTTTCTGCTCTGTAAAAAAGCCATGGTCTTTTATAGCTGCTGTGTATTGGACTTTGACATCTGCTAATCAAGTCTCAATATGTGAACATTGTATTATATTTGTCTTAGGCCTTCAAGAATATTAAGTCACCTGTGTATGCCTGATACCTGTTTTAGCTAGATTACACAAAATGTTGAATAAGTCTTCATTATAAAGAAGTTGTTTTTCTTTTTTTTTACAAAAAAAATTGAATTCTGGAGAAGAAACTAACCTGAGGCAACCAAATGTGCTAGCATTTCGTAGACCAGGATTCTTCTTTAAAGCATTTAACATTCTTTAAATTTCTGTATGCCTTAAGTCAGGTCTTCTAAACTCTCTTTAAAACCGATCGGGTTTTGTAGCTTCCCATGCTTCAGAATAAAGTGCAGATAAGTATGGAAACATTTTTTTTCTTTTTTTTTTTTTTGTAAGACAAGCCTTAGTTCTGTGTTCTACAGTCAGATTACTTTCACCTTCTGTAAGGATTACCATTTATTCAGATAACTGATTTTCCTTTCCTTTTCCTTCAAAGTGAATGAGCTATCAGACGGCATGGACTACGTGTTGGGCTGCCTGAGCATCCTGGAATTTACTTAAACCCATGTTAGGTAGTTATTATTTTAAAGAAAGAACAAGGATTGGAAAACTGGAAACAAACACTTTCTTGTTTGGTTATGGAATCTGCTGCTCTAAAGAAAATTGACTTAATAGTGAGATAAATGCTTGTAATAGCAAGTAAATCCTTGTTATTTAGAAATATTCATTTACAGTGGGAAAGAAAGGAAATAATCCCCAATTTTTTCTTTCTCATACCTTTTGGGGGCAATTAAATTCAAAGTTGCTCATTTGTTTGTATTTATGTGTTTCTAATTATTTTTATTATCAGTGCCCCCCTGACTAAATCACTGCATGAACTACTGTTTTCCCCAGAGTATATGTGATTTTTACCTGACATAAATCCTTTGTATATTAATTACGGACCTGAGTAGATGCTCAGTTCTGTCCACTTTTGTATATTAGTGGTAGTTCAGCAGTGGTGTTTATGGTGAGCTTCAGCACACTGCAAAGGGGTAAAGTGGACCTGGGGGCACCTGAACTTACCTGGATGGTGAACTTGCGTAATTCTTCATGTGAGCTGCTGCTTTCTGGGCTTTGGTGAAAGTATAGGTGAAGTCTTGATGGCTAGAGTACATGGAGAAAGAAAAAAGTGTGAGGTCTCATTGGGCTTCCTGAACATCTATTTCTGTCCTTCAGTTGTCAAGAAAATGGTGTTAATGGACAAAGAAGTGGGCTGAACAGTAATGAATATGTCATGCATCCCTTTGAGTCAACGTGTGAGTGATTCATTGCATTAGAGCCAGCGTGTGCTAGTGAGAACTGCTTTATTCCATCGGCAGCAGTGGGGAAGGGTTGTTGTGCATTCTTGAATAATGGTTTTTGTTTTGGTGTGTGGTCATTGTGTTATTTTTTTTTGTTTGTTTGTTTTGTCTGCAGCTTGTCTCTGGAGAGAGGTGTGCCTGTTGTAGGTTTCCTACAACTACTTCCTATGAACACTTGAAAAATGTGGTGTGCAACCAGTGCCCTTTTTATAGGTTCTCTTTGTTCTTTGGCAGTTCACAAAAACCTGCTAATCTGTTTTGGCTGTATTTTGTTATTTGTCCCAATATCTTCTGAGTTTTCTTGAAAAATCAATGAAGTGGTATCGATAGAATTGGATAGTCTGTGCTTTGGGGTTTGGGGTTTTGGGTGCTAGAGAAGATAGGTATGTATCCCTTTCAGTGTGGGTTCCGTGTAGGAGAAGTGTGCATTTGTCTAGGGAGATGTGTTCCTGGAGAGGCTACGCTTGGGCATTGCTGCAGAAGGCAGTCTGTTTCAGGAAGAAGCTACATGGTTTGATAACTAATTGTGCTGATAGAATGAGACAAAACACTCAGGATCCCTTTTGATGCCAGTTCCTATCTGAAAGTCCCTGCTCTGTGGAGTGGGGCTCAGCAGAGCCATCTGGAGAGAACCTTGTGGGTGTTAGTGCTCTGCATTGTATTGCCACAAATACTTTTTGAAATGTTTGCTTTCTGCTGCATTACAGGTTTTCTTCCCTTGAGCATTTTTCCATTGTTAGAATGTTAATGGAAATCAGCTCCTGTGCTCTCCTGGTGAAATGATATATCTGGAAGTTATACATGTCTTTCCTTCTTCAAGTTTTAGTAATAAAGGGTTTAAACTCTATTGTACAGTGCTGGTCAACAAAATTTTCTGTGCTGCCTTTCTCTGCTTTTCTTTAGCAGTCCCATTGCTACCATTTGCTCCTTGGTTTTTGTAATGTAGCTCTGTGTTAGTCAGCAAGTAATCTCTCCTGCCAGTTCCTCGGATGTTTACATCTACATTTCTTTCCTTGAGATAAGGAGCTTTAATTTTTTTATGAATATTATTCCTAAAATAAACACCATGTTTCTGGGGATGAATTTGTTAGATTTCTTGCTATTGGTAGTAATTCTACTTGCAAAAGATGTGAAATTACAGGTTGTATGTTGTTCTTGTATTTTGTTACTTTTTATAATTTCGGTGGTGGAAGGCTCATTATTTTGCTTTAAAAATGTATCAAGAGAATTTGTGTATTTCATCTGTCTTATTTTTATATTCAGAGATGCTTTTCTTATTCTGAGTGTTCTAAGTAGAGGAAAATTACCTTATATATGTCTCTGACAAAAATCTTGTGTCCGTTGGCTTACTCCAGTTGTACCGTCCTATAGAATGGGCCGTGGTGCCCGTCAGGAGGCAGAGAGCTATAGAAGTTCAAAGATACTTAAGATGAAATGTTAAAAAAACAAAACAAAACAAAAAAAACCCAAACTTTTTAAATGCCTTAGCTTACCAAAGGGGAAATGAAAGGACTAGAACGAGGGGAATTGCTGGTGGGGTAATATATGTTTTTCCACAGTTTGCCTCATGGAAGCAAGGACTTGTCCTCCAGGTTTGTGCCCGCTGCATGAAGTGCATGCTATATATACACCTTAGATCTGGCTTGGTTTTTGCTGCCTTCTTGGTCATTGTAAATCTAACCAAAGTCAAGGCTGAAGTACTGCAAAAGGGACAAAGCAGGTCTATTTAGTCGTTTTAAATGTGTGGTCCCCCTTTCTGAATCTGGTATGGACTGTTTCCTCCCTGCCTTTTAAAAAGAGTATCTAGTTTGTGTCTATGTATCTCCATTTTTTCAGCTGAAAAACTTTCAAAGTCCCTTTTGACATCACGAAACAACTGAGCTAATTAAATTTGTTCTCTCAAATTTGGAGACACTCTTAGCTCAGTAGTGATATTTTTCACTTGCTTAATGTAACTGTTCATTTTGCTCTCTTACTCTATTTTAAGCAGCCAGCATACAGAGTGTACATATGGAGTAACATTGGTTCTTGTCTCTGTAGATGAGCATATTTTGTGGTTCACTAGTTAGTGTCTGAAGAATAATGAAATTGCTGTTTAAAGTATAAGTGAAACCGGGTATAAGGACTAAGTTAAAGGAGTAGATTAAATGAGTTAAAAACATTTTCATTTGTTTAATGCAGCAATAGAAATGATTTTAAAAATATTCTGAGTAGAACTTTTGTACATGCAAGGCTTGAGTCTCCAGAGATGATCTCTGTGAAGCAGTAGAACTGAGCACCGGGAGCAGAAAGCCTGGCTTTGGTACGGGAGAGTTCAGGTTATAGTGATTGATGATATGTTAGAAGTAGTAGCAGAAGATGGGTAGAATTAAATTACAGTAATACAAAACAGAAATATTAATACAAACTTTTTTTATTATGGTCTGCAAAATGCCTTCTTTCACTCTTTTTTTTTTTTTTTTTTTTTTTTTTTTTATNTTTTTTTTTTTTTTTACTACAGGACGATGTTTATTGTAACTATCTTCTCAGGTGTTTTGTGAGATCGAGTTTTCAGCTGTTTATTGCACACAGCTGTCACTGAAGTGTTTTGTCACCCCCAGTGGGGAGGTAACATTATTTAATCTTAGCGTGTTGAATTGCTGCTCTGGAAGGTAAGAAGTTGAATTAAAGTTGCTTAAAAATGTATTTGGTGCTGCAAAGTAGTATTCAGGGCCAGGTGGAAATCCTTGGGAACTACGTAACCTTCTGACCAATTTATTAATGTCGTTGGGCAGTGTGCAAGGCAAACAGCAGCAGTAACACAGCTTATTGCAGTAGCAGATACTAGCTTACGGCGTTGTATTTCCATTTTCCTAAGGTAGGCTACTGCCTGTATCCAGTATTTGCTCATCTGCCCTGGGAAGGGTTTTCATCGCTTTTCTCCCCTTCTCCCTCTCTTTGTGCAAGTGCCTAGCTGCAGGGACGCATCCCTGCGCGTTCGTCGGCTGCTAGCAGGGCAGCGCAGCGCTGAGGTGCTGCTGGGGAGTCCTCGCCGCTCTGCACCAGCGTGTTTACAGCCACGCTGGCGGAGCGGGGTACTGATTTCTGCTTTATAGACCCTGGTGGACGTGCGTGTTTTTTCTCGCCTAAACAAAAGTCCAGTTTAAATTCAGTGCGTGGGCCTAAGCGAGTCCTGCTGCTGTTGGCAGCAGGAGGTGCTGGTGCTGTCTGTGCGGAGCCGCTCTGCCTGCCCAGGACTGACCCCAGCAGCTGCCTGGCAGATCCCTACCTTTAGGTACCTGCGTGATATTTGTCTCCTGCTGAGCTTTCTCGCTGTCGTAGGAGGTATTGCAAGTCAAGTCTGCATGTGCAGTGCCTCCTATTTAAATGAAACCGCAATTTTAGATGTATCTAAATCATTTTTGCTGGATTTTTAACTCACTCCAGAAACAGAGAATAAGAGTGGCTTATGGAAGTGTCTGCTGTGACCAGTGCTGTTAAAGGGAACAGGTAAAACACATTGCTAGGGGCAGGGAGAAGGAGGAGGACATTTCCCTTCCCTAATTTGGCGGTGATAACCTGTTAATCTATTTAATTTGTCTGTCAACAACCTGTTAAACAGTGACCCTTCTGGTTTCTTTCATTTCCTGGCCAGCGTGTGTTCTGGATAAACTTGGGTCTGGGTCCAGGTTGACAGTGCCTTGAGCTTCTGTGGGATATTTGGGTCTGAAGTTTCTGGCTAGTGTTTTCTTTTTGCAGTTTTCCACCAATTACACTGTTCTGGTAAGGTCTAATAGTGCAGACTTGTCTGGGAAGGCGTCTTCTGGCCCTGATCATGTGTGCTGACACACTGGAGCGTTGTCTGTGTGCCTGTCAAGGGAAGTTATGTAAAATCCCTAAATGAGCAGGCATGACTTCTGATGTAGCCTTTTACAGACCAGGAGGAAGAATGTAGGATAAAGACTGATCTTGGGCTTCTGCATGTCTATTAAAAAGGAAGTAAATGTATCTCTAGCAGAAAATAGCAGAGGGCTCTGGAGCTCATCGTAGTTTCAGGGTCACTTCAGGCTTGCCCCTAGTTTTTCCCACTGGCCCACAGGTGTCTTCTGTGTGTGTCCACAGGAGAATACCGGTGTGGACAACACTGTTGCTCGCTCTCCACCTTTGGCGACCTGGAAACAGGGGTGACAGTTAAGAGTAGCCCCACTGCAGTGTGAATGTTCAGCCCATGAAGAACTGGCCTGTGATGGTGGGCTGATTTCACAGCTACTTTTGTGATCCTCGTAGTAGGAGTACTTTGGTTTCATAATTCACTGTGCCAGTCCGGTTTACCCCTTCAGCTGAGTAAATAGACTCCTTTGCAGTATACAGGGCATAGCAGTGGTGCTGCTAATATTAATTCTCTAGTTTTAGCTAAGCTGCTGACCAGCTGCTACAGAGTTAACAGTTGGGATTGAATGTAAATGAAGGCCAATTCTTTATTTTCCTCACAAATGGGTAAGGAAACACTAAAAAATGCTTTTACTTTTAGAGGTAAATCTGTACTTTTTTTTTCCCTGGAAAAGTCAGAATTAAACTTAAGTTTTATTGATATTGAAGTTTTCCTATTTAGTGCAAAAATGCAGTTGATGTTTATGTGCTTGTACATGTTTTCTAAACTTACTATTTTGAAGCCAATTAGATCTCCAGCTTATATGCCTATATTACACACCATAATGCAAAATGTCCCTGTCCCTTTGTCTGCAACATGAGAGATTCACAGGACAAAAATGTCTTAGAACAGTAATTTCTTTCACAGATCTGAAGCTTACCTCTTTTAAAAGTGTTGAACATTGTTTTGTCAGCTCCTCTGTATAGCCATTATTATATTGCAGCGAGCTCAAAACTCGTAACTTCTCTCTTAAAAATAATTCGTGGAAAATATCTTTGCAAGAGATCATCAGGCCTGAATTCCTCCCACCTAATGGGGTTACAGAGTTGCCTTTGTCATCCCTAGAGTTTTTTATTCTTAAATGCACATCCTTCTTGTTCAGGGAGTTTTTCTCACTTTCCTTTATAATGCTAAGCAAACATTTCAGGCTGCAGAACCTTTGCACTTTTTCTTTTTTGGTTAAAATCAGTAACAGAATTATGTAGCATCTATATTGACCTAATGAAAGTTTAACTACTAATTTAGCAACAAATATTGCTTTAGAAACGTGTGTAGCTTTTTCTGATAAAGGTATCATTTTAGTCATTTGGAGGAGTGTCAATGTAGTCTTAAACAGAAACTAAAATTTGAACTATGTATTTGAATGTTGCAGTGGTTATTTCACAAGGGATATGCCTGTCCCCAGCAGAGCTTTAAACCTCACTGAAGTCTTTGTTCTTCTGTCTTTATAGTGATGTTTAACAAGCTTGTACATTTTTTCATTAGCAAATACATTACAAGTTATTGTGAGTTCATGGGCAGCATGTGTGATGCTTACTTCCCTCTTGTGCTAAGCATGGATGATGCACATGTTAGCATGCAGAAGAGATGGAAAAATACCCATCCCTAAGACTTGTGTTTCTTAATTTGTTTTCCTGACTGAAGGTTTTGGCATAATAATATACAGCTGAAATATTCTGCCCAAGCATAAATTTTAATCTTGCACGTCTTCTGTGGTACAGAACAGGAGAGAGTTTCTAGAGCTTTATAATGAACTTAGGCCTGTTGTAATTCAGGGCTGAGTTTTACCTGCCCTACAGTTAGATTAGAACCCTTGTAGGTGTAACCCTCTGTACTGTTTTCTTTCCCAAAGCAATTAGTTGTTGAGTGCATGCCTTTTAAAATGTGCCCCTGATGAGTTTACAGGCGGTCTGCTGTGTACATGCAATTCTGTCTTGTTTGTACCAGTCATTTGTGCACAAAGCAGAGAAGAAATCAGTAACAATGTAGGACTTGCAGGATTTTCCTATGCCTGCATTTGTGTGGCAATTTAATTTTTTTCACCTTCTGTTCAGCGTGTTCCAGCACTGAAAAAAAAAAGTCTTTGGAGACTTAAATAGAACAAAGCTTTTTTGTCAGAACATCCTGCAGTGATAGATGCCTTAGAAATGCGGATAGGTATTCCGCAAAAGTACCTATCACTCAGAAAACTGTTTAGTTCTGCTCATTCAGTGGTGCATGAACACCGTTAATTTAGCCTGATGTTTAGACTTACATCTGGAATAAAGAATACTGAGAAATACTATTGCTTTGTCTTGATCTAAGAAAATCGAGAGGGTTCTGAGATGACAAAATAGCAGTGAGTTGAAAACTGACAAAGTTTTGGACAGGAAAATTAAGATCTAGTGCTTTGCTGTTTAATATCATTTGTAACTTGAGTGATGCTGGTGGAGGTGAAAACCTACGTCTGCCTGCTTTTTTTATTTATTTCATCGTCCCTCCGTCCCTCTCTCTTTCTTATCTGCCTCTTTTTTTTTCACTTTTCCCTGAAATTTTTAATGCTGGTTACTAACAGATGAAAGTCTTGGTGTGGGTAGTGTATCTCATGGTATATAACAGCTTACATCCATAGGCTCAGATACGTAGGGAGGGGAAAGCTATCTGAAATGTTTCCTGGAACCTCTGTGTGAAAGTCTTACCAAGAGAGGTGACCAACAAGAAAATCTTCGTTATCTTTTTATAGTCATTTTGATGCCTGTCTGCTTTTGGTGAGAAATACGAATTATATAAAGCATACGTACGAAATACATGTTATTAAATAAAATATGCAGAGTACCTCCATATTTTATAAATAAAACATCACTGTGTCTCTTTGAGATGTATTTTGAATATACTCATTCACTTTTGCTTGAATTACAGTGCAGAGCATGTGATGCACACTTACATTTGGTGAGTGCATTCTCCTAACTTGCCAAGTATGCATGGTAAGAGTGCAGGCGGTGTGGGAAGATGGCAGGAGCTTGCTAGAGAAATCAGAGACTGGGAGGAGGCAAGAATCAGTCAGACCTGCTGGGAAGAAAATTGAAGATGCTGCCAGCTGTCTAGGAGGAATTTGAAAGGCAGTGACCATGGAGGGGTCAGAGAAGCTGCAGACTATATATGAGAGAGAACAATATGGTTCTCTCTCTTCTCTGTGAAAGGTTGGAGAGCAAATCCTGTTCTCAGTCCCATGCTATTTCACTTTTAAACACGCTTTCTAAAATGTACTCGGAGTCTTTTTGCTGTCCTACAAACACACCAAAAGAATGTAGTGGGTTTTGTTGAATATTAGGGTGGGTTTTCTTGTTATTTTGGGGTTTTGTGTGTGTTTTGTTTGCTTGTTTTTTAATAATTCTTCAAATGGAGTCAATTTGTCCTTTGTGTGTCAGTGTTGAAATGTGCAGAGTAACAACAGGGGTTCGATTCATCTCTCTGTCAACTATGCAGGGAGGCTGAGGTGATTAGTCCATAATTTAGGCTTTATTTAGCAAGACGAGTTGAATGTGAGCCTAGCAAGGGGGGGGGAAGGGGGCTTGAAAATTAATGATATTTAAGTGCAATTCAGTATTATAATGTGTTCTCTGTTCTCATGCATGTTCTCACTGTTCTCATGTAAACCCGTTTAATCTTCCATTTTTCTAGGCCACAGCCTGCCTTGAAGGTGCTTTATGCTTTAACGCACTTATCCTACATAGCAATCATCTATTTTTGCAACTGCATTCATGATATTGAAAATGTGAAAATGCTGTGGCCTTTCCTTATGAAAGCAGCCATGGGCTCTTAGAATCGATGAGGCTTGCCCTTGTTCCACCCAGCAGTTTTTGCCACTCTAGACATCTACATGTCTCTCCAAAGTTACAAATGCTTCTGTCTTTTTCAGAATCAATCATCGTGTTCTGGGTCATCTCTCCTTCACCCTGGGCCTTTTTGGCTGCTTGAAGCCATCTGGCTCCTGCAGTACAGGCATTGCCTGTAGGCTGAGCGAGCACATCAGTGCCTAAGGAATCATTGCCACTTCACCTTGCATACTGTGACTGTTCATGCTGTTCTTCTCAGTGTTGAAGCCCTTCAGCGAGCCCTGCCAGTTTATTTCAGACTCAGATTTTGGTGCTGGAATAGTGCAGATACAGGTAGCTCGGCTGCTGTGGAGTAGGCAGCCACTGATGCAGCTGCCTTATGCTTGCTTAGTACTTATATGTATTTCTGGAAGGATGGATGGAAGTGAGTAAAGGAAGCACAGGAATTAAGTGAATCTGGTGAAGAAATAACTATTGAGTGCTGAATGTTGAAGTTAGAGGAGTAGGTAGAAGTATTCTCTTCTGCTAAAGAAGAGGAAAGGGAGAAAATGTAGTAAACATAAAAGCAAAACCCTGGGGCAAGACAAATAAATACAAAAGAGGGAGAAGGAGAAATAACGTAAATTTGAAAAAATGTATCTGGAGGGGAAAAAATTGAGATCTGTGGCTACAGGGCAGGAAGCCTGTATTCAAGAAAGGAAAAGAAGCATAAGTAAGTTATGCTACATGTTACTGCAACATTAAAGTTTATTCTGGAAGAAAAGAGAACATCTGGCAAGTGAAGGAAAATTAGTACCAATTGGAACAGGCTGATGGGAGTAGNNNNTGGGCCATTGCATGTTCTGAGTGTCCTCCATTTCAAGGCACTGACCAGAAGATTGGATTGAGAATAGGTAGGAGGAGAATAGTTTTGTGGCCTTACTGTGGTTGAACTTTGTGACGACTTCTCTCCCATCCATTCACACCCAAAAAATGATAGAAATTGTTTTATGGAAATCTGACTATTGAAAAAAGTTAGGGATAGGAAACAAAATGCACTTGGAGAGAATTTCACCACTGTCTTAGCCAGTTTACTCCTTTGCCTCACGGACTCCCCACACTGAGGAGATGCTTGGGGAGCAGAAGGGAACTGTTCAGAGTTATAGGAACTTTTTTGCAGTGTTACCAACCATCAGCACTGGAAGGCGTCAACAAGGAAGGCACCAAACTGCATATCTGAACCATCCTGGTGGACTGGAGTCCTGCTTTGGAGTTTTTTGCAAAGGTGCCAGCACAGATTTTGTCTTTTTGCTTGAATAGTCACTGAGAATGTGGAAGCTCTCTGCTGATCTTTATTCCCTGGGTAAATTTGAGGGAGTTTGCCCCCACGCTATTTTTTTTGCCAGAAAATATATCCTATACTTTTTTTGGAGCAATACCTAATGCTACCTACCTGATTGCTGAAGAAACAAGTAGCACCGAGTTAATCCTCGGTCCTAATGAAATGTGGAGGAATTCACGTGAGTGTTATTGGATTGAGGTCTTGTCTGGGAGGTGTCTTCTCCACGTTATAGTCGTGTGAAAATACCATCCTTCAGTAGCCGTTTATGTTGACGAAATTTCATTCATTTTGCATGTTTATTAAAAGCCAGTGCACTTTTTTATGTGCAGTGATAATCAGCGCATTCTTTTAATGGCATGTTAGGTGTTAACTGAATTCAAATAACAAAAAATCAAGCACAAGGAAAGTCCATCCAGCTTCTTATGAGGAGGCAGTTTGTTTTTTCCAAAGCTTCTCTCTTTCTCTGTTGCTTTTATTCTCTCTCTCTCTCTCTCTCTCGTAATCATCCAATAAGATTGTATTTTATATTGATAACAAACTTTTAAAAAGGAAATATGCGGAATATATGTATAAGCTGCGAGGAACTGTATAGGCAGGTTTAAAAGTAATAACATCCAGGTCTAAAAGTCCAGCTTTGAAAGGGATCTCCACTACCTTCTTCTCAACTATAAAAGACTATATTTGGCTGTGCATGTGGCTCACTATATTTAAAAAGCAACTGAGTTTTCCTGCCTGGGATCTTTAAGTACTATAGTAATGTGAATTCATGTTTGAGGATAACAAAAGTAATTTATAGTTTTTACCAGCAATGATGAATGTCATTGACAAGGAGGAAAACCAGATGCCATTAGTTAAGTTCTCCACTGTCTTTGCTTCTCATTGCATCTGGAGATTTTGTTACGATAGATCACCTTTATATCCTTTTTCCTACAGGATATGAGAATAAACATGTAATTGCTGTTCAGAATAAACAGTTGTGCTAAACGGCATAATGCAGTTTACTTCAATTTTTTTAATTCAATCTGAACATAATTTAGCCTTCATCATAAAATTATTAGTGCCAAGGGACATATTTTAAAGATTGTGAGAAGCACTTAGGATCATTTTAATCAAAGATGGGTAAGTCCCATTAAACAATGGAGTTAATTTTCCTGCCAAGTCACAACACAGTGTGCTATATGCTATATATGGTGTTTCATGACCAGCAAGTCTAATGAATTCTCTTTTTTCTTTTTTACTTAATAGATGCTTGTTACTTGTACCCGGCCCTGCTGTGCCCCATCTTACTCCAATTTTCCTCTCTTTGATTGGACAAAAAGCCACATGTGCTGTCCCTGAACTGGAAATGGCAGCGTGCTGGCTGGCCAGCCACCTCCCCTTGGAGTGAACTGTCACGCTTCTGTTCTTTTAACGAGGTCTTTTTTATGCTGCTTGTCCTACATCTGCCTGCCAGCTTTCACAAAATGTGCAGGCAGATAGTACTTCTGAGATATTTAGCCTTTTATCAAAATTTGTTGAAGTTGGCTGTGGGCTCTATAGATATTAGGGGAGAGAGCTGAGTGTTAACACAGTTACGTATGCCTGATTTCCTTAGGAAGTTAGCTAAAAATAGTATTGCGCTTTCATATTTATCTACAAGCCAAGAAGCTGACATCTTCTATTGTCTAGTGAGCCCTATTTGCAAACAACAAAAATTAGCAAGTGTGCCACTTCTGTATGTGTCAGTTTATAAAAGATGATAGCTGAAATTTCCTAACTATAAACCTAGGTAGTAAAACTCTGTGTACTTTCATACTTAGTTTTTTTTACCAAAATATATCCTTTTTTCTTTTTTTCTTTTTTCTTTGCGTTTTTTGCCCTTCTTTCTTCCCCCCCGTCTTTCTTTCATAGATGATAATCATTTTGATGTAGTTGACTACCTGCAACCTGATTTGTATAGTAAAAATGTTAATGAATGAACTGTGTATGCAGAGATTATATAAGAATCAAAATACACACCCAATTAGAAGAACATGTAGAAAATTGTAAAACACATCGTATGAGGAAATGGTTGCCTATATAAAATATCCTGTTGTGTTTTTTTGTTTGTTTGTTTGTTTTGGTGGAAGAATGCTTGGGTATTTGGGATAGGTAGTACTTTGCCAAGGGGACTTCACTGGGTGTTGGTGAAAGTCTCTCTATGACAGACTGTCTTACGAGCATAGTTAGAATGACAAATCTGTCTGCAGGTAGTTCATACCCCTGCCTCTTTGTGTTGCCCAAATCCGGAGCCTCTTTATGTGTGTGTACCTGCTTTATTGCCAGCATGGATGAAGACAGTTGCTGTTTGAGGAGGGACAAATGCTCATATTTCCATGCAATTAAGCTTTTTGTCTCATGTCCTCTGTTAAATACCTGATAGTTAGTTAGCAATGGAAGAATTGGCGTCTTCAAGGGCAGCTCTACTTGTGTGAAATGTGGCACTTACTGGAACTAGCAATAACTAAATATTGCGTCAGAGACAAACTTGTAATTCTGATGCTTATTTCTAAGCACATTGTCAGTGTCTTTTAGGACTATTGTACAAAATATTTTTAAAATAGCCAGGTATTTTGGTTTTAAGTTGTAGAAGAAGGTTGCATTTTTACCAAGGTGGTAATGGTGTTTTGTGATTTGAAGTGTGATTCCACATTGAAATCAGCAGAAATGCAGTGCTTGTTTTCTCAAAAGAAAAAAAAACCAAAACAAAAAACCCCACCATAATTGTTTGTTCAGTCATTCTCCTGAGATCAGTCTTTTTCTTACGAATTCCAGCTGCTATTAATAACACTTAACTGTAAGCATAGGGCCAATCAGTTAGTGCTGTGTAACCCCACTAAATGCAGCAGATTTCTAATTTGATTAGAACTGGAAGATACATGAAAGCCCTGCATGTCGCCATTCAGTCTGGCACTCACCACAAAGATTGAAAACAGCGTAGAGAGGTTTCTAGGTGCATTTACATGGTATAATATTAGCAACGTAGCTGACTCTGCTGTGCTCTGAGTGGATGGGTTGCTAACATAGTCATAAGGCCCCTGGAGATAAGGTAGAGCAATCTGCCTAAAATATTCTGTGTAAGCAAGCACAGTTTTTAGTGGATCCAAACTCAAAATGCTGCTTCATATTTAATGAAGAACTGGAGATAAATGAGACCAACAGCTTAGCTACTTGGTTTATTTGGTAAACACACGGTAGTATAGAAGAGAGCACATGTTAATGGATTTGCATATACAGCATTAAAAATTGTTCTGACAGCTTCATGGGTTTTGTTTTTCATTGCAGACCAAATGACACTAGGCAAACATTTGCATATCTCAGTTGGCTTTGAGACTTGATTTACTTCATGTTTATTCAGAATAGGGATCTGTGTGGTTACTTACTGGCATAGTATGTTTTATTATTTAGAGATGAGTAGTTCAGACATTTTAGAGGGCTGTGTCATTTATGGCATGCCTGGGAAACAGCCAAATAGCTTTTGTTGCTTAAAAGCCTCTGTTGATGTTTTATCCCAGAACTCTAGAGTGTAAACTATTTGTTCTCTTGAGCGTCATGTTGCACCTAATAAGAAAAAATACATATATTTATCTGCTAGTTCTTTCCTTTTGAAGACAATAAATAGATAATCCAGAGTGAAATCAAATGTAAAAACTTTTTTCAGGGTTGTGCTGGTAATGGAAGATTTGGAATTGATAGTAGCTATTAGGAAAAATAGTTTGAACTAATTGCTAATACTGTATGGTCCACTTTTTCATAATGCATTTTTATTTTTCACAATGACTTTTTTTTTTTAATTCTGGACTAACATTTTTTGTTTTGAGATGGATACTTCAGTAGGAAAATTTGCTTAGCTGGAAAACCTAAGGAGAGGGACCTGCTTTTAGAACTTAATTCATCTTGCTGTTTGCCTCTTGTTATATGAATTCCAGAGTCACAGACTGTTTCCTGCCTTATTCAGTGGCAGTGGTTACATAATGGACAGCTTTTCAGCATTCTTCTCATCCATTGTTCACTGTGTGGGCCTAGGTCTTACTCAGACTATTCAATCTTGCTCCAAGGTGAGTTACACAGAGTGCTCATGGACGCACATGTTTTTCATAGACTTTCAGGAATTTTATGAAGAGAACTCATTTTTCTGGGTACCAAACGTTTTCTAGCAGTTCATGTTCTTACCAAAGCTGCTTCTGTTAGTTGAGGATTGCAACTGTTGATTACTTGACCAGTCTTTTAATTAGGCCATAGGTAGAGTTGGACATGCAGAACTACATAAGGATTGCCTCTGTAAAGTTTTTGCCTAGCGGCAAACAAGCTCTCTTTGAACATGGAGGAATCATTTTTTCACCCATCATATAAAACTGGTTTCTCTTCTTACAGTCTTACAGTCTACACCTTGTTTTGCTCAGGGAGAGGAACCTGTTCTGCCATGTGTCCTGCTCTGCAAACAGAGGGAGATGGAGGAGCGTCCATGAAGAATGCAGCAGAGGGGGCAACACATGAAATGAGGGAGGGCGCAGGAGGTAGAGATGGGAACATATAGAGGTAGATCACTGAGTCCAACCGTGTTTAGCTATAACAATTTAGAAGCAGTAGTGAAATGAGTAACTGCAGTCCTCTGCGTAGCCATCACCTTGCAGAATCCTCAAAAGAAAGGTTAAACTACTATTGAGCAGAAAATAATCAATAGGGAGCAGTTAGTGAGCAGGGTTATTTTTGCTGTGCTGTTCGGTTCTGGTCTGCTGATAGACCAGGCAATGCAGACGTTGTTTTCAGAAATTTAGCTACAAAGGCGTCATAAATTCATAAAACTAATGAAAACCATCTAAACCAAAGATGACCAGTTTTTCATACCTTAAAAGCTATATGCAAATACCCTCATGTAGCACAGGTCCTTAAGACAGAGTATGTATGCATCTCTGGTGTGCAAGTTACACTTGAATTCTTAAAAATCACACATGAACTGTGAGCTTTGTATTTACAATCCCTTACTATAAAATCCCTTTCCCGGTCTGTCTCATAACTGGCAACGGCTAGACCAAACATTCATTCTGTAGTCATAGAATAACAGAGTCTGGGCTGCTTGGACTTTTCTCTGTCCTGGTGAGAATGAGTTTCTAGGTTCCTTCTTTTAATATTACCTATAAATAAAATACTAATTTCAGTATGGGAATATGAGGGAGTGTGATAGGGTGTAGGTAAAGATATTGTGAAGGGAAGGCAGAATGCAAAGGAGTGTTTTTGACTTTCCAACACCCTGCTAGTGCAGCACCTGTTCTTGGTAACAAAAACATTAAATATTTAAGTTATACACAGCAATGTAATAGTCCTTCTCGATAGTGTTGCTACTGTGGAACAGAAATCTTGGCTGGGGTGGTGTAGGCCTCTCAGTGATGACCTTTTCAGGTTTTGTTAGCCTATCACTGGCGCTGTAGAGAGAAGAATCCACTGTACCATGTCGAACCATTAATCTGTCACCTTAGGAACCCTTCTTCTGCAGCATCCGCTCAATTTCTTCAGGGTTCAGAGCAAAATGAATAAATGTTCTTCTCGCTAGAGTGTCTGATAAGTCAAGGGGAACACTCTCCTGAATTTATGTCCTGAAGAGTGACGCCTACATTTCCAGCATAGCATTCATAACTGTAAATGTTATTAGCCTTCAGAGTATTCCATCTGCCTGAGCTGTCCTGCATTTCTTTAATTTAAAGAGAAAATCTGTCCATGTAATGATTATGTCATGCATTAGGAGGATACGTTGAATTTGAAACTTAGCTATAATAGGAGATATTAAATGCGATTGTGAAATGACCCCAATGGGCTGTATAAAATGACAAAAACTTTTTTTGACTAGTCAAATTGATATTGACGTAGTATACTAATGCATACTTACTCTGTGTATGAACATACAGTGTATTGGGATAAATCTCAGATATTACAGTAGGTATTTCTGCTTCTAAATGCAAAAAGAATCCAGTTTGTATAATAATTCTGTTTTTTTCCACATTCTTAATTTTCCTTAAAATAGCAGTCTATCAATGCTGTGTTTTATTTTAAAACAGAACTGTATGTTCTATTACACTTCTTTGGACAAATGTATATGGTTTGGCTGGGTCCGAGATACTTATTAATAACATTTATTTACTTTTGTAACAGAATACAAAAAATACGGTTTGCCCTACTTTATGGAAAGTAACTTCAAGTATTAGAAATATTCTTAATATTCATTACTGGTCTATATTGCCTTAAATTATTTTAGTAATAAAGAGCAAAAAGAAATCATAAGGTATAGTTGAAAATATTTTTGGCAGGTTGTTAAAGTTTAACTCTCATATGGAGATAGAAATTATGGAGAGAATAGTGAGATAATGTTTCTCTGTGTAACCTAGAAAGCTGTTACAGCCTGTGTATTTAAGGAATATTTTCCTGGTTCAACATCAAGGAAAAAAGTGTTGATCCTTGCCTTACTGTTATTTGTGGAAGGGTAGCAACTAAAAGAAACAAAAGAACCAAGCTACTTTCAAAGCAACCGAATCAGCTGACTTCCTTCTTATTAGTTATTCATGTGAAGTCCTTCATTGTCTGAAGTGTCAGACTTCCTGATATTTCATAATGAAATATAATAAACCTCTCAAAGTGAGAAGTTTCTATTTATATACCTGCAAGCTCCAGAAAGGATGGTTGTGGTAAATCAAACCTCAAATCCTTCTGAATGCCTGATTTGTTATTTTTCTGAAATCTGATTTGTAATTGTTTTCCCTGATGTAGTTTTAGTCTTTTGGTCTTCTGACTAGTCAGCCAAATGTGTATAAATCTGGAATGACTGTGCTGAGGTTGTTATTTAGTGTAAAATTTTTCCCCAGTGTCCAAAGGCTTTTTTGTTCTTTCTTTTTATTAAAAACAAACAAACAACTTCAGTGCAAGAAAATGAAATAGACCTGCGTGGTATTGTGTTGTTTTTTTTTTGTGTGTGTGTTATTTCAAAAAGACTTTTTCCATTAGAATGGTATTTTGTATTTTTTTCCTTCTCATTTTTGTCATACCTTATATCTTTATAAGCTTCTTTAATAATTCTACTTCTTTCAATATTGACAAAAATTACATTAATTCAACTTTGTTATCGCTATTACTGTGTGGTATAAAAAGGAAAGGTCAAGGGAGGAAGTAAATAAGAAAGGGAGGGGATGTTGATGGACCTCCAGGGTTACCCATTTCCTCAGTGACTGACTGTCTTAATTGCTAAATTACCTGTAAGTTTTGCTTTCTTGGTCCCATGGTATTTTTTCTCTGGTGCTCCACTGGCAGTCTTCCACTGTCTAAAATGGGATGGGGAGGGAAAAAAAAAAAAGTAATAAGATTTGATCAAATATTGGTTTCTTCAAGTTAGCATTCCATATTCCAGGGATGCATTTTCTTAAAAGCAGAAATACAGGCTGAAAGATTTTCTCAGCCTTCATTAAAAAAAGTTTTAATTTCCCTGGCACTGAGAATATGCATGACAATCTTTAAATGTAGTGATACATGTTGTGAGAGTATTTGGCAGAACCAAGAGGATGAGTCAGAAGTCCAACGCTCTGTCCTGTGGGGAGTTGTTTCATCTTTGCGTTGCTGTTCTACCCAGCAGAGAGTGGGCCCCTAAGCTTTTAATTGCATCAGGCGAATGGGCATTGTTTTTTTGTTCGCCTTTTAAGTCATTGCAGCTTATTGCCATAGCAGCTTATTCTTATCAGGATGATGTTAAAAGTCAATTATTAGTGAAATGCTTAATGAAAGGTACAAAAGAACTTTTTTTTCCCTTTCCCTCCAGTCAGTCTCTGCTCCCTGTTGACTTTGTTCCTTCTGCTGTTTCTGTACATTGCAAACACTTGTCATAATTTTCCTCTTGAGCTGTCTTTACATGCTCATTGTGAAAAACAAAACAGAGAATGCCCTCCCCATGCTTTTTTGTTTATTTGTTTTAATTTAATGTACTGTTATTCCTCAGAGCTAATAGACTTATGGGAATTCAAGCAAGATGAAAAAGAGATTGCCTAACAAGAAGACTATGTGATTTAAATTGAAAAATCTTCCTCAACTAACTCCAAAATCTAATGCTAGTCCCATTAAAAACAAACAAACAAAAACCCCTCCGCTTAGTAAAGAACATCTTTGGTTTGGCAAGGAAAAAAATGAAAATGGGTCGAAGTACTAAAGCTGGGAAGAGGGAGATCCAGATATTCCAATCTGATTTTACTAATGAATGGTGATATCTCCTGATGAAACAATAATGCCACAACGTATGTTTCTGTGATTTAAAAATAGAACTATTTGCCACTCTACTGACGCAGTCATTCATTCCATTGATCATTGTAAATTAAAAACAACAGCCTATTCTGCCAGTGCTATACGATGGCAGAATGATAGTAGAGTATCAGTTCATTTGACGGAAATTAAAATTAACAGGGAATTACTATTTAACTGTGCAGTAGTGATTGTAATACATGATGAATTTCAAAGGTGCGGTAAAAGAAATGAGGTTCTAAACAGCAAGATTTGTACTTTCAAAACAAGCAAGGTTGAAGGTCTTGCGTGATGCTATTAAGCATTTCACTTCCAAAGGAGTGGCTTCTCTATGATAAAATGAGAGTTTAACCTTTCTTACTGGTATCCTCCAGCATTCTTCATGGTTGCAGTTGACAAGTAGTGATTTCCTTATGGGAAACTAGGGAAGACCATTCTGAAGGTACACAGAGGCTGAACAGACTTCATGCCATACCTGTTCTGAGTAGCTGTTCTCTTATTAAAAGGGTAAAAATGAAGCATAAAACTGCTAATAGAAGTTTGATTTTGGAGCAGTTATGTAGCTAAATGTATTTTCCATTAGCAACTGTTGATAGCAGTGTAAATGTTTTGAATACACGTTTCTTTGCTTGTTCTGAAGAAGGGTGTTGTGATCTTTGAAACTCTATGTTGCAATGAACTTCTTCAAAGCTTAAACAAAACCTAGAAGGGACTAATAAAAAATTGGAAGCTACTTCATGTAAGGATGTATCTTAATCCTTATTCAAATAAGGAAACAGGAAACTTGGATTTAGGCTCATGTTCTACGTTTTCAATTTTCTAAGGGAGAATAGGCTGAATTTGTTTTATATAGTAATTCTTCCTGTTGACCAGGGAAGATAGATCTACAGGTCAGATAAGCAACTGTGTGGTTTAATCTGTAATCTGTTACATAGGTTAATCTATGTGTGTCTATTAGAAGATGCTAAATGATTTCTTCTATGAGAGAGTAAGGTTTCCCAAACTGTATGCATCACTACAATACGCAGACTGCCTCAGAATGATAAGCAGTTTGATGTATAGCATGGATAACTACTGGTGATATTTTGGGCATCAGCAGAAATAGGTGTGCTTGATTCAAAAAACACATAAGCTTGAAACACTGTACTAACATAATTCACTTTTAAAAGTGGTGTATGTCAGGTTTATTTGCAAGGAATTTTGGATTTAAAAGAAATGCACAAAAGTTGTTCAAAATGTCGTACTGGATAAAGTAACCCAGTTACTAAGAATGGCAAGAAAGGAAAAGTGTTAATATATCCCTTAAACTAACTTGTTAAGGAGGAAGGTATGGTAACTGTTGTTGAACTGCTGCTGGTCACATTATCCTTCAGAATTCTAGAACTAAAGATTTAATTTTTCTGGTTTTGTTCATAGAGTAAGTAAACTTTTCTATTCTTTCAAATCACATCTGACTTCTTCACTCAGTTCTGTTAATGAAAATAGCTTCTGCACTTGCAGAAGAAGCCGTTGCTGTCATAAACTGGTTGGACATTTGGCCAGCAACTTGCATTAGTTAAACCTTACAACTTTTTTTAAAGCATCAGTTGAAAATATAAGGGAAAACTTAAAGAAACACCCTGACACCTAAGTCTAGAACAGACAAAACTTCCAGCTTACTTTAATTTGTAGGTTTTAAAAATAAAAAAAAATTGATTTAAATACCTTCCTTTGACCCCTTACTTTGCTTCCCATTCATCTTGCATAGATATCTGCTCCAGCTTTGACTGGGAAGAGCAATGTAGGAGTTTATTGTGGAACAGAAGTTTGGCATTCCAGAAGAAACTGTAGGATATTATTCACAGACTGTTGGAAATGGAGGTACGAAGTTTACTCTCACCAAACACCAGTCCCTGGCTTTAGAGCTGTACTAACAACTGCGTTTCTAGACTTCCTTTATCTAGCACAGGACAGGAACAGCTTTATGTCTTGGTTAGACATTTCTCCATTCTGTTATTCTGCCTTCTCATTTGCACCTCACCTTGAATTTGTGGGGGGATCAAGGACTTCTTTTCCTGTGTCCCTTCTTTGCGGGAGGCCTTTGTGGGGGCCTGTGCTTGTGCCTCCTGTCTTGCTTGCTGCCCTTTTGCAGAGCTATGAGTGTTTCCCCACAGCAGCCGAGTGGAATTTCCTGGAGAAACCTCCAGGATGCAGCTGCTAATGTAACATCTACACTGAATTTGTTCCAAATACAGTCACCTACTGCTGTTTGGCACCTTCTGACCATCTTGAAAACTTATTTTCTACTAACATGTAACTGTTTACTAGATTATTTTCTCAGGGTTTTTTCAAGTTGAGGCACAGGGACTTGCAAAATGCATGTGTTCCACTTTTCAGTATGAAGAATGGAATCTTTTGGCTAAGATTTTCTAGCCCATGATGCTGTAGGCAGTGTTTAGAGGTTCTCCAAACGTTTTATTAGCTAGTAAGATGTGATTGGAAAACGCATTAAAAAACTGACAGTGTTGGAAACTGTTGTGAAAGGATGTATTAGAGTGCCTGCTTGGATGGAATGGCGCATGCATAACGAGGAAGAATGATGAAATACATGCTTGGATGAAGCAACAGAGTGACAACGGATAGGCAATCACTAATACTAATTAGACAAACTTATTTGTAGTTTGAGAAGGGGAAATGATCATGTCAGTTGCAGAAGGGGTTACTTTTGATGAGTTTATGTCATCCTTTTTTGGTTTTTGCTCTGTTTACTGAGCCTCAAGTAGTAATGGAATCCTGTTTGAAGGGTAACTTACCCAAAGCATATGGTGATGTTCAATTCTACACTACTGAGAGGAGTTAATTTTTCCAATAGTGTGATAATATTTCCTCTTCCCAAAAGAATGTGTATATATGAATGTCTTAATTAAGAGAGTAATCATCTCCTTGAGAACAGAGCAATCCCTGAGATGGAGAATAGCAGCTGTGCGGACATCAGACTTCACCAGTACTGTTGAGAATGGAAATGTTTGCAGGAGGCACTGAAGCAAACAGAGAGAAGGTATTCCATTGCAAGATCTCTCTTAAAGCTCTGCTTTTGGCCTGAGTAGAAATCAAATAATAATGGCAAGATAGGCTCCTCTTTTAATTTAAATTTAGTCGAGGGCCTTTACCAATAAACTGTGTGAACCTTTGTCTGCCTACAAACAGTGAAAGCTTGAGATAACTGGCCGTGGTGGAATTCAGTTCTCTGTGCAGTGGTCTGTCGTTTCTTAGCCTCTACTGCTGAGTTCTTCCCTTTATGAACAGAAGATAATCGAGGCTTGGGATTGCCAATGATTAAATGAAAAAGTGGGAAATGAAATGAGAAAATGAGAAACAGGGATTAAATTCTGTGTGTGCAGTGAGCACTAGTGCGTCCTGGGATGCTGTTAATTATCATTTACGCAAATGCACGGTATTAGCTGCTTTCATAAGGCTTCTGTACTTCGCTGATGTGTTTATTTATAACTTTTTTGAAACTTCTGTTGAGAGTTTTATTCAACAGAAAGGCATAAATCTTAAAGAAAATTAATATGTGATCTGTCCGTAGATGGTGAATTTTGTAAGGTACACAGCGTATGTATAGCTGGTAAAAACTTGCATTCACACGTTTTTTTTATTTCAAGAAATAGGAAGCTGGCTTTAAAAAAGCTGTTGGTGGTGTTAATTTTTTTTCTTGCAGAAATCTGATAAGCTAAGTTGATGTTGGTGAAAGAAAAGAAAGTAAATAAAGATATTTTGCAAGCTCCTATTCCTTTTTATTTATTTATTTATTTTTCCTATTGGGTATTAAACGTACTTGCTTTCTGTGGTGGCTTGAAGGGAGCAATTTTCCACTTGATTGTGTGTGTTTTACTGTATGACAGTTGAAGACATACTAATTTATTACAGAATGGATATGAAATTTTTCTAATGGAGCGAAGTGGGAGGGGATGCATAGAGAAAGATTTTCTTATGACATTTAAAAATAATGAGAAAAATTTGCTTTGGGAAAAAAGCATTTCAGCAGAACTTTCTTAGAGCTATTTTGAGGTCAACTTTTCTTCTCTTTGCTAGATTTATTCATTAAGGTCACCTTGGAATCAGAAGTGAACAAAGCGGTGGCTTGGAAAGGATGCCCTCTGTTAGTGTCAGAAGGAGAATGATTTTACTAGTGTGACAAACCTGGAACAAAAGTATAAAAATGAATTTGTGGCTTGTCAGAACAAAAAGATGTAATCCTCTTAGATTTTTAGGGAAATACGGAACAGATTTCTGCTGTGTTCTGGTCTCACAAGTTTCAAAAATGGGAGTAGGCCAGCATGGGCTGTGCATAGGTGCATATTAAATGATAACTGTAGCTGTCTGCATACTTGCTCTTTGCAGTGTGGGCAAAACAGAAAGTGGAAACTCACCCAGTGATGGATTCACTCAGTGACAGAAATGCGGGCATTTTGAGGTTTTGTGTCTCTTCCAGAGCTCATCTGACGGATCCTTTTCTCTGTGGAGTTGATGCCGATCTATTTGAATGCTCATCAGACTGCTCTTGGTCTCAGCAATACTGGGACATCTGCTGTGCTTTCTGTGTCTCAGGAGGCCATAGCATTGTTTCTTTCTTGGCATGTCTGAAAAATTTCCTGGTTTTAGGTTTATTGTTGCACTGTCACAAAATGGAACTTTACATCCCGACTGCCTTAGACTCTCAGATCTGTGCTGACTGCCAGGATGTTTTAAGGCTTAAACACTGCAGTGTCCTGCATCTCCATCCACACAGGCTTTCTGGGGCATCTGCTGCACGCACAGGTGTGTGTTATGCATAAGCCTATACTTTTAAAGTGTTTTAGGACATCATTGCTATTTACATAGTAGTTTAAAATGCACACAGATTAGGCAAAAGTGTATACTCTGCTATGTTTGCTCTTCTGTGTTACGGCTTTGGGTTGCGAGGAGGATCCAGGATTTTTCTGTGGGAGCACCCGTGTTCATCCTTTCTCCATCTCCCACACACCGAAAGCCTTCCACTTGCCTTACATGCTTCCAGTCCCCAAACTCATTTTCTTTACACAGCTAGGAGAGCAGACTTTTCAGCCATTCTGATTAGTCCTTCAACTACTTGGTCTAAGTACAGATGTTTTAGTTAGACTTGAAACTAATTTGCATTGCTTTAGTACAGGCAGGATCTCTTACAGACTGCTATATGAATCTTGAGGTGATATGTGGCATACTTACATCAAGAAAAAAATAATTCTTCTAAAAAGTTTAAAACTTTAAATGAATCAATATAGGAAGGTTAGAAATCCTGGAGAATTATTTATGCAAATTCACATAGTAAGCTTTACAAAGCTGCCCATTGTAAATTTTGGTAGTCTCACCCTTTTTCCCCAGCTGCAATGACAACCTTTCCTTTATCGTGCTGAGGAAAAGCCAACACCAGAAACGCCGGTGGCTGTTTAGCACATGGGTGCTGTGGAATACAGTGTATGTACCCAAAGCCAAGGCATCACAGCACATGGCAAATCTTCAAGAGATGAGTCTCTCAAAAATTGTTGTTCTTTCTTCAGTCTTCCTGGTATTTTGAAGCAAAAAAGGATTGTGAACTTGCAGAATTTATTTCCGTATTCAATAGAGCAAAATAATTTAGGGCATTTCTTGTCAGTGTTGGTGAAAAGTGACTAGATCTTAAAAGGACTTCAGAAACAGATTGCCTGTTTTTCCTGTATTTATATGGAAGCAGATTAGTGTCCAGTTGAGGGATTTTTATCTGCATATCTCAAAGAAGAAATAAAAGGTATGGGAGGAAGAAAAAAGCCATCAAAACTAAGAACACTCATAAAGAGATTTTCAGTATGCAGGTACAATCGTATTGAGGACAAATGATTTTCTGCTTTTGAAGTCAGACAGATTGGAGACAGCATCAAGTTTTAAAGGTTGAAAAACAGAAAACAACGATGATGCTAATGATTTTTCAAAGGCTGATAACTTTGAGCTAGATTCACCTTGCTAGTACTTGTGCTTTAAAAATGTGTCAAGAATTGAAGCTCCTCTATTTTTTATGTTTTCTTCAATTTTGTGAGTCTTCAAATAGAATAATTAGAACTTTCCCTTTTCAGGTGAGTTAGTGTTGCAGACAAGTGAATTTTAAAACTTTTTTCTTTGGTATCTTTGAAAATCATAGCTAATTGCTGATAAATGAAATCAGACTGACTTCATTGATTGGAAGACTTCCAGTTGCCTTAAGACCAAGGCATGTTGAATATTGATGGATAGAGGGAACGGGAAGACCTGTCTAGCACTGCTGTCACTAGAACTACTGATGTGTTACGTGCTTGAGTGTTTATTGAGAAAAGGCTAAGGTTCAGCCAGTCCACAGATTCTCAGAAAAGGCTGCCAGCAACAGTGACGTCAATGTCAGTTCTGGTGGCTGTATTTTACTGTGACTGATCTGCTGGTATTTGGACTGAAACCACTGAAGTTATTGGATAGTGTAAATTGGTGTAAATCCAAATTAACTTCTTTGGAGCAGTTCTCATGTACATCAGGACCAAGCTCAAGTTATTACATAGATTTTTTTATTATTATTATTAATAATTAAACTCATCTGTGTGGCTTTTTCTTGGTAATGTTTTTGATGATGCGGAGTAAAAGAACTCAGTTGTGATTTTGTCTACATGGATGTGTACTTTGGAAAAATATTCTGTTGAGCTTTTGAATGCATAAGAAGTGGCAGGTTTTTAGGCAAGACTCCAAGTCCCTCCCACATATCTGCAGATTATATAATCAAATCCTGTGTGTATTTCATGTCGCTAGGACAAAGTACAAACAGCAAAGTGAAATTAATTCTTCTCCTTATATAAAAGGAGATTAGGAGCTGCCAGATTTTGCAGCGTTATTACAGCAAAAGTTACAGGAATTTTTTTTGGTGGAATGATGAGGATGAATTGGATTGGATCAGATTGGATCCACACTGAACACAGGCAGTAGGTGAAACTGTAGTTACTCAAGTCATTTTTTCTGCACAACTAGGATGCAAATGAAAGACAGAGAAAGGCATCTCTGTCTTTTTGCAGTTGGTCAGACACCAGTAGGGTCTTTTAGTCGTAAGAGTATTTTATCTTCACACATTTTTGAAGAATTGTAAGGCAGTAAGGAAACATATAAATACCATATTTTGAGATTTTTTTTGTTTTGTCTTGCTGTGTGCCATTTGTGGTTTGTCTCTCTAGATGGCAATGGGATTTACAAATTATGGGAAATTTCTATGCATGCATGTCAGAATGAAAGCACTACATCTTGAAAATTTCTCTGCCTCCAAAAACTGTCATTTTGTTTAGAAATATAGACTTGTGGCATTTTGAAAAATATTCACAGAAAATAATTCCTCCAAGATCTTGGGGTGCATAAAAACCAGTGGCAGTCTTGATCTGCATTTACTGATGTGTTAAAAGTCTCAGACTCGTTGAACAGTGATGTGCTTCTAGTGTGGCAGATAGCCTGGTGTAGGCACTTTGGGGGAGTCAGGATCCAGTCCCTCCTTACTGTCAAGCCTTTTTCAAAACTTCAGGGTGTTGTATAAATTTGTTACAAGTTACGTGTTCAATAACATGTTTAAAAAATATCAGGCAAGTGTTCAACAAAAGCCATTAGATGATAGCCCATTAGCCATTGCTATGTCATCCCTTGATTGGGTTGTCTCCCCTGCCTGTTTTTGAGTAGGCTTTTGCATTTTAGACAGTTTTCTTTTATTAACTGTTGCAGCTTTTCTTTTCCCTGTGCTTTATACAGTATTGCCTGTCCAGTATAGTATCTCCTTTTCTTCCCATGTCTGATTTAGTTTATTTCATCCTCTTTTTCTATTTTTCACACCGTTCCACCTATCTGAAGCAGCTGCCCATTGCAAAATATAGGGACCATAATAAGAAAAGCAGCCCAGATGAAAGCTGAAATCCCTCTTGGTTGCCTTTCACAGGTAGCAAGGGCCTACAAAATCCTATACGTTTAATTTGCAGAGAGGCATGGGGAGGAAAACAACCCAAAACACAAAGCCCAAAACGTAAAGCCTCTGTTCCTCTCAACCCGAAAGTCCTGTAGATTTGTCCTGCAGAACTAGCAGCTCTAGTCGATGTTATGTATATCAGAAAGGTATGTTTTGTTTTGTTCTGTTTTTTTTTTAATATATGGCTTTGGTCGAGACCCAATTGATCCAGATCCAGATTGCTTAATGACCAATTCTTCCTCTATTGGTCCAGATCCCTAGCCAGTTTGCAGTGTACATGTGTATAGTATGAGATGGCAAACGAGCATTACTCCAAGTGGAAAGACTGCAACACTGTAGTCCACTGACCTGGAAGTTAACGGGAGTTGTAGCATGGCCTTTAGCAAATGAATAATTATGCCCATACTGAAAATTTGGTTTGGACTTGTTTCACTTCTGATTCATCTGTATTTAGGTTCCTGTGGTTGATGCATAAGGCATACAGTACCTCCCTTTCCGTGTGCTTTTCAGAACATCACCTAACAGAAAGACAAATGCATGTCTGGTCGGTGCTCTCTGAGGATGAAAGTCCATATGCTGCAATAAATCTGATACTGGAAAGTTGACAGAACTGCAGCAGTGGGGAAAAGTTAGTTAATGTTAAACTACTTGGCTATGACAGCTTTTCTCCTTGCTTAAAAAGTACATGCTGGTCCAGTTAATTCCCTTCTGGTCCAGTTAATTCCCTGCTTTGAGGTAAGTTAGTTTAAATACTTCAATAGCTCTCAAAGGCAAAGGCCCTATTTGGTTTAATTTAAATGGTTTATTTTTCTAGTATCAGATTACAATGTAACAGGACTTTAATGTACAGGAAAGTGCTGTGGGTTAGACCAAAGTTCTGGCTGGCCCTCTGTCCTGTCTCCCACAGGAGCCAATGGGAGAATACAAAAACAGAGAAAACACAGTATTTCTTCAGAATACCTAGTTTCTCAAAAACTGCACCTTGGGAACTTCCTGAGTAGTTACTGTGTACTGTGCAATTCTCAGGGAATTTGTCTTGCAGGAACCTGTCTAATCCTTCCTGAACTGTTTGAAATTATAGGAACTTCAGTGACTTCAGTGTCTTGCGGAAAGGGGTTCCACAGTGGTGATGTTGCTGAAGAGCTTCCTCCTTTGGTTTGGTTTGAATATGTCTCTGCTAGTTGCATTTGTTCCCAATTACTGCAATGGATTTCCTGACTGGTAATATTCAGAGCCCATCATTCTGAAGATGAAGTTAGAATTATTTTTGTATGCACCATTTTTTTGCACACAAAAATCTGCCATTTTATTGACTGGTAACTAAGACATTCTTCATAGCTGGTGCTTGTTTGTTGTGCTGTGTTCTATCATCTGCAGACTTTGACATCTTCTTATATTCATGTCATGTTTTTAAATGCATTGAAAAACAACAAACAGCCCTCAGCTGTTGAAAAGTGACCATTTCATCCTGCCCTTCGTTTCCTATCTTTTAAGCAATTTGTGCCTGACCTTTCCTGGCACTGAATGTCTGCTTAATTTCAGAAGCAGGTGACAGACATTGCTAAAGCCTTCTGGAAGTGCTGGTAGGCTGTATCTACCAGATTTCCCTTATGCAAATTTTTGTTATTCCTTTAAAGGAACTTCAGTAAGTCTGTGAGATGTAATGGCCCATTACAAAAGCTTTCTTGACTTTCCTTCTGTGTATCCAGATACTTTAAATATCAGGACCCTCTTGTGAAAAATAGGTTCTTCAGAAGAGTAGGACCTTCTAGTAAATACCACGTGCTCATTTTATGTGGTGATTCCTGAATATATGAAATTATATATATTTTTTTCACTTTTAAAGAGCAGTTAGAGTTTGATTAGGTAGATACTGCTATACATACATCACTTGCCAGTAAAACCTCTCCTGTGATGTCAACTGTCTGGCCTGTTTTAGTGCAAAAGCATCTGATGAGATTTGAAATGATGAACTACTGTCCTGAGTAGAATGACTCACTGTATTTAATTTTTTATTGGCATATCAGACCTTCAGAACAGAAAATTTCATGTCTGCTTAGCAATCGCTTAAACATTTAATCTATGGCTTGACTCAATGCATTCCTGAGAGGAGTACATGTTGTTAATGATGTGGATATTCTTCTCTTGTCAGTAGATTCCCTCCGTAGGCTGTCTTGCAGGAGACTTGATGAAGTCATTCTGATTAGTGCACTGCATTAGGAATTATCTTTTCTGATTTAATATATTGTTTTGTTTTTATTTTCTTTTGTCATAGCAACTCTGAAGGCAGTATTGTAGACTGACATGATTTTAACTGCTATGTGGTAGCAATTCGCAGTTGTTCCTTTCAGTGTATCTACCTGAGTGGTTGCACACAGGTCTGAGTTGTGCTCATGTGGATATATTTGATGAACATTTGAAAGTGCTGAGCTGCTTAAGGCAAAAATAGCTCAAAAGAATTAAACTTGGTGAGTTAAATTAGTATTTCCTTGCCAGGCAATAATGTGAAATGTTCATCCGAAAATGTTACATTACATATGGTCTGACATTTGCATGCATCTTTCCAGTAGCCTTGGTACATGGAGCAGTTCCCATAATCTGGAATAAGCTACTGCTTATAAGTAAGTGTAGATCTGAATTATTAGAAGCAGGCTCTAACAATCTATGACCATGTTAGTGTAGCACTTCATTTTGTGTATATTTTGATTTAATTCCCTGGTCCTTTGTAAAAAAATGTGTCAGGAAAGATAAAGGGAGTCCTAACATATGCATCTCTGACATGCCTCAGTAACAGCAGAGACAAAATTGTTTGATGGTATGATTTAGAATAGAATAAAATAGTTCAGTTGGAAGGGACCTACAAAGATCATCAAGTCCAGCTGCCACTTAGCACTCTAGGTCCTGAATCTGGTCTGAGACTACAGTTTCCCAGGGCAGCAGGTTTTCTAAGAAAGAAAAGGATCCAGACATTGTGCCAAGCTTAATATGTACTCACAGTTTTGAGAAAAGGCTCGTAATATTAAGGATGAAAAACTGATTCCGGAGCTTTCAAGATCAGGTGGACTTGAAGAAATTTACTCAGCCTTTCACAGTTTTCTTATATTATATGACTATCCGCTATTTTTCTACAGGACTCCTGCCTCATCCTGTGCAAAGAGTGAACTGGTCCGAAGAATGCATTAGACTGCGCAGTGAAGTAGAGATTGTTTGTAGGAATCCAGGCAGATTTGCTACTGAAATGAAAGATTGTGTACAGAGGATGTCAAGGGAGAGCATGATGCGAGGGCAAGAAATCCAGCTTTCAGACCAGAGCAGAGTGTCCACAGCAACAGCCTGTCCTGTGTGACTCTGTCGAGTTAGAATTTTTGTAAATGAGAGAGGATTCATTTGTAACTTCAGGTGACTGAATTTTAGATGGTTTAGTCTGAGTTTTTCACCACTGGTTCCATATACAGTCAGTGGAAAAGAGTTACCACATCCTGACTTTGCTGCATCCATTCTATCCCAAACATTTGCTTTAACATTTGACAAATAGCCACTAGGCAAATGCATTTCCAAAAATGGATGCTTTATTGACTGTAGGGCAGCTGGATGACTAGCTATGAATTAGGCATCTAAAAGTAACAGTGTTAAGATTGTGGTCCTATGGTCACTAAGTATGTGTTGTTTTTCTGGCTATCTGGATTGAAGCCTGGAGTCTGATTTGCAGAGGTGTGGAGGAAGCACAAAACGGCATGAGGATTTCAGTGATGCCATTGACTTTATTACTTTGCTGCAGTCCTTCACCTGTAATAGGAATACCAGTACACCCCTCAACCATTTTTCTATACTGTACACAATTTAGTTTTGCGTGTGTTCTCTGCATCATGTTTTTGAATTGCAATTTCACAGTGACCTTCCCTCTTCTTATCAGTAGCACAGATATCCCAGTTCTGGGCTTGATCTGATAAAATTTTATCTGCCTGAATTCAGGATGGCCACATTACTTGTGGCTGACCAGGTCAACCTCAAAACTTGAATATTATATGCAATGCCCGTGTCCATGTGACTGGGAGAAAAACAGATATTAAGCTGGTTTTATCCCTTTTTCAGTTGCCCAGAGCTCCTCTTAAGAGCTAGAGTGTTGCAAGATATCAGACCTGAAACTAATTACTGCTCAGGGACTGAATGTTACTTGTCCTGGGCAGTGAGCCAATGTAGTTTTGGGAATAAGCCCATGTTTGGGATAAGAACAAAACATTTGTCTGTTATTGAGATTTAAAAGTAAATATGTAAGACTTTTCTGTGGATGTTTAGTGCTATTTGTGTATTCAGAGTAATAAGGTAAATCGCAATGCAGATGGATGGCAGTGTTATAATTCAATATAAATTCACAGCAAATAATACAGTATCAGTCTATCACTCTGGAAATCGTATCTCCTACAATGACAATTATGCAACATATTAAGTTGTCATAAGATGCTTCTCCGAGATCAGCACTTAATGATCCTGTGCTGATTCTTCTGAAAACAAATATGAATCAAAGATCTTAATCAAAGACTGAGGATAAATGTCAGTTATAGATCTGCAATTATTTTCTTCAAGGTTTAATGTATCTTTCTCCCTCTTCTTGCTTCTTTTCTTTGCCTGAGGTAGATGTGAGTTAAATTGATGTTTTTTTTTTTTTTTTTGTGGACAGGTAAAATATATGGAGGTTGGAGATTTTTAGGTTTGACAAGCTGTAGTGGCAGAACTCCAAGCAAGTATTACATGGCTGCGTACGAAGTGGATATATGTTGAGTGAGCTGCATTATGTATGTTCTGCCATAGGACTTTAGGGAGACTGAGCCTCCTGGGCCTAGGAGCAACACTAAAACTTAGTGATTTAGCTGTATGTGTTCTTGAGCATTTGTATACATGCACAAATGTAGAGTTTCAGTGATGAGAGAGATTTTTAATTCAAAGCCAGTTACTTTTCAGTTTTAGGTGGTAATCTGCATGTAGTACTGATGTTAACACTGTATCTTGGTAGCAAGGTACTTTGGTTGCCATGTGAATATAAGTCTGCAGGGGAAAAAATTGAAAGCCTATTATTGTAGTTTACCAAGTATCCTGTGGTGTTCCTGGGAAAAGATTGCAAATTACATTTTTGCATATTAAAAAAGCAGCTGCAGCCCTTGAAATCACAGAATACCCTTACAAGTGCTTTATAATACACTTGCACTAAGTTTTCTGAGAAGCCAGAATAGATTCTTTCTGTTTGTATTTCACAGATTACCTGTCTGCTGTTCAATAAATACTTCAACTTTAGATCACAGCCCAGTAATGAACCAAAAGGAAAAAGAAGAGATCCTGGAAAGAAGACATTTTCACTGCCATTTATTAAAATCATTTCTGTAAGGGAATGAGGAAGGGTAAGCTCGACCAGCTCTGCTGGGCTGGTGTAAGCGCTCCGTAGAACCTGAGTCACTATTATGAAGTTACTTTTTTCCATATGAATAGTTGACCTACAGCTTAAAATCTTAGGGCCTGATTTGTGGAATATAACACATCCTTAAGGTCATTCCATTTCTTAACGATTAGTGTGGCAGTAGTGTCTGTGTTTTGAGGAATGGTGAAATGAATACACCTCGATGCAATGCTGCAGATGATGCTTCAATCTAAGATTAAAGCTTATAATGCCAGCTCAGCTGTGGGTTGATGACAGTGATGATTATGCTGCTTTCTGTTGTTCCATGTCATCAAGTAAAATTGATTCACTTTACTGTAGGTTATCCCAACACTTCTGCTGACTGGTATTGTGTATTTGACTCGGTGACAAGTAATTCCCTGCCAGCTGCTAACATCTGGGTTAAATTTGTGGCAAGGGTGGCTAGAATCACAGCCAGACTCACTTGTGGCATTGATGGCTTGATGCCTTTTTTGGTAGAGAGCATGGCAGTCCTGTTTAAATCTTTTGAAATGGCAAGTAAAATAATTTGGTATGGCAATAGATGGTATTATTTGTTTAGGTCTGTAATGATACTGTGTTTACATCTGTAAAAGATTTTCCATGTATCACTTTAAATGATTATCTCACATTGAATAAGAGTGTACCGTAATGTAATTTTTCTGATATATTTGTGAGAGGCAAAATAAGATATTATTATTAATTGTTTTAAAAAGAAGTCTTTTACAACTGTTTACATTCTGTCCTGTCTACCTCTGGATCTAATAGGGCAAAGTAAATTTATTTTAGAGTGGTGTATACACAATGTAAAAACACATAAGGGAAAAATCATTTGTGGTGCTCAGTGTCACTGGGGCATTAGATAAAGGCATCAATTTCTATTTAAGGTTAATAGGACAGCAGTTTTGTTCACTTTGTTGCTATATGTACCTCAAGTAGGGCACCAGTGACATTGACAAAAGCAGGCAGTAGTTAGGGTGTCAATAAAGCCTGCTAGAAACAAGTGGCAAAGCAGTACAGTTGTGACATAGTGCCGTGTTATGTAAAAACATACACAGAATGGAGAGACACCAGCCCATGCTTTTGATGGGATACTTATGGATATGGCCACATCTACCATGCCTTAGCTGGTTCTGTGGAATTTAACACAGGAAGGTTATTAACAGAGAAGTAGGGGAACCTTCTCTCTTAATTGGGGAGAACTTGAATATTGTGTTCTCAAGTGCCAAAAAGCAGTGTATGGTGACAAAATGGGAAGGTCAGAAGTTAGAGCTTGAGCAATGATGGGGGATGCACAGCAGAGTGCTGAAGTGCAAAGTAAAATGCTGTTTTTGAAGTGTTCGTTGTAGTTCCTGTCTCCATTTTGCATCAGTTGAAGGCAACTGAATCACATAAGTTTATTTAAGAAGGTTTTGTAGCAATAATGTCTTCATATTATTGTTCACACTACATATAATGTTCACAGAAGGTCATGCTTCTGAAAAAATGATGAGAGGTCTTGCTGGCCAGTCATACCATCTTTGTATTCCAACAGCAGAATGGAAATGTCTTGGGTGCATTTCGTTGTCCTTTGGTGAGAAGTTTAGAACAGCTTTGCTTGGCTTCAGGTTTTTTTCCTCCAACAGTGTGTTCATCCAGATGAACGGAGGCAGGTTGCAGACCTGAGACCTCTGAAGGGCATGCTGTGTCTTGGTGTTCCTCTGGCTGCCTAGCTCAGCTGGACTGAAACACGCTTAGTATTTGATGCCAAGAAGTCAGAAGCAATGCGAGGTCTTCCATGTGTCGGACTCTCAGGGCTCTGCTTGCTGTCCCAATATGTTTTTTCGTTCTAAAAGTCTGGTTATACTCTCAGGATAATGAAAATGGGGTTTTAGAATGAATTCTAATCTATGAAATCTGTTGAACTTTTCATTAAAAAAATAAAAATAAAAAAACATAATTCTTTTTAAACATTGGGTTTGGCAGGGAGCTTTCTAGGAGGACAGTTTTCAAATGAACATGTATCAGTGCCACTTGTGCTGTACCATGTCATGAGCATGCCAACAGAAAGGAAGGGAGGTGTGCTCATCCATCATAGAAGCCTCCCCATGTCTTCTGTACCCCCTTCTCCTCAGCTCCTTCATAGCTCCCTTGAAGGACACGGCTCTTCATTAAGGCACTTCCCCAGTCCTTTCCTCTTCTGAATTCATTAACTCCAGGTGGTAGGGTTTTTGAGTCAGATTTATGATCTGTAAAGAACCTCAGAGAAGTCTTCCCTTTGATCACAATTCTTCCATGTGCTGCAGTTTCCTTTAACTTTTGTACATCTTATAAGACAAGGGGGAAAGTACATTGTTTGATACAACAGAAACCAGTAGGAAGGTACTAATGTAAAGAATTTCTTATTGCCACCCTCTCCTGTAAACTTTCTCTTTCCTGAGAAAGAAAGAAAGAATTATGTTCGTTACTCTTGATTTTAACAGGAATATGTTTTGGCTGGAAAATGCTAAAGGTACAGTACTTGAAAAGTTACTTCTGTTTGCTGGCCTTAGATTTCCATTCAGATAAGTGATTACCTGCTTTGACATAAAGACCTGGCTTTTTGAGTAGACCATGTTCTGCACATCTCAGGTGTTTTAGGGTTCTGTAATGAAGAATCATGCTTTACGCCTTCCAATTTCCAACTTTTTCTTCTCTTCTCATAATCACTGTGACAGCGCACTGGGATGTCATCATCAATGTTCTTTCCCACAAGAATACTGCACTGGAGAGGTGTTTTCTTTTGAGGTAGCTTAGTTGCTGCTTATACTAGACATAAAGTACTCTAAAAAGGCACTGATAAATCTTGTGGTCTTTTATGCTGTGATTGTGTGATGTTTGAATGACATGAGCTGAAACTTCTATATAGTGGATCTCACATCTTTGAAGCTTCAGTGTAAAAGGAGATGTGGCTATTATTGTGGCTAACAATAATAATTGTTATTATCCAGTGAAATCAGGGTATACAGTTTAGTCCTATTTTGGCTTGAAAGCTGTGAAAACTTCTGAGCAGAAAGTATCCCAATTATTTTATTCACAGTGCTTGGTGCATTCCATGCTTTAGTGGAAGTAGTGTGCAGAAGTCTCAAATGGAAACTTTAGTACTAATTTAGTCATGTGGTTTTCCAGATGTAAGGTTGTATCCTGGCTCCTTAGCATAAATCACAATGTTTTAAAATAAAAATAGTGTATAAGAAAATGCACAATAACAGTGAGAGAATGCTTTCTTCAGTCTCATTTCTTTTCTCTCTCTTGTATTTTAAAGTAATCTATGTTTTTTTTGCTTCACTTGACAAGAGACAGACGTGGGGCATCCTCTTACCTGAGGTACCCATTTAACTCTTACCAACTTTTGAGGGAATTAATTTTTTAGTCACAAAAGTAATGTTTAAGGGGATATTTTCAGTACTGTACATCTAAATCACTAATTGCTGTTACTAAAAGGGAAAAGCCCAGCAGAGTAAAAAAGAAGCAGAAAGACCTAGGGTGCAGAGACTTCTGAAATTTACCTCAGTGTTTTTTTTCTGGGTTCAGTGCTGGGGACACTTACCTACTGGTCCGTGCCTGGAGAATATTGGCTCTGTTTCTCTTCCCACAGATTACTTTAGCTCATTTGTACAGGCTGGAGCAGCCAGAGAAATACCATCTCTGGTCCTGCTGGTACCGCGAGGGAGGTGCAGCTCTCGCGGGGCGCGTGGCTGTGCTCTGCCCCATCCGCATCAGGGCACGCCGCGAGCCCTCCCCGGGACATCTCGGTGAAAGCCTTTCCCTTCCCTCTGGTCACCTGTGCTTCCCTTTCCCTGTGTTTCCATGGAGTTGTTTTCTGCTCCCCTTTCATGTGTTTCCTTGAAACTTGTAAGGCTTAATCAAACGTTGCTTCTCGGTGACATTCTTTTTAATTTCTTGATAAACAACTGTGTGGTGGTTTTGTTGTTTTCCACCCGTGAGGCCGTACCAGGTAGTGGCTCTGTAATGTCAGGTTGTGGGTGTAGTAAAGGTGGCAAGGAGGTTAACTAATTTGTGTTAGTTAACCCACTCAGCTGCAGGGTTCTTCTCTGGCATGCCCTTGACAAGTGTGCTCTTTTCTTTACCTGAAGTCCCTTGAAATAATGAAAAAAAAGTGTCTTCTGGGAAGAAGAAATGTGGATTGATTTCATTTTTAAGCGTAGGACAGGTCATGAAGTTAATATGCAACACTATCTTTTTCTTCAATTCTAGTGGTGTTTTTGTGGTGGCATTGATAGCCTGTGGTCTCCCATCGTAAAGGGAAGGAAGGAAATTAATTTCACCAGATTATTTCAGAACTGCTGAAATACAAAACAAGTGTTTTACTCAGTTTAGATTTCAGATCGTCACTGAATCAGTGTCAGAGCTTTGGCACTGGAAACTTACCTGACTTTCATCCTTTAAAAGGAAGGAAATAACATTTTTCAGATAGAATAAACACATTTTCAGTCTTGCTCCTTGTTCTGCAGCCCACAAGTACTATTACAAAAGAAGCAACAATGTTGGTTTTTCCTGTTTGTGCCATGGCAGAAGCTTTGATGCGCGTTGCTCAGAAGTTAGTTGCTACAGCACCTGTCTTTCGTCCTCTTGTGCTGTATGTTTCTATCTCAATACACTCATGAGTTGGGAAAAAAAAAGTTTTTGCTGTTGTTGTTAAAATACTGCCATGAATGATGTCATCTCATCCTTTTCTGTTTTTATCTTGCATAATGTATTCTGACCATAAATCTTGAAACGTAGATCTTTCTGAAGTGAGAATTGCAGCAGAGTCTGGTGCACTTTTGGAAAGTTTACATATCTGTCACTGGGATTTGCTGAGATTTTGTGCTTAATAATTTAAATACTGTTTTTTTCCTGAAGATTTTATGGAACTTAAGCTAGAGGTCCATGGGATCATCTGATCTACCCACATGTGAATCATAAGCCAGTAACTTGCATCTAGGTATTCTTAAATTAAGCCTAAGTATACACGCAAGACTAGAGCCTGAAGATGTTTGGCTGAAGTAATCTTCTAGAAAGGGAAAACATGAAAATATGTTGAGATCACTTTCTTTGGGTGTGGAGCTTCAGTGCCTAATTATCCTTTTTTCTTTTCTTCCAAACTTATAATTAAGATCTTTCTGCTTTCATTTTCCACTGGTTTTGTTCTGTTGTGTGCTAGATTAGAGAGAACTTCTAGTACTTCTTCTTCTCCCCCTGTGAAGCTACCTGTAAACTACAGACAATTCCTAGCTTTCCTTTTTGATCAGCTAAATGGTTTGAACTCTGTAAGACTCTCATTTTAAGGCATTTTTTACAGTCCTCCAGTCATTCTTGTAGCTCTCTTCTACACTCATCTGAAGTTTTTCCTTATCCTTTTGAAATGTGCAGACTGAAGCTGTATTCATTATTTTTGGTCTCAGTAAAGCTTTTTAAGATCTTGTGTAGAGATTAAATATCATGCCTGGGCTTTATTCCAGGTCTGAAACTGAACTGTTTTCCAGTTCACTTCTTTTTATGGCCATATTTGAATGCAGCTACTGTGGCTTCAGGAATGAAGTTCCTCACAATGCCCAGGGAGAATCTCATTGTGGTCTTCTGGTGGTTGTCTTAAACTTCACCGCAGTTATATACCAAATTCAATTACAGGCAAAATCTGCCTTTTGTTCTTGGAGAGATTGTGAATTTGTTTATAAATCAGAATGCCCATTACAAGAACTGTTATTTTGACATGCTACTGAACGAGGAAGAGAATGCAGTTTTAAGTTTATTTGCATGTATTTGTAACTCTGGTCTTGCCCAAATACTCCGAAATTGTATAAATTGCTTTTAGGCATGTGATTTCTTAGCTGAAGTATACCTGAGTGACTTTGCTTTGGCTGAGCAAAATTAAGTGTGATATCACATAAATGACATTTTTAATATATATATTATCTGTATCTCATATATATATATCTTTATATGTATCTATATAAAGATCTCTGTCTCTATTATAGATTATGCATATGTATATATGTATGTATACAGGTATGTATAGACACACACCTTTGGTTTGTAATCCTGAGAAGACAAAGAAAAAAATTTTCGTGGGACATCATACTGTTCAGGTTTTTACTGTATGGGAGCTATATTTTGAATAACTTAGTAGTCCTTTAGAACTGGAAAAAAAAAAAAAATCCAGACTGATTTTTGAACTATGAAGAGATCTTGGAAATATTTCCTATCTATTTAACGTTTCACTGCATCATGTGATTTAGAAGTCTTGATTATTGTTAGCTGGAGTTCTGCTACAGGCTTGACTAACTCCTGTACAGAAGGATCAGACATAGGTTTTTTTGCTCTAGAATCCTAAAGTTTTAGGAATCTTGGATGTGAGATCTGAACTACAAATTGTATTGTAATAGGGTTTTATGTTCTAGGAGAAAGTAGAGCCTAGCTAATTTTGCTCTCAGTGATTGTCACAAGGGGTTGATTTATTTGTGGGTTTTCTGTGTTTGCATTTAGTGTAAGTGGAACAAAATATTCCAAAATGTTGAGGTGTCCATTGTGGGCAAAAGCATGGTATTGGATTGTGTAGGTTTCGGGTATGTTCCAGCATGCAATTAACTTGTTATTGTGATCTTAAGCACTTCACTATTCAAAACATGCTATTAAGGGGAAAAGAATGCGTTTTTACTCCTGTTTTTTTTCTCCCAGATTTAATTAGCTTTACTTAAGCAACTTATGGAAATAATTGTTATCATTGGCAAAGGTTTTATAAATATTTCACTACTTTCATACCTAATATCTGCACTTAAGTATCATTTTAAAAGAGTAAATATTAATAATTTATTATTCTTTGCATTTATTATCGATGATAATTATTGTAATCATAAATTCTTTTAAGGCATTGGGTTGCTCTATAAATTGTTATGCCAATTGTTACTTGCCCCATCATTTTTAAAATAAATGAAAGCATCACAGAAACTCTGAAACCAAGGAATCTGTAATTAAGAAGTATGTCTGTTAATCATGAACCAGTATCTTCTGGAAAGAAAATCTCTAGTGAAAGATTTTGGATTTGGACTGTCTATGAGACAGTGACTTTTTTTCTTACCCTGCATTCCAAAATGCTTTCAACTGCTAGAAAAAAGTACTCACTTTAAATCCTTCCTTTGTAGGGCTATGATGAGTCACGGAGCAGACTGCTAGTAATGGATAAAATTCTTGTACAGATTTTGATAATTGATATTCTGGCTCTTGCTTGCCTCTCTAAGAATTGAATATTGCTTGTGTGAGTTTAAATCTCTTTATCGTCAGCTGTTCCATTACAAAATGGGTAAAGCATTCATATTGTGACTGTTTTTTATGATACTTTTCAAATGCTAGAAAGAACTACTAATATCACTAAAGCGATATGACTGTAGGATGGAGGTAACTTTTGGATAGATAATACCCTTTGGTGATGTGTTAGTAACTTAGTAGTGATGTGTGTAGCATTTGATATCTTGCTCTTATGACACTATTTCTAATGACAGATGTGTAAGAATTTGTTGTCAGATTCAAAGAGGCATTTATTTTCAAGCTGTACAGTAAATTAAGACATCTAAGGTCAACTAGCGACTGAAATCTTCCTTGTATGTTGTGAAACTGCATCCCCTTTAATCTCCCCATATGGCAGCAGTGATAGCCTGGAGTGGTGTGGTCCTGCCGGTGTCCTGTGGGGTGCTTGAATTTGCCTCATGCCGTTCCCGGCAGGAACGGGGAGCGATGGATTTGCAGGTACAGACCACACAGCCAGTTCTTTCCTCTGCCTGCAAGCCCACAGGAGCTGTGCTCTTCCTCAAAGGGAGCGGGGAGTCAGCCTCCCTTAGCAGCGCCCGTCTTCTTCTGGCCACCTTGCACTGGGTGACCAGCCCAGATGAGCTTTGCTGCTCTGCTACCCATGTTATTCTCCTCTGCTTTTTGTGAGGGCAGTTTGAGGTAAAGCAGACGTGTTTGGCAGCCGTTTTGGGGGAGGGCATGACAGAAGAGACTTAGACAGAAGAGAACACATACTTTGAAGGGTTCGGGGCGGACAGTCTGGGGCAGGTGAGGTGGGATCAAGCCATGGCTGCTGCCTGGAAGTGGGGAGCTGCCTCTCCCAGGCCAGTTCCAAATCCTTGCTCTGGCCTCTGCAGCTACTGAGGTTGGATCTTGCTAGCCTTCTTTCAGCTCCTGCCAGAAAAACAGTTTATGCTTTTTTGGAAAGATTTTAAGTCCTCCATTGTAGCACTGCTTCTGCATAATTATCTTTTATAACACAGGAATCTGAAATAGTTGCAACTTGACTGCAAGATGTGGCAATTGGTTTTCTTTCTTTTCAGCCCTGCAAGCAGACTGTAAACCTGTACCATGCTGTTATTACTCCCCAAGCAGACAATTTTCTAGGCAAAAAGGAAAGGAATGCTTGTCTCTTTGAGGGCAGTATTTTGACTGTTGAGTTCAGTTATGTTCTACCTGTTCTGTTAACGGAATTTGCCTTGCTGTACTTTATAAGATTTTATAGAAAAACTGTCTGTAGTGCTTTAAAAAAAGGCACTTTTTGTTTATGGTAATGTACAGTGCTGTTTGATGAAAGATGAAGAGGATAATAAAGACAATGTATTTTGCTGTTTTAAAATACTGATTATTCTTTACTTAATGATTTGAATCTTAAATTGAGCTTAATGGAAAAACTAGCCTGAAATGAAAAGCAATCTTCACCAGTACTATCTATATCTATCACACTGGGTAATTTTTTGTCTTCTCCAAGTCTGAATAAGCTGCAGAAAGTAACAAGAAAATGTTCTTTCTAATTCACAGTCCTTTCAATTCAGAACTTCTAGTAGTAAGATGACCTACTGAAAATCTTCTCCAAGCTTGGCTATGAACTGTGGTTTCTGAGAATCAAAATGACTTTCCTTGGAAAATTTTTTTTTTTCCTCCTTTGTAGCTTTGGTGATATTAATAAGCTCCCTTTTTAACTGAAGAATTGCTTGTTTGTATTTCTAGGCTCTTCCTGGTAAGTAGGAAAGCCATTATTTAATCCAAAAGTGATCTCCAAGTACCAGCAGCATGTTAGGCTGCTCATCAGGGCAACAAAGGTGGCGAAGGGTCTAAAGGGGAAGATGTATGAGGAGTGGCTGAGGTCACTTGGATTGTTCAGCCCAGAGAAGAGGAGATGAGGGGAGGCCTCATGGCGGCCTGCAGCTTCCTCACGAGGGGAGCGGAGGGGCAGGTGCTGATCTCTGCTCTCTGGTGACAGCGACAGGACCCGAGGGAACGGCACGGAGCTGTGACAGAGGAGGGTCAGGCTGGGTGTTAGGAAAAGGTTCTTCACCGAGAGGGTGGTCGGGCCCTGGAACAGGCTCCCCAGGGCGGTGGTCACGGCACCGAGCCTGCTGGAGTTCAAGAAGCGTTTGGACAGCGCTCTCAGACACAGGGTCTGATTTTTGGGTGGTCCTGTGTGGAGCCAGGAGTTGGACTTGATGATCTTTGTGAGTCCATTCCAACTCAGGATATTCTATGATCTCATGGGCTGCAGAATGCAGGGAGATTTAAAGGAAACCAAGAGAGCATAAAGGCGAAGACAGAAAATACATTTGCAGAGAAGAGTATGGACAGGAGAAAAAAATGGGAAGTGGAAGACCTAGTAAAATTGTAAATGAAAGGGGAAGGGAAAAGCAAGTGTGGTGATGGATGGTGAAGGAAGAGGGAAAGCTGCAGATGGGAGAACTTGACCCCTGGGCAAAAAGATACATATATATATATATATGTATCTTTTTTTTATATATAATGTTCGTAAGACCTGAGGCTTAATTCTCAGTTCTTCTGAGTTTTCACAGAGATAGAGAGGAGAGAGAAACATAGAAAGGCTGGATTAATCACCAAAGATAAACTTATCGATGCTCATATGTAGTCTTGCATAAATGCCTGTATCAAATGCAAGAGAATGTATATCTAGAGATCAAGAGAATGTAGGAGAACTAAGGCTGAGGCAGTCACAGTGGGAAAGCAAGAAAAATGATAGAAATTGTGTATTATTTTTAGCAGCATGTTCTGAAGTCGATGCAAGCATTCAAGGGTTTTGAAGAATTGGTAGCAGGGTGGTATTTGGGAACAAATAAATTCAAGGGATTTTAATCTTAATAGGGAAAATAACATTTGTGGAAGTTTATGTATGCTGTGATAGATTCAAATTTTTAAGTTGGTAAATGTTTTAGACTTAACATGTTTACATTCAGCTTTAATACCTACTAATGTAATCACATCTAATCATGGAAACCCATCTATCTACAGAGGGCTGCATATTTGTTTTATAATACTTCATTCTTCTATAATTACATATAACAAGCTACATTCCTGTGCTTTAGCAGTGGCTTCGGAGTATGGAGGAAGAAACTAATGGAAAATGGCTAATTCCCGACTTCTAGTGTACAGGCTTCTCAAGCTGCTTTATCTGTTTTCATCCAAAAGCAAAGCAGCCCTTAGAACCAAAGTCTAATCCCAAAGCTGTGTTGATGCAAACGATTTGCATGCCAAAAAGAGCTACTTGTGTGAAGAAGGGTAAAAAAAAAAAAAAAATAGTGGGCCTCAAGATTGATTTTGTTTTACAATAGTTGCTTAAGTATGTAAACTTAGTCTTATTAAAAAGAATAAGAAAATCTGTGTGTACTGCTGGATAATCATAAATGTTTGAACATGCTGTTTTTTGTTTGTTTCTTTCCAGATTTGAACATGGAATTCAACCCGTCAGACCATCCGCGGGCTAGTACGATATTTCTCAGTAAATCTCAAACAGATGGTAGGTTACTGAATTTATTACAGTATTCGCTATTGCAGTTACCTCTAAACTCTTTGTTAGAATGCATGTGATAGCTACTTAATATATAATTTCCCTCCTCCAAAAAGAGGCTTTTATAGGCATCACATTAGAGTTGAAAGAAGCAAAACCTTTAGTTAATTATTTTGGCAGACCCAGTAGTAGAAGGTACAGGTTCGAGTCCTGTCATGTTGAAATTTTAAGTTCCAAGTAGTCATTGTATCAAAACTACAAATACGGATAAAGCTTAATATAATAAATATTTTCCCTAAATGCAAAATTTTCTGTGCAACTGTGTTTTTTTGTTTTTGTTTTTTTCTAAAGCTCTGAGCAACAGGCCAAGCTTCTGGGAAATACATTTCAGGAGTATTTTCCTGAAAATTTTTTTACATTTAGTTTACATTAGCTAAGACAGTCCAGAGTTTCCTCTGACATAGCTGATACTGTAAATGAGTTTAGTACTAAATTTTAATAACAAAACAACTGCCCTCCCACCCAAATGTTCTTTTTCTCTCATTATGGATTTGATATAATCATGTATTTGTCTGAAGTTTTTTTTTTTAATTTTTTATTCATAGACAAAATGATCTCTCTGGAGTTACATCTGTTAAGCAGACCTCTTGATAGACTTAGTAGAATAGAAGCCATTTACTCCGGCTCTTTCATTCCCTGTTGGACACGTATGACATGTTGTTTTAGAAGTAGATGAGAATAATTGATGCAAAACACATTATTTTCTACCAAGACTTTCAAAGCGGTTTCTACATTGTAATTCTGACTGTACGACTTCTTTGTCTTTCTGTCTGTTGCTTATAAATGCCATTTTTGATTTACATAGTAAATTGCAGTGTCAAGGACATCACTTAAAAAGAAAAAATGTAGTTTTTGCATGCTGTATATTTTTTTGCTAATTTTTGAGCTTGACTAGTACAAAGAGGATACATTTAGGCCTTGATTGAAGAGTTGATTATGTGAATACTTCTTTTGCCCTTCAGATTGTCCTGAATTCAGCCCTGGTTCTGTCAATGCCTTATTATGTGGTTTCGGATGTGATTTACCATCCTGGTCTGGTTTGGTAGTCCATAAAATGAGTATAATATTTCCGTAGTACACTGTGTTGTGAATGACATCTATTTTACAACGTTTTGAGACTGTATAATGCCATATGGACACTCCATGTTTTTCATTACATTTGTTGAGAAAAAAAAAAGAGAAAACAATTCCAGGTCCAACAACTTAGTTTTTGACCATACCTGGTGATTATTCTTACTTGTAGTAATAGTGGTTAATTTATTGCACTATGGAGTTAACTGTAAGAATTTTTTAATATGAGAGTTTGGGCCCATGCTGAGGCTGGTCTATGAAACCTTGTTCTAGCTGAAGTAATATGAAGAACTTATGTGCTTTTGAGTGAGAACAATGAATTTACTGAAAAAAATGGAAACTTTTTCAACAAGGGTATAAGCTCTGCTCAGCTATCCTTGATCAAGGTGGTAAAAATCCAAAAGCTTTTACAAAAGAAAAAAAAGATTCTGCAAACATTTATCTGCTGATGTATGGCCAAGAATCATCCCATTCTGGTGGAACAACTCACCGTCATAAGCATTTTGCTGGGCTGTACTCTGGGCCCGTTGTGGAAATACGTGAGCTCTTAGGAGTTACCATACTGTTCAGGGATGTTGAACACCAAAATGCAAAAAAATGCTTATTAAGGGGCAAATACAAGATTTCTTTTTTAGGGTGTGTAGGGTTGTATTCGGACAGCCTGCTGTGTAGCCTAGGGGGATCCCTAAGGCTAAAGTCAGTGTAGAAGAGGAGAGCTGAACTGGCAGTGCTGAAAACTGTGTGTAACTACCTCTCTCCATTACATATATTAGTGTTGGGCTGGCAAACCTTCCTGATTGTTAACTGTAAATGCCAATATTTTTATAGACAAGAACTGCAGATATTTAAAATATATATATTGGAGAGCTGAGGGACATCAGGAACTCCAGGTTTCATCCACAATCTGGCTGTGGCTCTTGAGTGTCCGTTACATATTTCCATAGTGGGAAGGGGCCAAGTCCATAGCTATGTGCAAGAGTGACGTGGCAACGTTACCTTCAGGCAGCTCCACATTTGGCTTTCTAGGAACCCACATTTGGCTTTCTAGTAACCCTGTGCTCTTCCAGCCTCACTGGTAATCTTGTGGTACTGCCCTGGCACAGGAGCTTCACTTTGAGCTGCTTGTGAGCAACATGTGAGTGAAGAACAACAAGCTGACTACCCCAAATGTAATGAAACAGGACATGGCATCTCTGGATGTTAACATGGTCTGAATTTCCCGTTGTTCTGTGCAGCTTAGATGCTCTACTAAGCATCTAGGTCTGTCCTGTTCCTTAATAGTCAGTAGTCTGACTGCACCCTTAATTACCTGAGAGTTCAGTGACTCTGAAGAAAAGTTGAAGACACAATAAATATTAATTTGATATCTAACTAAAATAGATTTTTAAATGTTCCCAACATTTTGTGGGAGTTTTCAAGGTGCTAAATCTTACATGAGTGATTCTGTCTGTTTAGGGAGATAATACAGAATCACCTTTTATATCTTTAACTTCTGGGAGTGCTTTATGCAAGTTCCTGCTTGTTTGGTGAATTTGGCCTGTAAACAGGATGATCTAGGTGACTGAAAAGCCATGCACTATTCAGTGCATGATTGTGGTTAAGCCAGGGTTTCCAAACTTAGCACTCCAATAATGTAACTTCCTTTCCTTATAATAGCAAGAGAGCAATGGTTGCTCCTTCAGGGTGCTCATAATGGTCTTTCCTATCAGTGGGTTACAGCTGTCCTCTTTTCCTAACTTACATTAGGCTTTACACATTGAATTTATTGGCTACATTTTTTGCAATACCAGTGTAACAATTGGCTTTAGACAAAGTACATTTTGAAATCATATTTATACAGTGGATTGAAGTGAACTAGGCTGCATTTTATTTTTAGTGTTAACTAGGATAACTCTCCTGTTTCTCAGACAAGACAAAATGATCTGCAAAGAAAATGTAAGACATCTTTATTGATGTTGTCCTCAAGGATTTTGTCTTCTGTGCTGGTGTGGGTAACATTAAAGTTGGCTATGGAAGTTGCACAAATGAGACTGTACTACATCTCAGTGAAAAACGCATACATGCATACTCACACACATACATATATGTATTATATGTGTGGTTTTCCTCACTACCTTTTGTTTCAGTGTTTTCCTACTACACCAAAAGTTCAATAATAATGATAGAAAGTGCCTGCAGAAATGAGAAATAAGGAAAATTAAGAAAATTCAGCAGCATCTCAGTCTCCACTTGAAGAATTCCATTCCAACTTTCAAGTTTTAAAATGTTAGAAATAAAATACAAGTTTTTTAAATTGTTTAAGCTGTGACTATAAATCTGTTCAGCTTCATTTCATCCAAAACCCATCACTGAAAGCCAGAAGCCTGGAGTTGCAGTTAGGAGTTTATGCTTCAAAATGATGGTTAATTGTAAAGCTACAGTCAGTGGTCTGCTGAAGATCATACTGTGCCATGTGAGCAGTGCAAAGCATCTCTAAACTCACTGGAGTCAAGTAGCAGAGAGTTACCTTTTTACAACAGTTGTAGTGGAAGCCTGGCAGAAGTGTCTTTCTCCCTTTTGCAATAGTTGACTATTCTTTTTCTAAAGGGAGGGTTATGATCACAAAAGAGAACAGTTGTGACAAAATGGGTTTCTGCTCTGCCCTGTTTCCCATCGGCATATGTTCTGGAAAGAGCTGAGCCCTGCACTCTGTCAGAATGGTCCAGAAGCACGAAAGCACAGCTGCCTTCTTGTAGTCCCTTGCAGAACAATCAAGGCTAACTGAATTTCTATTACATGGGAAAAATAGGGGAAACAACGTCAAGGTGGTGCTTAGAAGAATGTGCAGCACAAGCAGTGTTTGAACAGGCAGAAGTGAGGGGTGTGTGTAAATATAGTAATACATTCTTCTGGAGATAGGAAATAGCGATGGCAATGAGCTGTAAGTGGTATTCTGGCTTTGCTAAATAGATAATTGTACTTTTATAAGGAATTGAATAATATAATGGATACAAGGAAAAACACAGAAGATAAAGAAAGAGGTAGGGAAAAAAAGTGATTAAAAATTGGGATTTGGAGTTTATGTGCAGGCTGTGTTTGTAGGATTTTGTCCATAATAATTGTGTATGGTATAACTGTGATTGTTGTCTGTTAAATGCTTAACTGTGTTCAAATTTCACAGTTAATAGCTGTTAACTTTCACTTACATACTCTATTAGGTTTACATGCAGCTTATCAGAATTGTTTACCGCCAGTATATTGCAATATGCAACACTAGACAAATACTTTGTCTATTCTTACAAGCAAGTACCTACCATTATTTCGTTGTTTCCTTTTAGATTACTTATGTCCCTTGCTGGTCATAAATGCAGTGTATGGAACTTAAGTGTAGTGCAGTGTTTTCGCAGGATTTCAAGCAGTTTAACTATTTACTAGACAATCTGAATTTTCCTGCTCTTCCTGTTTAATTTTGTTTCTTATACAATGTCCGTAATTGTGGATCTGAGCATGTACTAAGTGACATGGCTAACGTCTGTCATGTGTGATTCTCCTTTCTGCTCCCTGGGAGGAAAATTATGTAAGGATTTTTTTTAAAGTTTTTTCTTATTTTCTTTTCATTTTACGTCTGCATTAAACACGATTATTTCACAGTATCCACACATACAACCTTGTTTATGTGAGATTGCTTGCTTATAAAAAAACCTCACAAATAATGGCTTCTCATCCAACAGGGAATGGACAAGCTATCCCACCATTATGAAAACTCTTACTTTGCTAAGTGCGTTGGGTTGCATAGCTTTCAAATCATACTGCACCAAAGTGCATTTAATCACCTGCAGCATGAAACCATTATTATTTTAATCCTGCAGTTTGATTTATGTATCAGTTGCCTCCAGACTTGTATCCTAAATGCTGTGGTATTTTCACTGGAACAGAGCTCCATGGGCTCTCTATGGGGTGAGTTAATTGGGAAAGTGCTTAAAAAATTAAATAGAGTATATTTAATCAGCTGTAATAAGTATTTGCCTGACAATTAAGACTCTATGCATCTGTCTCCCTTGTTGCTGCTGTTTACTTTGTGAATATTTTGGCTAATAACTGTCGCTTTGACTTGCAACCCTTGCTTGTGGTGACTAGTTCTTGCTTACCAATGTAATATACTTTCGTTGCTATATCTGACGTGAGTAATAGTTTCAGGCTTGCACCTTACCATTATAGAAGGCAGTGGTGTAATGCATATGGTTTCAAGGCTCTTCTATGGGAGTTAGTGCACAGTAAGCTACGATGAGAATTTGCAAACTTCTTGGTGTAGCAGTTTAGGTGCTTTCATACCTGCAAGGTAGTGTAGGCCACTTTGCAGCAAGGTACCTTGCATGAAGGCACTGGTGATGCAAGAGTGCCCACTCNNNAAGAGTGCCCACTCAGAACTCTGGTGAAGGATGGCTGATCCATTGCTGACTTGGACTGTAGCTTACTGCATATTAACTTTCCCATGCTTACCAACGCCTAGTGAAGTACCCAAATGGATGAGAATTTTAATCCATCATCACACTAGTAANTAATATACTTTCGTTGCTATATCTGACGTGAGTAATAGTTTCAGGCTTGCACCTTACCATTATAGAAGGCAGTGGTGTAATGCATATGGTTTCAAGGCTCTTCTATGGGAGTTAGTGCACAGTAAGCTACGATGAGAATTTGCAAACTTCTTGGTGTAGCAGTTTAGGTGCTTTCATACCTGCAAGGTAGTGTAGGCCACTTTGCAGCAAGGTACCTTGCATGAAGGCACTGGTGATGCAAGAGTGCCCACTCNAAGAGTGCCCACTCAGAACTCTGGTGAAGGATGGCTGATCCATTGCTGACTTGGACTGTAGCTTACTGCATATTAACTTTCCCATGCTTACCAACGCCTAGTGAAGTACCCAAATGGATGAGAATTTTAATCCATCATCACACTAGTAAGCATAAATGCCTTTAAACATACAGATACATGTTTCTTCTGTATTTGATATATAAGTATACTTGGTTAGTGCAAAAGCAATGACAATGTTACACATAGATAGCCTCCTGTTCTTTTTATTATAAATGGTATATAAGAAGCTTAATCAGGAAAAATAGTCATGTAATATTTCTATCATATTTTGTGTTTTTTGCAGTGAGAGAAAAACGCAAGAGTCTCTATATAAACCACGTAAGTGAAAATGCCTCGCTATGCAGCTTTCTCCTTGTTGTCTATATTATATAGTAAATAAGAGTTTTCACACATTATTTCCATATTGGTGAGAGGGCGCTGATGCTTCAAATGTCTGTTTTGCATCAGGATCAGAGGTATAGGTCTCAGCTACTGAGCTAGCAGAATGGATCTGTTGGTCTGAGGACAGTGTCATTCCAGTGTAAGTAGGTAACTGCTATCTGGGATGAAGAGCTGCAAACATTAGTATGATTTTGAAAACTATTACCAAAAAAAATCGCAAAACTTGAAATTGCATTTGTATGTAAGTTTGCTGTTGGCAGAGAGTCTGTAGCATTTCATATTTACAAAGAAGTCTTGAAGTGCCTGACCAGAGTTGATGCAATGTAAATGTGTATTTGTTATGTGGTACGTGCTGAGTATGAAGATGGGTTTTTGATACACTTATGTACCCTGGGCATTTTTCAGTTCAGTTCTCTTCTGTTTGAATTGAATTCCCAGGTAAGCTGAGAGCAAATCTCCTGTAGAATGCTTTGGGTAAATGATAAGGCTCTTTGCCACTGTTAGTGTCATTTGTATTACCAAAGCGCCTGGAACCAGTGTGGGTCCCAGTATATAAAGCCTTGTGCTAAAGTATCTGGAGTCACGCCCCAGGAAAACCGAGGAGGGAATTGTTTCTCAAATGGTATTTGCCTTTAGGGTGAAATGGGGAGAAGTTCTCAAACTTTTCTCTATCTGGAAGCATAGTCCAGAATTTCATGACTCATTTTTAAGCTGATACAGCTGCTGAAAGCAGCAGATTTGGTTTGTAGCCTCTACTCTCTCTCCCTTTGTGCTGGTGCTAATGTTTGTGCAGCTATGGCTAAACTGGATTAGGACATGAGAGCAGGTAGATTCAGCACAGCTAAAAGCAAAAATGGATTTGTTCCTAAATGTGATTTACTTCAGTGCTTGCACCCACACAAAGGGAAGGTGGCACAGAGGCAGGAATGAGCAGCCGAGTAGGGTGAAAAAGCAAGACTGCTTCATTTCTTAGTAGAACTGGTTTGTGCTGATTTAGAGCATTTCTGAAACTACAACCTAGCTTCAAAAGCAAGCTGAGATTTTCACAGTTTCCCAAGAGTTAGGATTTTGAGAAAGTCATGAAGTACTGTGAGGTTTATATAGTCTGTAGAGTCGGCTGCACCAGGTCAGCAGATATTCTCTGTGCATCCTACCCCCTGTTCCTCTGTCAAACGTTTGCATTGTTTACAGTGCAT
>VXAL01019404.1:54817-81928 GCA_013399475.1 Chauna torquata | reverse complement strand
TGGACAAGTGGAAAAGAACACTGAAAAAGACTGAAACTCCTCTGCCAAACTGGAAGCTGACTGGCTCAAGGCCAGCTCTGGCACAAAAGCAGGAGAGCTTTATTAGGGGAGTGCTGTGCCCAAGTGAACAAAACCTGCTGAGCATCAAGGCAGAGTGCCATACTAGGGTTGCTAAAGAGCATCCCAGAGCTGCCTTGTATCAATTCCGATTAATTCTCTGTGTGGGTTTTGGTCAATGTGCACCTCTCTGTTACATATTTCTACCCAAGAACACCCTGAAATGACTACGTTACCAAAACAAGTAGTAAAGCTTTCCCTTTCCCTGCAAATTTAGGTTTAATTTCTGAATGATTTTAAAATGAAGCCTGAGAGACAGTCATCCTTTCTTGTATACTCGATGTGAATTAGTTAGGAATTTCTTGTGATTTCTGTCATAGCAGGTGCATAGAAACAGTTCAGCAGAGCTTGTATGGTTTTGACTTAGTTTCCCTGCCTTTTTGCTAAGAAAGTCAAAAGTCAGGCAAACTAAGCCATTCTATTACTGATAAGATGCATTTTATGTAAGGTTCAAATAAAACATATTGTTCAAACAAAAGAAACGGAACAAAAAAAAAACAAAACAAAAACATGATTTGGAAAGCTTGAAAGTTCCAGGATGAAACTGGGAAAAAAAATAAAGCAGCGATGTTTCCTTAGTACTAGCTGTGCATGGGGGCCAAACTACTGTTTGTAAGAGCTAGAAGCACCTGTTACTAATGGAAGTACATTGGATCTTGATCTCTTAGAGCTTGTTCTGTAACACGTGTAAAAGCTTAGCAAGTTACACAGCAGTTTTTTCCATTATACATCTTTTTCTGTAAAGAAATTCCACAATATAAAAGCTATTATGTTATCATTGTAACCTATATTGTCAGCATTTCTTAGTGATCTTCTTTGGTTGAAATGAGAAAAACAACAGCTGCTTCTGGAGTAAAGACCTACGAATCCTCACCACCAAAAGAAATCACAAAATGATAGAAAACTGGTTGAGAATTCATCTCAAGAGGTTGTTCAGTCTGATTTCTTGCCTTAGAGCAGAATCCTGCATCTAAGCTATTCCTGCCATGTGTTTGTTTTACCTCTTCTTTACAACTGTCAATGATGGGAGATTCTGTCGCTGCTCAAGTAACTCAAGCTGGAAGTTAGCTATTCCTGCCATTCAAAAGGAATTTTTTTTTATTTTTTACCTTTACCTCTGCTCCCCCTTTAATGTCCAGTCTTAATTTTTCCCAGTTCAGTATAAGCCTGCTCTTTCTCATGCCTTTATCAACGGTCATGGAGAACAATGTTCTGTTCTTTGTTACTCCCTTCAACATGATGTAGGGCCATTGTTACTGTTCTTAGAGTAAACGTTTTCCAGTTTTTCCTTCTAAATCAAGTTTTTCAAATCTCTGATTAATCTTACTGTTCTCTCCTCTTGATTCATCTCTCATCATCAAATCAATTCATCTTTCGTGAAATACAGTGGTCAAAACTGGACATAATATTCCATCTGAGTAGAGTGAAAGTGTGCTCCATCCTGTTGCACACATGGTAGCTCTGCTTATAAATCCTGCATGATATTTTCCTTTCTTTATGAAAGAGTGTATTTGTTGTCATGTGATCTGCACATCCTTTCTGACGAAAGCCTCAACAGTTGTTTGCCATATTATATTTAGACAGATGGTTCTTCTCTAAAGTATATAGCTTGCATCTGTTCTTAATGGATTGCAAGGTTATATTTTTGTGCAGACCACTTCCCAAGTTTGTCAAGATTTTTCTGGATTATAACCCTGTTTTCTAATACATATTTAGTCCTCCAAGTTCTTGCCGTCTGCAAATTCCGTAAAGGGTACTTTAATTCTGTTATCAAAGTTATTGCTCAATATTTAACGCTGATTGGGTGAGACCTCTGTGGATTCCCCCTTACTTCAGCCTTCCAATTTGAATGTGATCCTTGAGTAACCAGAGTATAGTTTTCCAAGTAGTTTTTACCTACCATGCTATCCTTTTTTCGGCTTTTGGGAATTTTATGCGAAGTGAAGTCAGAAGTTTTGCTGAAGTTAAAAAGCATGACATCTACTGAATCTCTGCTTGGGTACAAAATAATACTAGTGCAAGTTGCAGTCCATGTAACGTGAACCACGCTCCTTATCAATAAGGTGCTTTTCATTTGTAAACATTTGTAATAGCAGAGATTGTCAAGGCTCCACTTGTGTCCTGTACTCACTGTCATGGTTCCATATGAAGGTTTACAAAAGGAGCTATACCAGTCCTTTCTTTCCCATTCATCAGCCTTAATGGTGGGACAGAACCTGAGAAGGATCCAAATAATGTTAGAGGATTTGGCTAATTTCTTCAAAGGCTCAATATTTTGTCTCAACTCTTCCAATTTTTCTCTCTTAGAGCCTCTCTGACTTGTCTAAATGGAAGACTTTTTTGGCCAGCCATGATGGATTTGAAATGTGAAGGCATTAAGCTCCTGTATGATTTTGGGTGGACTTATTCTACAGAAATGGACACAGAAGTGGGGCATCTATATAGGACAGTGCTGGATACTGAGGTGATGCTTGGTAACCTTTTTTATCCTTTGCAAGAATGAAGAAGGTTCACCTGCAGCATTTTGTGGAGGTTCAGAAAAGCCTATTTGACTGGACTGTGTGACTTCAGATTTCTTCCAGCTTAGTCAAGCTAGGAACATGAAACTGAGGGTGTTTTCCAATGATTTGGAAAAGGCAAGAAATCTGTTATCTGGCTTACCATATGGCTGCATTTGGACGTCAGAGTAGAAGCTGGGAATGTTGCTCTGTCGATAGGTTAGTTATTCACATGGCACGGATGTGTATATATATCCGATATAGTAGGCTTACACATGGCACCATTTTTCAAACTGGGAGAGGTACCCCTTACTGCCAAGTTATTACGAACGGAAAGTGAGGCATGAGACACCACATATTTTTCTGAGATGTGAAAAGTTCTAAGCCTAACAAAGCATAATGTGGGCTGAAAACTGTGGAGAGTTCTGTGATGTGGTAGTTTCAGAAATAAGGTATGTGGCTCTAATTATTGACATGTATCAAATATTAAAGTGCTGTTTGCAGAAGAAAATTTAAATCTGATGGTGGCATTGCTACAGAGTTGTTTTCTGTTTTTACTCATGCTTGCTTCAAATGGGTCAAATCTGTTTCTCTTAAATTTTATCTCAACCTTTATAACATTGATGCTTATCGTAGAATTAGAACTTTCCGTGCGCCTTTTTCTGTGATGCTGGTATGTCCATACCTCTCCATTTCAGACCACTAAACAGTCTCATTTTCAGTGATTTTTAAGTTTTTATCATGCCTGTGGAAGGTGCTGAACAGTCTAATCCAGAAATATGAACTAAACTGTGATAGAATAAAAGCTATAAATCACCAGAACCCTTGTCATTTTCTCCGTATGCATCAATGCTAGATAATGCATTTAATGGCATTAACACTTCTGGTGCTTCTAAATTTTCTGTTTCTGTTACCTTGCTTAGCAAGTAGTAGCTTGAAAGGTAGATGGATTGTGAGCTTCCAAAGTGTTATGAAGTACCTTTCCAAACTCCTGGAGAATTTTTGAGGGGGTAAAGTGTCTTTCATTTTTTGTTCATTAAGATTTTTTACTTCCAAGAAAAGCAGGTCAGCCTACAAATTTACTGGTCAGGTTGGGGACCTTGACAGAATTTCTCGGTGAACTTTGAAACCATTTTAACATAAAGTTGCTGCTATTGTAACAGCTTCAGAAAATGATTTTTTCAACTAGCAGAAGACTGTGAATGCTCTTTTGCTCATAGCTGGGAAAAATAGAAAGAAGGATGACTCAGATGCGGGTGGGTTTTACCAGGAGTCTTGTCTGTTCTGTATCTAATGAATAATAAGAAGTCTGTTACCTATGGAACATGAAACATTAGTGAGATGATGGAGTGCTGGCACTTTTAATGATATCTGTTTTGGAGATTAGGTAGGGGAAGATGTACAGAGATGGGAGTCATGGGACTATAGCCTAGATACTCATTTGTTCTGAGCTGGTAGATTTCTGTGGATTCCACTGGTGATATTGACATCAGACTCTCCTCTGGAACTGTGGAAACGTTCTTTGTAAGGCAAATTAAAAATTTTGTGTGGATGTGCCAGCTGAATTTTAAATCTATCCTGCTGTAAGTTAAATGTGTAATTTGACTTGCCTTAACTTCTCTGACACAGGCTCTTCTTGGTCAAGTTATTCACCAGTGTAGGTAGAAGCAAGGATAAAATCAAAGAGCATTAATGACCGTGATAGCTATTAGTGATACAGTAACAGAGTTCTCTTTAGACTGGTGGAGTGCTGGCTGCTCCGAACAGCTGAAGGAGAAGCCCTCTCAACAAAAACTCATCTAAAATCAGTACTGTTGTCAAATGTCATTTTGTGGCTGTGATTTCCAATATGTTTTTTTTTTTATACTGGTACAGAATAAGATTGAAATCTCCTGAAAACTTTTTCTGTTAAGAGTTGTTGTCTTTTTATTTGCATATGTACTTTCTTTTACATCTCTTGATCAATTTTCTTCCTATTTATAACAATCTATTTTAATGAACTAGTTTTTGTGAGTTTTCCCTATTAATTTTTAAAGCTTTTAGTAGTTTCAAGACCTCTTTACCCTTTTCATTCTGTTTTTTTATTTGTTAGTTTTTTTTTTTTTAATTCTCTTTTCTCTAAGCATCGTTTTGCACCTGTTTCTAAACCAGCCTTCATCTTTAATGTGGTATCTTTTTCAGTCTTCCGCTTGCTCTTTTGTAATCAGGATGGGAAAATAGATCTTGTTCATATTTTATTTCCAAATCTATGTATTTGATTTGAGTAATTCTACACACAGATTTTGCATGGTATTGAGGGAAGGAGGAGAGATTGGGACTTGAAGAAAGCATTAGGCAAGGCTCAGGCAGGAATTGTTGTGACTTCTGCACTGGTAATTATATCTGAACTTTCTGAACTGCTTCAAAACATGATCACATTACTGTGTGCGTCATTGTGAGAGACAGAGAAATTTGTTTTCTCTAAATTCTTACATCTCCTCAGAAAAATGTTTTGGTATTACATAATTGCTATTATTCTTTTGCATGTTTTTCGTAGCATCCTCCTGGGCAGTTGAGAAGGAAGTACAGTTCCTGCTCCACTATTTTCCTGGATGACAGCACAGTCAGTCAACCGAACCTCAAGTATACCATCAAATGGTGGGTTTAATAATTTTGTGGTTTTTTTTTGACTTGAACACACATTATGTATTGCATATGTATACAAGTTGCTGGACCATTACTAAGCAACCTTCACAGGGTTTAGTTTTTGAATTAGTATTTTTTTTAATCCAGTCGTGCTCTAGAGGCAATGAATAGAATGAGTGAAGGATATTAATCTGATTTTAGGTTTGTGCAGAATCAAACTCTCAATACTGCATATCTCACAAGAAAGCAACAATTCAGGTCCTCAAATTCTAGCAGCTGAAATCTTTGTGATTCAGTGTTCAACTGGGTACTTGTTTTGGATGAGTCCTTAGAAGTTACTCGGGTACTTATTTATCCAGGATTTCAGAATGATCTGAAATCTTCTGAAATTGAAGGGCTTTTTTCTGTTCATGAGACAGTGCTCATTTGCTAAGCTTTCTGTCCAGTTTTCTGTTTGAAATGAAAATTGTTTCCAGATGCATTTCCTTATTGAGTACAGAGACACTGGCACTTTATTGCACAGCAGTGGGGAGCTTTGTATGTGTTGCCCACATGGGGTTATCCTTGGGTGATGTCTCAGATGTTCATTTCAGGTTTCACTGCTGCTTTTGTCCCTTTAGAGAGAAATGAAATTGATATTTATAATGTATTGTTCTTTACATTTTGTACAGCAAGGGGAAAAATGTTCAGGCATTTTATGCTGTTTATTATGGTTGCAGATATACTTTCTTCGGTTGTTTGCACCTAATATACTCAAATGCAAAAGTTTATGAAGTCAAAATCTATGCTATAAAGTTATTTACATGAGAGACAAGTGGTGGTGGTCACTAAGCATGTTCTTAATTTCTCTGTTTAAGAAAAACAGAGGGGAGTGGAGAAGGGATTTGCAGTCAGACTGATACCTAATTCCTTACCAGCTGTTTCTGTCTGAAATACAGTTGTGCATTTCCTCAAGTTTCTTTAATTAGTAACTTAAAAATAATTCAGATGAACAGTGGAAAACGGTTTTCAGATTTTGGTATTTTTTCCGCCTAGAATTTCATACTTTTCTGCCCCAAAATCCTCTGCACACAGATTTTGTAAGTGCAGCTGTGTGTGCGTGTGTGTCTTTGTGCAGTTTCGAGTCCCTTTTAGCGTAGGAACTGGGACTGTTTGTGGAAAGAAGAGGCGCGTTCAGGTGGTGGCAGCAGGCCACGGTGGCCAGCAGCAGGGTTGTGAAAGGGGAGGCAGAAAACCAAGCCACGGATGCAGAGCTGGGGGCTAGGTGGTGGCATTTAGGGGGCAGAGCTGTGGGGAGGAGAGTTTTGGGAGGGAGGAACTGTGCAGCGGCAGGGCTGGGGCCAGGTTGCTGACATGGGACGGGGTTGGGAGCTTGAAGGGGTCACAGGGTTTGAAGAATGGGTTATGTGGGGTGAGAAACTGGACTCTGGCACATGAGGCCTCTGCGTGGGGAGTATTTTTCCTCCTCTTCTCTCCCATCCAGCTGCATGAGTAGGAGATTTACGGGTTGGGAGACTGCAAGATTATCACTTTTGTAGTACAGCTTTGTTTCCTGCCTCCCTCCTGGACGTCACTGCAGATGAATGACTGCTGCACATATGTAGATCTATAAGGGATACATTTTGGCTGGCTCATTTATCTCTTTCAGGTCATGTTATGCACTGGTGGATTAAAAATATTAGCGTGTCTCTTCGAGATCTTCAGAATGGGTAGGGTGGCAGGTAGGGTGATGGAAAGCTACATAAGCCTCTTTCCTGCACCACCATCACAGGCACCCTGAATGCTAGCGGAACCCGTGTATGAAAAGCAGAATACAGCTTAGGTCTGAGTTAATCTATTACAGCTCTGAGAGACCTTCAGATTTTGATATAGATTTCTAAAAAGTAAATATTTTCCTAAACTTAATTTGTCGTTTTGTCATAAAAGTAACAGTATGGGCACCAAGCAGAGCTCTGCATGTATGCTCTTGCATCCGCTTTCATAAAGTGAACCAGAGCTGCAAGTATGTTCCTGGGGGCATAATTTAAAATTAAATTTTAGGACTAATTCATTTGCTGAATAGCTTTCAATCAAATTAAATTCATTCATAAATCTGTTTTTTATGTTCAATGAGGACTGTGCCTTTTAAAAGTCCGTGGATACACAGTATTTTTTTAATTTCTTAAATATATACCTATAGAAAAAAATCAGTTTTAAAAGCAAATTTGATCTAAAAACTGATGTAGCCTGGTAAAAGCTATAGTGCTCATACAAAGTCAGTAAAATATATTTACTTTCAACTGAGGAAAAAATGATTAAAAGAATACTTAAATCAATTACAGTTCTACTAACTGGGTAGTTCCAACATATTGCTTTCCTAACATACAGTATGTTAGTTTTCATGTAAAATTTCTGGAAGAAAATTATAGAGCAACCAATTGACTCTTTTAAAAGACTTTTTGTGGAAAAGGGGGGAATTTTGCATTAGTGTAAGACAAAAAGAAACTTACAGTGAATTTGACAAAACAAACCATCAGCAAATAGAATCAGTGAACTCCCTCCTCATTCCCCTTTAGTTTTTGCTGGGTTTTGTGCTGTTAAAATAAGTAGTGTGCTGTTTCTGCTTTATCCTTCAGTAAAGCCGTATCCTGAGTAAAGCATGTATCCTTTGATAAAGCTGGAGTCGCAAGTTAGAAATTGGAGAATAACCGTGAGAAGCCAAGTCTTAGTTTTTTTTAGTCTCAAAAGTGAATGAAATCAGTTAGTTGTATATGTAATTAAGATCTTAGCTTTCTGTGACTATAAGGACACTTTCTGTCTCTGTACAGAATATAAGCAGAGGTACTTAGATGTGTGATTGAGAGCACGGGAAATGCATAATGCAGTAAGTTATTCAGGGAATCGTCTTCCCTAAGTTAAAATAAGTAACTTGATGCCATAAAAAAGTAGGAACCTCATATTTGAGTCTCCTATGTGAGTAACTACACAGAAAGAACCAGAAGTTTGTGGATTTAAATATAAAATCATAAGCCAATGGTAATTAACATGTTTCAAATTAGTCTTGCAGCATTATCAAACAATAAAAGTGAACGTCCAATGCCTGTGTTACTTAATCTTCAACCTTGGAAGTCAGTAGGAGTTTTGCAATTGACTTTGGTAGACGTAGGCTTTAAATTAAAGGCATGTGTGACTTGGTATGTGTAGTATGAGTATTTTTGTAAGGTACTTCATTACCAGTGAAAAGGAGGCACTTTGAGCATGCTGGACAAATATTCTAAAACTATCTATTTACAGTATTTTACCTGGCATCTAATAATGAACGGAAGAAAACAGGCTATTGAGCATACTTTTTCTCATGTATTCTGCTAGGTTTTAAATTTCGATGTTAATATAACAAATAATATATGACAGTCCTGAGATATTAACTCTATATTTTTCTTTACAGTGTAGCTCTTGCAATATATTACCACATCAAAAACAGGTATGTGAATAATGAAGTCTTGTACTGAAGATCTCTTTAATCAAAACAAACGAACTGCTGAAACCCTAAAAATCAGTGCTTTGTTTCTTTGAAAATGTTTTTTCGTAGTATTTTTCTTATCTCCTATGTTAGAAAAGAGAAGCATATTCTCCTATGTATGTATTATTTTGCTTACAAGAATAAAAATTAAGAGGATTATGTATCATAAAAATCCGCAAGTACTGTTCAGCATTGAAAAGCTTTGATGATTCAATATTTGGTTTTATATGCTCCGGGCACTTCTGCGTTAAATATATGTTGCAATTAGATTTAGAGGAAATCTGAATAGTGTCTTTCAGATTTATTTTTTAGGCTACGCCTTTGTAAAATTAACTGTATAAGTCAACAATCAGTTAATGGATTTGGAAATACAAGCCATTTATTGGCAGTGTCACTCTTACTGTATAATTAGTGTAATTCAAGATGCTGCAGAAACAGAGCAGGTCCTGTCTTACCTCTTCTGCTGTAGTATGTTTTATATGTCTGCTCAATCAAGTTGACTATTAAAATTGAATAGAAAACAGGTTCTCTAAAAAAGTAACTTGGTACATGAATTAATATTGTTGTTGTTGAATTGCACTTTTGTTTCTTAAATTCCATGTTGTCATAATATTATATGTCACAGTTTCATAAAATAATATTTCGTGAAAATTTTAAGAGATTTGTATAAATACTAAAAGTGACTTTTGTGTCCATGGCTTTTCCATGTGTCTTTTCAGAGAACTTGGCTTAGATCTTGATCTAAAAAACCAACTTACACATTTTTTTCTTCAGGACTGTAAGAAGTCCAACTAGAACAAAAGGAATTACTCATAAGTTTAAAGTTAAGCTGGTATGTCATTTAGGACCACATTTGAGGTCACTGGAACCCATTACACTTCTTGAAGCAAGGCTGGCATCTGAAGAGAAACTTGTAGAAGTGCACAGAGGCAGAAGGGTTTAGGGCTTGATCCCTACTGAAAACTCCTAGAAGAGTTTCCAAGATTAAACATGGCAATATGTAAAGCAGAAGTTGGAGTGAAATCTTTTTGATAACTTTTAATCTAATTTCCTAGGAAATAAAGCGTTAGTGATCGTGCTTGGCTTACTTGTTTATCCATCTGTGGCTCCCTCTTCCCCTTTGCTTCCATCATTTCTGGATTAGTTTGGCCAACTAGTCAATTGTAACTATTCTTGACTCTCTAATAGAGATCCCAAAGATAATCAGATTCAAAAGTTTTGTGGAATAGCTATATCTTAAGTGCTCTGTAAACATTATGCCAGCTGAGTAAAAGGCTCGGCAGAATGGGGGAACGATAGGGACAATGTATGGGTGAGAAGGTTCAGTAAGAGCTCACAATCAATCAGGAGCAAATCCAGAGCCAAAGGAAGCCAGACTCACTTCCTTCTGATTGCCATGAAATTGATTTCTGACTACAGTAAAATATGCACCTTCATAGTCTTATTACGGAACTTGATGCAAATTTGACCTACAGCTATTAGAGAGGCTAAACATTTATAAGTGAAAGGATCCCGTGTCAGTGACTTGTAAACAAATACATTCTGATTGTTACCTTCTTGGGAAACTTGATATCTGCCCTTTCACTTTGGGGGTGGAAAGGTGATTTATTTAGTATGAACTAGGTGCTGCTTCTCCCTCCCGAAGGTCCCCAGGGCAGGGAGATGCATTTTAAACGCGCCCTCTGCTGCACTCCCTACAGACGCTCTCAGCAGTGACGCTGTAGCAGGCGTGTGTACATCAATTAACGACTCTGAAATGAAGGATATGAAATGACTGTTATGTCTTCAGTTGTCTCTGATTTAGGAATGGAGGGAACAGCGTGATAACAGCATTTGGTTGTACTTGCTGCTGAAACAGCAAGAGCAAAACATGTGTTCTGTTTCCTGCCATTATAAGCAAAAAGGAAGTTGTTGACGTATGTGGTAGATTTGAGTTCGTTATGGGGGTTGGGGAGTAAGAAACCGCTGCAACTTTTAGGTAGGCTTAAGGTTGATTTTGACAGAAAAGAGTCATGTGCCTGCTTTGCCAGAGAAAAATTCTTGTCAGACAGCAATTATTTGTTCTCTTTCTCCTCTATGCTAAGCTTAAAAGTAAACTATTTTCTAGTATTCCAAACTCTTACCGATCGCAGATGCCAGTTTTTGGAGAAACTATACATGTGTTTCATATGTTCCCCACATCTTATTTTATTGTAACATTCTAGTTATCGTTCCTACTTTTCCTGTGTCTCCTGTCATTGTTATACTGACTGACTTTTCCAGCTTTTGTTGTGTGTAGCTATTTTACAAGCGGTAGGAGACTACACCTATCTTGCTTTTGAAGGAACAAACAAGTGTTGGTGAATTTGTTAAATAATTAAATAAACAAAATAAAACCCAACAAACTAACCATGAAAAATGCTTAGATCAATTAGTAGATGTTTACTTTTTGAAAGATAACAATATGAGTTTCTTTTAGTGAAGAAGAGAACAACCTATCAACTAATTTTTTTGGCATAATAGATTTTTTTTTATAGCAATCAAATGTGCTTTTATTTGATTCATTTCATTCATTTCTTCAGCTACACGTGAAGAAATAGAATAAGAAATTTTTTCTTTCTCTCTTCTCTTGTGGAGGGCCCCAGCTTACTCTAACACAGCAATGATTCCAGTGAGACCACTTCTGCATTAAGATACTAGGATTTTTCTGTACAAGTAGAAGAGTCTGGCCTAAAATCCTTGCTGATTAGGAATTTTGAAGTAATTATCTCAATCTGCTTGTTGGTTTTAAATTAACTACTCCTGTTTAAAAAGCTGTGTTGATTTCCAGTGTGGACAGGCTTTACAGCAGGAAAAAAAAAATTAACTTTCAGATGTTGAGGTTTAAATCTGTTATCCACCAATAAGCACATTTTGTAGACATCAATTTCCTGTAAAACTCACATTTGCATGCTCTGTGAGACATGTGCTGTTGAGTAAAGATGGAAGACATATTCAGTGGTTTCTCTCTCAAGACCTCTATGACCAGAGCACCAGGGATGTAATAAATAAAGATGGTATTGTAATAAGAAGGTCACATGGATGCATCTGTCCAGAAAGTGTCTGGTTCTAACTGGCACTGTTCTACCACTCGCTTTTGTGATTGTTAATATTCCTGCTAAGATTACACACAGAAGTCTTAAATTGTGTACTGGATGTTAGGCTTGTGAAGTTGCATCAACTGTCATGCTGACCCTTAGCAACAGGGATCTGAGAGAGAAATAGTGAAATAAATCAATGAATAGAAATACTATTTTGTCTGATTTTTTTTTTTTTTGTATACTCCTTTTTGCTTTCAGAAATCATTAACAGAATAGGGTTTTCCAAAGAAATAAAAAGTGAGGTATGTATATATTAAAGAAAGGATAACCGTAAAAATAGTGTTGCATATTTGTAAATGTTCATGACATTAACAATAAAGGAGGAGGAGGAATTAGTTAAAAGATTGCAAGGATTAACGTAATGAAGTTAAGAAAAGGAGAGTAAGCTGAGCTGGTTTTATTTTATTAGTAGTTTGTCATAGTACGTCTTAGGCTGTGAAAAAGCCTCACAGTAGAGAGCACAAAAGTTGTATATCTTGGATGTTGAAAGCTGAAAATTTCAGCATACGTTGTAATACAGATTTCATATTACACATGAACTTTATGGTAGAATGCATCCACCTCCTAAGTGAAAGTCACATTTCTGCAGCATTTCTAAGAGCCCCACAGCATAAAGAGTATTGGAGCTTATTGCATCTGTGAGAGCTGCATGCTGTTGTGCTCAGATAATGACGCTACTTTGGTTTTAATGCTTTTTAGGGACACAGATGGAAGAATGCTCTTAGATATTTTTGACGAAAACCTTCATCCCCTTTCGGTAAGTTCATCTCTCTCTTCTTCCTTTTCATGTGAACTGTCTTTGTCTGCTTCGTTTTGTTTCAGTCACCTATTTGGAAGTATTTCTTCCTTAGAAATCCGAAGTGCCACCAGATTATGACAAACATGATCCAGAGCAGAAACAGATTTACCGCTTTGTTCGGACGTTGTTCAGTGCTGCTCAACTGACTGCTGAATGTGCCATTGTCACCCTGGTGAGTGTCTGTGAGATGACAACAACTATCTGACAGACCTAGTTTTGTTCCCAAAGCTTGCTTTTGTATGATTTAATAGAGCCAGGTGATGCCAGGGGATTTTTTCTCACCATGGAGACCAAGGGAATTTCTTGATCGGAAAAGATACTACATTTCATTTTCTTGGGGAGAGTAACTGATCAAAGAAGAGGTTGGATAGCATGTGACACAAAAGCCAGGATTGTGTCTTGCCCTTACAGAGTGATAACGTTACAGGCCACCAGAGTGACTAATAGAAAACGCAGGTGGCATAAGCAGTCTGAACAGGAGGGAATGTTAAAAGCAGAAATCTTTCCACTTTTGAGGGTTTGTTGTGTATCACTATAACTCCCAACAGAGACTCAGGGACAGCTGTAGGTAATTTAATAGCATTGATAAGGATTGATGGACACACAAAGGATTTGGTGAGTGACTGGAACATGTTGGTGATGGCTCGTTTTTATTTCCACTGTACTTGTCTTTCAGGACTGCATCATAGGGCTGAGCAATTGTACTCAAGGCTGAAGTTTAGCTGCTTAAAAATAGAGCAACACAAAAGAAGGTTCAGATTTTCAGCTGGTGTGGATCAGCATAGCTATGTGGATTAAAAGAGCTAAAGTGATCTCCACCAGCTGAGAATTTCTTAATTTTCCTGAAATTTGTATCCTGCCAAGCCTCTTCAACCTTCAGGAACAATTTTGGCTATGTTCTTGACTCAGAAATTTTGGAAGAACGAAATGTGTTTTTGCAACTACAACATGTGGTCTCATAACAGCTTTGTTGTGCACTTTAGATAGGAGAAGGGGAAATTGGAGAAGGTGGATTTTGAAGGCCAGACCTACTCATTTCCTCTGTTAATCTTAGAAGCCAAGGGAGAGAAATTAGTTGGCAGGCTTTTCTCCTTCAGACAGTCAGAATGAATTGTACTAGCCAGTACAGAGCAGGAATCTGAGGGAAATAGGGCAACAAACACCCTGCAGTGCTCCACCCTTGTGTTTTGAAGTATTACTCTACCAAGTTACTTGACCCAGCCATTAGTTGTTTTCTGAAATGACATTTTGTCTGTCTCTTTTACATAATTGCACTAAGTACTTGTCCTTCTTCTTTTTCTTCGTGTTTTCTGCTGGAGGCAAGATATGCTGTGTGAATCAGTATGTTCTTGTATAATTTAATTAATCTACTGTCAAATACAGTGGAACCTTGTTGTAGTTATCCGCTGTTTGATCTTAGGCTGTTTGATCAATGAGGGCACTCTTTAATAGAAAGGAAGAGGGTGTTTTTTGTTATTTTGTTTTTTTTTTTTAAATAACAGTATCTTCCTGTCATTGCAATGCATGGAAAGCTCTTTCCCACAAATCTTGTTAACACATGCATATATTTGAATATCTTTCATTTATAACAGCTTCCTTGCCTCTTCTGTTTCTCATGTGGTTTCCATGCAAATAACTGCTTTTCATGTGATCTACAATTAAGTATAAATGTTTTTAACTCATTTGTCATATTGCGGTTTCAGTAGTTGTTAGTGCTTGAAACCTTAGGTGGCTTGGGTGTTTTTTACACAACACTGATAAAAGATACACTGTTTTATAACCTGGTTCTCCAAGCAGCCATGCAGATGTTTGCAGATAAATTTGGTGTAGTTGATCAGCATTACTGTTCTTCTATTCTTGATGATGTTGTCAAGATGACAGCACCTGCCTGACCTCTCTTTCCAGAAAGCTTCAGAATTTTTGGATAAACAGTATTTTACAAGTATGAAGTTCTGCTGCTACTGTTCTCAGTTTCCTCTGTTCTTTTAGATTCCATTTCTTTATTTGTTAGTGTCATTAGAAGGAGCCCCAGAGACGGATCATATTGTTTCTGAAACGTTCAAATGTGGAAATTAATCTGTTAGGAAGCAATTGACCCCCTCCTCCCCATCACATTCCTGATATCTTAATAGTGTTGATAGTGCTATTTATAAGTCCTCCAAATGCTTTCAATTTTAATATCCTGACTGGAGAAGAAAGGAGCAGCATTCCCTGCTGAAGCTTACGTTTTGCCACAGTCTGGTCATACATTGGAGAGCAATGTGATACCCATGTCTGCCACTTGTTCCTCGGAGGAGGGTTGCCAGAAGGTAGGATGTGTATCTTTGGAGATCAATACATTTTGAACTAGATGCTGCAGCTATTATCTTTCACTCTAATTATTTTTAAGCACCCTTTTTTATTCCCCAGGGAACCCAAATTATTAACATGGAGTAAAGTATGTAGTCGGATGCACTTGTTTGTCTTTTTACATGCCCTTAGCCAGGTGGAAACATCAGTTACAATTGGTTATATAGCAGTCTGTATGTTCAGAACAGGAGCACAGTAAATGTGAAACTCCAGACTGTTTGATAAGCTAGTCTGCAGCAAAAAAGCCAGCATCGTATTGCTTCAAGCACTTAATTAAAATATTTCAGTTAAAGTCTCCACTGTTACAGCAAAACCAATTTATAATTAAAACAAAAGATTTAATTTTCACACAGCCTCCAGAGCTACCAAGAGATTTCCCGTATTGATAGGTGAAAAATTAAAATCTCAAGTTGAAACAATTAAATACTAATTCACATTATTTATTTATAAAATAATACCTTAAGAATAATTTTAGTTTTAAGAATTACTTTTGTTGCTGATGTAAAGTCTTATAAATAAGAGGGTTTTTTTGTTTGTTTGTTTGTTTTTTGTCCCAGTAAACTCTGTGACCTGACTTTGGGAGAAAACCAATACTTCTCCCCCTGACCCAGAGTATTCCCATCCTTGCTAAAACTGAGAAATGCCTGTCATCTTCACCATCTCCTTGGGTGGAGAGGTGGCAAGTTGCAGTTATAATAATGTATTAATTGGATAGCAAATAAAAATTTGAATAGTAGTGTTATCCTTACCAACAGGAAAACAATACAGTGTTCACATCATGAGAATTAAACATTTGTGCTTTGTTGTTTTGTTACATAAAAACAAAACAATCCTTTTAACTAGACCTGAAGAGGAGAACGGTCCATACTTTCTGCTTTATCTTGGCATGCCTTTCTGAGTCGTGTGCAAGCAGGCCAAATCTAAGGCACCTGATAAACTTCAGTGTGCTTAATAGTTTCAGAGAAGTTACATTTTGCATTGGCAAATGTGCTATAGATTCTGATCAGATATGGTGATATCTAAATACATACAGTACATGAACTGAATTATTTCTGCAAAGTTCAGAGGAGGTGTGTTTTGAAATATGTTGCAAAGTTCATACTGTGACTGAAATGTTTTGATATTGGGAAATTTTAAATGTGGAGCATATAAGAGTAAATTCTCCCTATGACAAACAGGGATTTAATTAATCCAGCCAGATGTTCTTGAGTTCTTATTGTATTCTCCAGTCACATTTTTAGCAATTGGGTAGAGAGAGAATATTGTTGAATGAATATTGTTGAACTATGTGATCAAAATTGTAGTTTTTGAGGAGAGTTTTGTTTTTCGTGTGTTTGGAGGGAAGGAGAAAGCCTTTAATTTATTTCCTTTCACTGGGATATTTTTGTTTTTAAGTACTGATAAAATGTCTTTTTTGCATGTTTTATTTAAAGTATCAAGAATGTGTTACGGGTTTAAAGAAAACAAAAAGAAGTAAAAAATGCAATCAGATTCTGTAGAGACACTTAATCTGTAGCAGAGGTCCTTTTCAGCTGGCCCAGTATAACAACCGCTCCATATATAGCTAATGGAAGATGTGGGTTCCTCTGAACACCTCAGAATACCATGCAAAGTACTATTTACTGCCTGGTTTGTTACAGGCAGTAAATATCTATCTAGTGACTGTGAGGGATCATGAGTGCAATTGCATGAGCAAAGTAAAGCTGGGCTCCACCTCATGTAAGAAATGCATGAGAACAGTTGTGTGTATCCATTATTGCTGGTGGCCACCATTTTAATTCTCCAACGGAAAAGGACATTCACTTCAAAGAATGAATTCTGATCCCAGTTTTAGACTGGAAAGTCAGTGTTGCCTAATAGTTTTGAGTCCATTGTATATGTGTTACAAATTTTTGTCTTAAAACAAGTAAACTAGAGGGCAAACCTGAAGATGTGTGATTTTTCAATGTTCCATTAGTGTTTCCTATAAATATCTTCAATGCTACTTTGCAATTATTCACATTTTCAGAGTTTTATGACTGCATTCATTGCTGTCTTTCAACATTTCATCTCAAAAATAAAAATTGGTTGAAATTGCAAGGACTGTGATGATGTGATGTCCTTTTCCACCAAATGGATGTATCAGACCTTTATAGAACATTTTAAATGCCCAGCTGGGCAATTTTAAAGCGTAGTTATTTCTGGAGAGTCGTGGTAGGGAACTGGCTGATTCCTCAGAACAGAGCATATGGCAGCTTAGTGATTGGATTAGAGCCGTAATTTGACTGTATGGGACCCACTACCAATTATAATTTTTCCATACAAATTTCTTTTTAGTTTCAAGGCATTGTGGCATACTGAAGTTTTCTTGTTAAAAAGAGGACTGCGTATGTCCTTCTACTTCTTCATGATGTGTTGGGATGGAAACTGTCTTCGTTTAGTTATTCTATGCTTCTGCAACTAATAATGTAGGTTACCTAGTGAGTTCATATGGAATTTAAATGGGAGAGGGAGGGAATGAGGTTGCTGCAAATACACATTCGTTTGTAGATTCTCAGTATTGTAACTTAAAATACCAAAACCATAGTCTCCTTTCTGTCAATGTAAATCTAGTGAGTATTGATTAAAGCCACTAGAGTTTTTTTGGTAAAATAGATAAAATTTAACATAAAGCAATACAAAAACAGTATGAGAAAAGGTCACACTTTACTCTTGCTGCTACCTCAAAATTCAGAATTCTTCCAGGAATGCCAGTGACATTCTTTGGTGATTGACCATTTCTTTAGTGTGCTGAGACTCCCACTCAGCCTCCTTGGAGGGAATGCACAACTTCTAACCTCTCTGTGTTGCACTACAGGAAACTAGTACTGCAGACAGACAGAATCACAGAATAATCTAGCTTGGAAGGGAACTCTGGAGGTCACGTTTGGTTCAGCCTCTGCTCTAAGCACGACCAGCTGAATGAGGTTGCTTAGGGCCTGCCCAGTTGAGTTCTGAATTTCTCTGAGGATAGAAATTTCACAACCTCAACAGAAAACCTGTTCCACTGTTTTATGAGGTTAAATTGTGGGATTTTGTGTCCTGAAGCTGCAACTCCAGTGTGATAAGAGATATCAGTGGGATATTGGAGGTTAATGTAACAGCCCCAAAATGGAGTAACGAAGAGAAACAAAACTTTTGAAGGAATCCTATAGTAAGATTTTAATAAAACTTAAGTGTTCCTTTGGATTACAAAATACTGAAATGAAATGATTTGACACTTTCATTTTTGGTATATATCCTCCTGAAGGGGAAAGAAAAAGAAGTAATAAACTTCCTCAAGTATTTTAACTTTTCATTCTATTTGAGAATATTATACAGTATACAAAATATGGTATAATGTCCTGTGAGATGGAAAAAATGAGATGCTGCTTCACACTAATTAAAACTGAACTCCTCAGTGCTATCTTTAGTTTTCAGTTTCTTCAAGCGGATTTATGTTCTGGGGATTGGGATGTTGCGTAACCAGCTGTCTGGTATCCAGAATCATAGGAGCTGGGACATCCTAGATAACTGGGACAACATTGGATACTGTGGTTGTTACTATGGGAAGTCCAGGACGGATTCACCCAACTGCAAATAATCACCCTGAGGATTAGTTGTGGCTCAGCAGTGGTCCTGCTGGAGCAGCACAGTTGAAGCTTGGAGGCTGTTGCCAGTCTGGTTAGCCTTGTGCAATTTTGCAGTTCTGTATCTGGATGAAAAAGCTCTCCAGGCCTAGCGATGATAATGTATGGCTAGCTAAATGATTCTCCATGATTGGTTTCACTTATGATTACACAATAATTTGCTAATATTCCAAGTTTAAAGGTCAATCATTGCATTGTGGGAGTCTGGGAAGAGATGGAAAATAAAAATTACATATTGCCTTTCTGAAGTCTTAACTCTGTGCAGGATACTTTTTGAAATGTGCACAAGTTATTAAAATGTCTCCAGTGAGGTGCAAGTGCTGTCCATGAAAGCTTGTTAGGCTGATGATTGTGTAAAGGCGTGTGGTTCATTCCCAAACACAGTAGATTAATAATGGAGGCATCAAACTCTGAGGTATTGAGTTTTTAAGTAGAAAGATATTGGTGGATCAATGTCCATTGGTATTTTCCAGATCAGAACTGCATTTTCATTTCAACTAGGAAATGAAATATGTGACAAATGAGTTTTGAAGCTTGTAGAGTCGTTGGCGTTAACACTGGCTTATATTTGTTCTTTGCAAGCTGGGAAAATTCAGAATGATATGTTGTTTGACTGAAGCCAATGAGAGTTTTTCCTCATGTCATGTCAGTAACCTTAATCATTTATTTAAATGGTCTTGCTATCACCCTGTAAAAATCTGTAAACATACAGTCGTAGAACTAAGTGGATGATGACAAGTGTTGTGAAGATGTCTCTTGGAAGGTATTAAACTGTTTGAGGAAAACTAGGTGTTGAATTAAGACAGAATTAATCTGTTGTCTTTTTGAATTCAGCTTTCAAATACTTAGAAGAGAAGTGCTCAGAGGTGTTGCCCACAAAAGCTTACTTTCAGAAGAAGCACTGCAAAGGATGAAATACACAGAAAAGTAACATTGGTATAACAGCTTCAGTTTGTTTAAAGCTTTAGATTCATTCCTAAGCATTTTTTAAACTTATTTCTTCTAGATTCTAAAAGCTCTTTTTATGTTTTATTAGTTCTGGTTCTGTAAAGGAATACCTGCTGAAATAATCCAGAGATGAGATGAGGTTTTCAGACTTTTTTAGTAAAAGTTTCTCACATTGTCTTGTGAGTTTTTTGGTCTTTCAAAGTATAAGTAAATTTCTACGAGCATCCTGAGATGTGATTTATAATACTCTTTTGCACAGCAGGCTTTTAAAACTCAGCTTTTTTATGACTTTACAGCCGCAAGTCCTAAAGAAAATGTAGGAAGTGTTTCACTTTTGAAAATTAAGCCAGTGAAATTCATCGCAACACACAAACACATTGAACCACATAGTACACACAGAATCCTGTTTGATTCAAAACCCGTATTTAAGAATATGATCCCTGTGTTTAAGACATTATTCAATATATAGACTTCGTTGTATAACTAAGGTGAATACAAATGACATTTCCATATGTCACATTTACCATTACAGGGTCAACATTTTCAGAGATTTTTTTTTCCTTGAGGTAGAGCATGTCTGCCTGAGTGTGGGAAGACTCACTTGCTTCTGCCAGAAAAAGCAGGTGGTGTTCTCCCACCAGCCACGCGTTTGTTTGGGATGAGTAGCGGAGTGACTAACCGCCCACCAGCCTTCCTCTTCAAATGGGCTGAGAGCCACCTGGCCCTTCTCCAAAAGTCTGTACTGATTCAGCACATCTTTGCAGCAGCCAGAAGCATCCCCCTTCAGTAGTGTAGGCTACTGAGCACATGGCTTACTCTACCTCGCCTTTTTACCCATCAAGGTCAAAATCTTAGTGCTCATGCTGCTCTTGTGGCCTGGACCAAGTATATTGAAATGCTCTGAGATAAAAACTGTAGTTGACAGTTCCCTTTGTCACAGTAAGCTTTCTCACGTGTGTATGAGAGAGCTCACTTGGCTGTGCCTGTGCGGCTTTGATGAAGATGCTGTACCTCAGTAGGGCAAGAGCTCAGGTATGTACCAGCCTTTCCGCTACCTGAGTTTTGCCATCTGTGGAGTCACCTGGCTCTCTCCAAGCTAGAGCTAGAGAGAGAGAGAAGGAAGACTGTGAGTACCTGAGTGGGCTTGTCTGAAAGTTGAAGAACTAAACTGATGAGACAGTATACACCTATCTTTGGAAGACAAGTCCTAGCTTATGTCAAATTCCCGCATTAGCTGAGGACCTCGATAAACTTCTACAAATATTTACTGCAAGAGGAAGTCTTGTTCTTTTTCTGTCTTCTTACTTGAATACACACGTAAAACTCAAAACTGAGTCAGGGAGGCCAAAGCAAATGAACAAAACAAAATGCTCTCTGTTAAGGCATTTTTAAGGAAGGAGCCAGAAGCCATGCTAAGCGCCTTTCTCCTGGTGAGGTATTCATCGTCTTCAGTTTTATCAGATGATGCAGGGCCTCACTCCAGCAGACTGTGTTTCTGGAGTTAAGCCCATGTTATCACTGAGGACTCGAGAGTGATTATTCATATCCCTCAACCTGCTGCTAGAAGATGCTCAAATATCTTGGTGATGCAGGTGGTGTAAGAATACTGCCTTAACAAGCTATTTTGTTTTTAAAGCTGATTTCTCAAGTATACACTGGTGAGAAGGTAGCAGCAAGTTTACGTTCCCCTTTTACTTACACCTTGAGTAGATGAACTTACATCTAAGTTCTCTGAATGCCTTTGAATTTGAGCCCACAACAGAATCCTTGCTGCCTTCTCCTTTTTTCTTCTTTATTTTCTTTTTTTTTTTTTTTGGTGCCTTCTTTTTTTTTCTCTGATAAACTAGAGCTGTATGTAGGAAAGGATATTGTTTTCTGATTTTTGTCTGCTCCGTGTACTGTATGTATGCATAGATGTGTGACTCAGTGGGGTATTAATTTGAAATCTGCGGAACTGTATGTGGGAAGTTGAAATTTAAGGGGCTTGCATTAACAGTAAAGGGGCAAGTTCAGCACTGATGTAAAGCAAATGAAGTTTATTTCCATTGCCCTAATTTAAGAGTGGCATGATATTGCAGCATCTATACACTTTCTGCATATGAAGATCCCTGCATTAGCACTGTGTATTGCTTTAAACAAGTCTTTCACTTACCTGGGACAATTCCAGGGATTGTTCTTTGAATTATGAACTAACAACGATTTTGCTTGCTAAGTTGAACAAGTATGCTTGTGTTATATAGTAAGGGGTTTACACAGCCTGCCTAAGAAGCAAAAGGCAGCCTTTTAAACAGAACCATCAAGTAGTGCAGGCTCTACTGAGATGCATGTGCCACCTTGTTACTGAGGTTTGTGTTTCTGTGGTTTTTTGTGTACTGCTGGAGCCCTCAGTGGAGAAGTGAGTATTCTGAGTCTCTACCACTGTTCCCACCTCACCCACTTACATGTTTTTCAGTTTCTGTCTTGAATGCTTGTGTTGGAGTGACCACTTGCTTAAGGACTTAATTTTCTCAAAGTATTTAAACTGTGCAGTTTATTTTGGACTCATACACCATTTGGAATGCCTTCATAGGCAAAACTCCAATACCGAATCTTATATGTCAAAATGTGCATAAAGGATGAGTGTTTTAAAACAACAAAGTCAATTCTGGTGTTATGGGCTCTATGATGTTATGGTACAACTAGAAAATCTTTAGTTACTTGCACATATTTTGCATATTCATTTTATGTACATCTTTCTCTCAAACAATGGATGGAGTAAGGCAGTGGTCCCATGTGGGTGTGCAGGAGCAGTGCCAGTCCTTGCACTTCACTGGCTGAAGTGGCGATGCTGGGTGACCTTTTTAATTATGGGCTTGACGTGTAATTTGAAATTTATATTTGTTAAGCTTTTTTTCTGGCAGACGCTGGGGAGCATGGGGATAAATTTGGTTGCACAGAAAGATACAAGTTAAGTAGTGTTTTGAATTTCTTATGAAGGAAAATAATTTTTTAAACAATTAGTGATATTTAGTTTTACAGTATTGCAAGATAATGTTATAGTTTTTTTCGGTGTTGGGATGATAGGCAGTGACGGATCGTAGCTGAAAAAGAACTGGCATGTTTGGGAGTCTGGCATCTGGTTTAAGGGACTCTTAGAAAAATCAGTTTTGGTTTTCATNCTTGGAAAATCAACAGCTTTGTGAGGTGTCATGATGGAAATGTTTTGATTTTATAGCTGAGCGTAGCTTTGTTTTCACAAAATTTTTCAAATGTTCATTGTGCCTGTCTTTTTGTGCTTAATGATGTAGTTTGAGTTAAAGCTTCTAATACAAAATTAAAGTCAATTTCCTTAACACAAGAGAACAGAGAACTCTCTGGGGAGTCAGAAAACCAAAGGTCTTTTATTTGACCAGTCTGTAATATCCAACGTTTTGTAACTATTCAGACTTTTTGAGTATTCTGTAATTTCAAAAATTCATTGCAACTATTTTGGCATTGACAGGATCAAGGAGGTGGTGCTTTTCCAAATAAGATTCCTGTGAATCTACTACTTTTTATGTACACTCCTTTTAAAAGTTAGTAGTTATTATGTGTTTAAAGCTAGTCTAATATTTATTTGAAGGCCTAGATATCCCCAAAACTTGGAATAAATATTTTCTAAATGTTTTTTGGTTTCTAGTAATTATTTATAAATCAGTCATAATCGCTCTAAAAAATGTTTTAAATTGCTAAGTAAAAAAAATTAACGTTATTTTAAAACTGATATATATCTAAAAGGAGTGTTTTCTGTTTTCTGAGCAGCCATGTATTTCTTCTGCTAGAGCAGAAGTAAATTTCCATCAGCATCTGTAGATGAATATCTTTAGGTGTTTAAAAATTTCAAGCAAAATGCTGGGCCTTCGGAATCCTAAACAGTGTTCTATTTTCATGCAAAATGGAGCCTCTCAGGTAGGTAAAATATTCTGCATGTATACTTTGCTTTCATCAGAGTATCTCATAAAATCTCCTGCCAGTTTCTGTGTCAATCAGTGTAGACTCTTGTAATAGTACTAGCAACCTAAATAACCACTTAATTGCTTTTTATCACAATGCAGTGAAAATGATATCGTAAAATCTATTATAAGATGTGAAGATTCAGTAAATGTAAAACTATTTATATAGGGTAGCCTATCAGGACTAATTGTTGGGTTTAGTAAATGTGTCTAGATTGCCATGTTGAAGGTCTTCAAGTTCTGCTCCTTCGTGAACAGCAAGGGGCAAGAAACGAAACTGCAGAACAAGTTCACTTCCGTGATGCTAGGGAAGCCAGTAAGAAAAGTTCGTTTCTGAATCAAAGCAGAATTTGCTAGCTTAAATGACTGCATCTCATTTTCCTTAAATCAGTCAGAACAGTGCAGTGAAATCTGTTTGAAACGACCTCGTGGTGGACAGAGAAATCTGTGTAGCTTGGGAGACGTGGTCTGCTTAGGGAAGAGAGAAATTTTTACACATTTTATGCGAGTTCATTACAATGTGAACGTATTAGTGACAGCTACAGACACTGTAACTTGAGTTTCATTTTTCTTCAGTATGAGTATATTAAAACTTATATTTTGTTGCCACTTCGAGCAAAAGTTGTCTGATAATGTGTGCATTGCGTTTTTCCCCATGATTTTCGTGCTCTGTATGCCTTTTATACTGCAACGGGAGACAGTTCATTTTGTGTTCTGAATATGTGTGTACCTGCATTCAGATATTTAATATTTTTTCATGAAACATAATTTCTTCTCTAAAACTTTAAATTATGAAACAGCTGCCTACTGTTTTCGATGATCTTATTGCCAAGTTCTAATTACTTGTATGTATCATAATAGTTAAAATTAACGGAAGTAAGTAAAGGATGTATTGGCCTCGATATCATTGTGGACTCAAAAAAACAAAAAACAAAAAACCCCATTCAAAATACTGTTATTTTTTATTATTAATTAAATATTTTCTACTAATGCTAGACCATTCAAGAACCAGAAATCACTGAAGGTCTTCTGTGTGCTTCTATGAGTACATATCCTTATAGAAAATCACAAGTAAGCTCTTCTGGGTTTTAAAGATTTTCTCAATGTTCTCCCTCTTTCCCTTCCCCTTTACCAGCGTGACTTTTGTATATGTTAGCTATTCTTTGGGTATTATTTGATTAAGTGCTGGTAAACATTAACTTAGTCAAACTGCAGAAGGTTTATTATGTGTCTTGTCAGCTAATACATAAATTGCTTAAACGTGGATTACGGAAGTATTCAGTTTTGTCCACCTCGTGTGTAATTATTCCTAACTGTTGTAATTTCTCTTTTCCTAGCAGGGGCTAGAGTAGGTGGGCAACACAGATCGTGCATAACCAGTATTAGCACACATTTTGTTTATCAGTCTGTTGTTATTAATGTAATTGAGCTGCTGTTATTGGCAGGTATATAGCACAGGTATATATTATATAGCAGATATATTCACACAGCACGTTGGCTCTCACTGCAGTGGGTCCCTAGCATATTCAGAGTTCTCTGGCTGGAGCAACAGATGTGAGGGCAAACCCAACTCTGTGTTCATAAGCAGAGGCTGATACTGGCTTCCTAGCAACTTTCTGGTAGGTGTTCAGAAAGTCCCTTCACAGTCCCTTGTTTCATCAGATGTAGGGATATAGTTCTGTAGTCTCTGTAAACAGCAGCCACCACCCTCTTGGATGAGGTCTGAGTTGTAGGAGCTCTGTGCTGGTGGCCTTGGGCAGATCGGACCAGACTACTGTATCCTTAGTTTATCGGTTCTTGCAGGTCCAACAGGATTACTGCTACTCATCTCCAGTGCTTATCGGTCCAGAGGAAACTGTTAGGCCTTATCTTACCACATACATTTCCTTTGTTAAGCTTGTTTCTCTTGTGACTGTGTCTCCGTCCAGATAGATGCCAGTAGAACCTCTTCACGCAGGCTCACCAGGGGGACCTGCATGACATGATGCCATATCTGATAACTGATTGTCTGTAAATTAGAGCCATGGTTGTTTGGCTGATAGCTAATAACTATAATTGGTAGCATGCCCTTGCCTTCCTCATTAGTAGTTAGCATTTTATTTGTTTACATTATTATTTTAATAATTTATTTAAACTATCATTTGAATTCGTTCCAACATATGAATATATTATCAACAGTTAAGATAGAAAAGTAACAGTTTTGTTTCCGGTTATATGATCAGAAAGCAAAGGCCAACTAAAACATGAATTTATCACATCCAGTCTTGAGCTTGGCATAAACGTATGCATTTAAACCCCACAGCTTTTATAGAAGAACCTTCGTGAGAGCAGATTACTGTTTTGAAATTGCTGGAATGGGATACTAGAATAGTTTTCTTTTTCATTTCTACTTAATAGCAAAACATATTAAGTCTTGATTTTAATGTGTTTCCACAGGTATATCTTGAAAGACTTTTAACTTACGCAGAGATAGATATTTGTCCAGCGAACTGGAAGCGAATTGTATTGGGTGCAATTCTACTGGCATCCAAGGTTTGGGACGACCAGGCGGTGTGGAATGTGGATTACTGCCAGATCTTGAAAGATATCACAGTTGAAGACATGTGAGTCCAGTATGTTTATCTTTGTCAGCAAGCGCCAAGATCTGTGTGCATGAGGGAGTTCTCTCATAAATTTATATAAAGTTTATGTATCTGCGTTGTGTCTAAACATGGTGGATGCTGATAGATGGCATGAGGTCTACTAGGGAGTTGCTTACATAGAAAACATGAACTTTTTTTTTCTGGTTAAAATGTGTTTTATTGCTGGATGTTCACACAGTGAACCTGCAGAATATTGAAATCTATGATGTGACAAAAAGGAAAAAAATGTCGGATAAGCCTGCTTGTCTTCACTTCAGCAACATTTACTGTAACGTGCTAGTTCACATGGATAGTAGAACAATGTAAGGCAGGAAAGAGACTTGTTCTGATCCTAACAACTCTTAAGCGACCACCCGCTTATTGCTGCCGTTACTCAACCCTTAGACAATCACTCACTTATTGCTGCCATTGTTCAATTATTTTTTTTTTCCTATATCCTGCTGAGTTTGTTTGGAGGATTTAAAAAATATAATATTTTAATTTGCAAAGAGAACCTTCATTTTGATAACTTGATAAGTCAGAATCGTAGCCACTGAAGCGAGTTTTTGGTGGCTAAACACTATTTACATTTATTTGTATTTATATTTATTTTATATTTATGTTGTGGCTGCACACTATCAAGGGAAGAAGAAAGAGAGGAAGTAAACAAGAAAAAATGTTTATACAGATAGCATGGTTTTTGAATCTCAGTTTGCAATCTCAAAGCAGTGAAAGGCCAAGCATTTCTGCTACAGCAACCCTAAATTAGTTTCTTAATAGTTCACTGCTTGTCAGATTTCTAGCAGGTCTAAAAACGATCTGTAAGGAAAAGGTTCAAAGTTAGGAGTCAGCTGACTGCTTAAAATTAAGCATGCCTATACACTTCTAGATAAGACTAACTTATAAATTGAGAGTAGG
>VXAL01019404.1:13291-54441 GCA_013399475.1 Chauna torquata | reverse complement strand
CGTCATTTCTTGACTATTAGAAAAGTTCTCTCTAAATTTGTATTAACAAGCAATTTGTAATAAGGTCTTTATTTCCTGCGCAAAAGTAAAAAACCAGAAACCTTCATTGCTGTGGTATGCTGTAGATACTTTCATCAATTTTAAGCAAAACTCTCATTTCAAAACAGATATCGGAAATGTCACATAATACCATTTCAATATCTATTTTAAAATATAAAAGCTACTTTAAGGATAGTTGATGATGCTTCTCTTCCAATGTAACCAGTTAGAATGAGATTTCTAACATAAAATGGGGAGGAGCAGGGGGATGAGAAGGTAAAATCAGGCCCTCCACATTTCTGTATGCAATATTGTTCCATGCAGAACAACTTGATAATGCTTTCTTGACTATTTTGAGTATTTCCTGAATGATTTTCCCAAGATCCATTTCTCTTGATCCTTTTCTCATGCTTTTGGAGATTTAGTTGCAGTAAGAGTCTCTTTCCATTAACTCCTCCTTCAAAGCAAATCTGAGTGCTTTTAAAATATTTTTGAAGCTGGGATATCAGCTAAAGTAGAGTTCTGAACAGCTTGAAGCAGATTGGCAGTTTTGACTGTGCCATATGACAGTATTAATCAAGAATAGTTATAAATACGAGTTTTGAAATTGCAGATTCTCAGGGTTTTTTTTGAAGGCAGGTGAGGAAGCATACTGTGATGGTGTGAAAGGAAATAAACACAAAAAAAGAGGTTATTATTGCTTCTGACAAACACGTGATGGTGCTACTGTTAAAAGTTGCACTTCAGCTATATAAAACCTTTACTCAAATGGCAGACCTGTGCTCATGTGCTAACATCAGTCCTCTCTCTGCACCTCATGCTCTCTAAACAGAACTGTGATGAGTCCTTGTCCTCAAGGTTTTTAGCATTTTCTTAGATTTTATGGTTCTCACAAAGTGAGAAAACGAGCAGCCTCTGGGGAGCCTGTGCTTCTTTCTGTATGGTACTTCATGATCTGTTTTGTGGGGTTTGTGTTCAGGGTTCCTTGTGAATCCTCCAGCAAAGAATGGGGTGCTTGTTGACCTGCTGATGTTTTTATTCTTGCTGCCAGTTTTTACAAACATTTTTTTTCTTTCCTGTCCCTGGTGTGGTGGATCTCTCTTTCTCTCTCTCTCTTTCTCTCTCTCTCTCTCTCTCTCTCTCTCTCTCTCTTTCCTCAGGTAGTTGGGACGTACAGTATTATGGTTTTGAAGTGTCTTGATATACATTATTTGTATTAATAGGGCAGAAAAAACTCTAGGTCTAAATCTTCAACTACTGTGAATCATTAAGCATGAGTGTATCTTGCAAATCATCACGCAGACCTTTCAGAGTTTTGTAAATTGTCAACAGTACATTGCACTATACCTAAAAGCTAGCAGAGGACTTGGGAGGACTGAACTGCAGTATGTGTCTATGGTCATAGTGTATATAGCATTGCCTTGAATTTCTGTGCGACTTTGATAGGTGGCCACAGGAAAGTATATACTAAAGCAGTCTAATGTGGAAGTGTCAGGGAAGAAGGTTATGGTGGTTATTTAAATTATATTAGTTTGAACCAGAAATATCTGTATTTTTTTTTCTTTCTCAGCCGTAGTTGGTCTGCAGATCTAATCTTCAAATCTGGGAGCTAGCGTACAGTAAGAATCTGAGGCTGTATTTAGTGTCTGAAAGATTTGGGGATGTTCCTCAATAGAGGTACAGCCAATATCTTTCTCTATTAAAATAGGCTTTATATTATTCATTAACATACACCTTTAGGCTTATCTTGCAGAAAGCATAGTCTTACAAGTATAAAAGGATATTTAAAGATAGTCTGTATTTATCGCTAGGCTTCTTAAAACTTAGATTTTATTTGGGTTTTTGAAAAGCTAGAATCTTCAATAGTGTGAATTCATGCCAAGGAGTCCGTGCATGACTTTTATATAGGGTTTTTTTTTTAATGTTTATTAATGTTTATCACTATGTAAATACAGGATTTTGGTAAAGAGAAAGTGAAGATAAGGAAAGAAAATTATGATGTAAGTGTGATGGCCTTCCAGTAGAAAGTGAGAAAAAGAAAAATTGTTCAATGTTGAAAAACTACTATACCACTATTTCTTTTTCTTATACTCAGACCCTTCCTTTTCTATTGACAACTGCCTGCACATTCCTTGTGCACATACACTGCAGTCAATATACTCGTCAGCAAATGTACAATATTTACCACCTATTTATTTTTTATTTGTCTTATCTTGAAATCACTTTTGAGTATGTCGTATGTCCTTGTATATGTATTGTGTAGGATATCTAGTTACTATGCAATTTACAAAAGCTGCAAACTTGTTTTATTTGTTTTATTTACTTATTTATTTACATGCTTTTTACTGTGCTGATATGGGTAATAGTGAATTGATAAAGCAAAGTTTTCATGGAGTAGGAACTCAAATAGGGCCTCTGTTCCTATCAGGTATTTTGAAAAACACATTTGTTTTAGGTGCTGAAAAACAAATGATCAACAATGTGAATTTTGCTTGCATGTCGTAGGGGAAAATTGCTGTATTCTGTTCATCAGCATAGATAGATGGTATGTTGAAGAAATAAGGCTTCCCATATCTAGTTTTAAATGATTGATTATGAAAGGCAAAAGAGAACAAATAAGTTATCGTTTTTTTTATGTTAGGGTAATTTGCAGCATTTATGAGGGATATCTGTCAAATTTAGGGCATGTCTGTATTTTGTGTTTGCATAGCTGTGTGTGCAGATCCACCTAGTGGAGGTACAGCAGAAACTACATGAATTTTTTTTCCTACTAGCTTTACCTCTTTGCCAGACTGTGTTAGCTAAACTAAAGGGGCTCTTCTGCCAGCAAAAGTTTGTGTCTGGGTTTGATTGGCCCAGCAGTAGCAGCAGCAAGGTGCATCAACATTTGTATTCCTCACTGACATACATATGCTCACAGAACTTGGTAGACTAGGTCAAGATTTAGGCTAGGATAATTGCGTCTGACAAGAATAAGAAATGAACTTGGTTTGTACCATTTGCAATTTAAAGTAAATTACATTCAGGAAGCACAATCTGAAAAACGTTTTCACATTTACTGTTTTTCTACAGGAATGAGTTGGAACGCCAGTTTCTTGAGCTGTTGCAGTTCAATATTAATGTTCCCTCCAGTGTTTATGCCAAGTATTATTTTGATTTGCGTTCCCTGGCAGAAGCGAATAACCTGAGTTTTCCTTTGGAGCCCCTCAGCAGGGACAGGGCATATAAACTTGAGGTAAGGCACTTTCTTTTTAGATTGCCCAGAGCTAAATATATATATGAGCATTTGGAATTTTTGCAATATTTTTCCCTTTTCCTCCCATCTCTTCCCAAATAAGTATTCCCATGTAATGTTAGAATGTGCCCCCAATTTCCATAACTGTTTTGCTTGTGCTTAGGTATTCGTGGATATGGGGACAGCTTTCTGGCCCAGTTTGCTTCATATCTTGTCTTGCCTTCCATTTCTTTCAGTTCTAATTGTCTAAGTTGGCCTTGTGAAACTACCCACAAGTTTTACTGTGGGTAACTATTCACAGTCTGGTTTTGTGTCGTCTTAAGATTGACTATGCAGGACAGAATATTAACAAGTATTGCTGAAAATAACTATTCCATGTGCTTGTTACCTTTTACTGCTGTATTTCATGTGAATCCAAGTCTGTTATCTCATCATTGTTATTCTCAGTAATGGGACAGAAATGAGCACACATCATTACTGGATGAATCTTGAATACTTATGAGACCTGAATATACCATGGGCATAAACCACTATGGTCAAATGGTCTGGATCTGTGAAATGCAGGAATATGAATTCCTGCAGACATTGGAGGAATTTAAAATCATCAGGCAATAGTGGATACTTTGCAGGACTAGAATCTTTTTTTCTTGAGTTTTTTTGGATGAAATTTTTCAAGTGTGGGCTTAATTGCATGAATATGTACACATTTTGTTCCTAATTTTGAAGTCTGCCATTTGCTGCTAAATGCTTTTAATATTGGATGTCTTTAAGATAACAGCCTTACACTGTAAGTTGTTTGCTTGTGGATTAGAGTGAGCATTGCATGTTTTTAAATTCTTAGTGCTCCTGTAAAACAGTTTTAGTGGAAATGATGCATGGGAAGATTAACTAACTTGTTTGCAGCTGTAATGGGAACAGGTATGTTTGGAAACTGGTGGAGAAAGAATCAAAGCAGATTTCACTAGATTTGTATTTCTTCTTCTTTCTAAATATTCTTTCTAAATTTCCCAGATAAGCTGTAATAAGAATGTAAGTTAATTCTTTGTTCGAAGTATGATGTAAATTTGCATCAGATTTTGTTTTTATTAAAGAGTCAGAATAATAAAATATGAAAATTCATTGGGATTGTAATGAACAGAAGTGGCTTGCTAAGTTATTAGATGTTAGATCTTGGTAATTATTGCCGTTACGTATATTAAAATTAAGTGAATTACTTTTTGAAGAGAATTTAATACACAGCATTTCCCAAGAGCTCCGACACTGTCAGTGAGTTACAAATGAAGGTAATGAAGATAGTTCCTAAAACCTTAGAAGAAAAAATAGAAAATAGCTGTAAATACACAGAGAATACTGGTGGTTATTCTGAACTAACTGAAGAGAATGCATATTTAAAAGGAAATAATGGAATATTTTTTAAATAAGTCCACATGATTAAAAATTCTCCCATGGTGGGGATGGTTTGTGCTGCTAGCACAAGGTAGCTCTAAAGTAACCTTGCTAGCCAAAGGGGATGTCTTCAGGGAAGAGGAAGAAGCTTTGAAACCAACTTGGTCTACCAGCTGCTTGCCTCTGTTCTGTGGCCAGAAGGAAGGGAACATGATGGGAACTGCCTTGTTCCCTGGTAATATTGGTTGTCATTAGTGTAACCTTGAACGTAGTTGACAGCATAATTTATAGCCTAATTCCTTGAGCACAGTTAAGCATATAGCTTGCCAAGAGTTACCAATATGCATTTGCAACACTTTTCTAGGTCTGTCATGTGCTTCTCAGCTCAGAGTTCTCTATTTTTGAAACTGAGAGAAAAGCTGCAGTCTGTGATTAGAGACAACAGGCTCATAGCAAGTGTACATATGCAGTGGAATGGTTTGCTATGTCTGGTAAATTGAAAGGACTTTGCTCAGTTCTAAGAGTTAAAGCAACTTATTTACTGACATTAGGTATCGCTAAAAGTCTTGTGTAGACACATGGTTATATTATAGCACATTTTTGCTACGTTTGCATGTTACAGCTGTGTTATATATCTGAAGCAGGAGTATTAGAGCTTTCATGGCAGAATCTGTGTTGCTATTTTTGTAAATATCAACANGACAAGACTAGTAAATACCGTTCCTTGTCAAATCGAAATGCTGGAAACGATCCATCAGATTTGAGATGCTACGAGAGTTTGTAATACTTCTTAAAAATGACAGTACTTTCTGGAGCTTCTGCAGGGAATGTTTTTCCTTATTTAATGTTCCCACAATTGACACTAAGAAGCAGCTTTGTCTTTTAAATCATTAAGTGAAAGTAATTTTTTCGTGCTTCCATCAGCCTGTGGCCTAGAAGTGTCCTGAGTTTGTTATACCAGCCCATCTAGTAGTCAAGAACCATTCTTGTGACCCCCCTCTTTTTTTTTTCCATTGTATGAAGTCATGCAAGTTAGAAATGGCAAATAACCTTTCATTAGATCATCCAGTCTGTCTACCTGCCAATGCTCTTTGTTCAGAACAGCATATTTTGTAGTGCGTTTTCTCCTTGCTTCTAATTGTGTCAAATGTCATGGTTTCCTTTAATTCTCCTAAGAAATTATTGTCTAACATGGGAGATTTTTCTGCCAAGAAGATTGTCAGATATCCAACCTTAATCCACTATTTTGTAATTTCCTACTTTTGCACCTGGTTTCTGTCCTGTGTACTGATCTTTTGGTAAGTCCACAAAACATGCCTACCCTATTTCTGCTTGTGATCTTAGCACTGTGTTCGTTTCCAGACTAGATTTTGTAAGAGCATTTGTTAGTGCACTCTCAATTTAACAGACTGTATGTTATCTCAGCTTTTTATTATTAGGATAGCACTTGGGGAAAAACTCTTTGAACTACGTGCTGTATTTTCTTGACCCTAAACAGGTACTATTCAATAGATCAGAGAGACAAAAAAGAGGAGAGAAAGATGTAAGTTACAAGTAGAGAAGTGTCTATATTCCTCTGGCTTCCTGCTGTTGCAGCGATTGATTGCAGTCCTGCATGTCCTGTGTGTTCAGAACCTCGTAGCTAAAAAGCAAAGGGAGAGCAAAACTCCCCTGATTTTTTGTCAGTAGTAACCTGGTTATTTTTCTTTTCATTCTCCATAAATTAGGGAGAACCCCTGTGATCACAAGTTTTAATTGTTTTAGTCATCTTTTTACGTAACGTATCCAGACTTAGTTCTGCCTGTCCTTGCGAAGTTCTCTCTGGTTTGTCCATTTTGGGGGTATTGCAGCACTCACAGTCAAGTGCATATGCTCATTTCCAGCGGTGAAGCTGTAGCCAGCCCTCCTGCTTTCCTGCCCAGCACAATGATGTGCATGCAGCCAAGGTTTTTCCTACTGCTGCCTTTCTCCCTTGTCCCTACTCCTCATCCACCCCCTTTACCAGTGACAAAAATCTCTAGAGCAACTCAGTAGAGGAACTGACTTCTGGTTCTATGTGTGTATATATGTAATGGAGGAATATATATGTATGCATATTTCTAGCTGATTACAGATATTACAATCAAGTCCCAACAAAATTTCACATAATTTAATGGTGTTGCTGTTCTTAATAATGTTTTGTTTTTATTTCATGAGAGAAAAGGTTCCTTGCAACAGTCAAAAACTAGTTTCTTCTTCGGGCTTTAAAAGTAATGTATCAGATGACAGAAGGGTGTTATAAGCTATTTGGATTTATTTTAACTGAAAGACAGTAGTAAATAATTACAATTTTCTGCTTTTGTCTCATTTCCCCATATGTTACAAGGTGCTATAGTTGACTTACTGACTTGTCAAATAGGCTCCAAATGTCAATTTTGTAAATTAGTTGCACTTGAAGTGGCATCTTCAGATACAGGATTGCTTTAAACTGCAGTCCATGCGTTTCGTATCTATATGAATAATCACCAGGGACTGGAGTTGCCAAATACTAAGTGCCACTTCCAAGCAAAATTTCATTTTATCTGACTGAGTGCCAGAACAGAAATTTTCCTGTGAAACAGGCAATTTTGTAGTGATTACTTTCTCTGTTTACTGCCTAAGATAACAGACTGGTTTGGCAGCTGAAAGAAGCCAACCTCCACCTCAGTACACCTGTTTGCCAAGCCACACCTTGGCACATTATTCCACGATTAAACTGTTTTCATTTTTGGATTTTAAATCCAATTTAATTGCACAAGCATTCTTAGTCCATTGAGTTTCTGGTTAAATTAAATAAAATATTATTAAGCAGTTTTAAGTGAGTTAAGTTGTTGTCTACATAGCAACAGGAATATTTGTGTTAGTTTATTCTGTTCTCTTCATGTGCACGAAAAAAGAAAACCGTGTTCAAGAACGGTCATAACAAAAGGAAATCCAGTTTCCAACTAAAAAGTAGCAACTGGTTTCCTGGTGTTTTTTTTTGTTTGTTGGTTGGTTTGTTTGTTTTAATTTAACCATATTTTGTGTCTGGCTCGAACAAAGCATTAGGTGAACTTGCTGTCAGACGCATGAGTAGTGTGCTTCTGTCATATCTGCCTCTGATCTTTGCAGGACTGTTGAAATTACAGGACTGTTCACTCCTACAACTTGCAGTGATGCAGAAGTAAAGATCAAGAAAAAGAGCAATGCTCAGTGGAGTCAGACCATTTACTTATATTGCCTTCTTTTGTAATCAAGCACTTGTACTGTTTTTGTTTGTGCAGTACTTTTTATTAAACATCCTGTCTTAAGACACCACTTAAAAGTATTCCTGAGTAAATAAAAATACTGTTTTACTTCATCTCATTTTCTAAGTTGCCTTGAGTGTACACCTTGGAGTGAGCTTTCTCTGCAGCTCTGTGTGTTAAAAGCCAGAGTTAACATCCTTACTGATGCAAACCATAGCCTCTCCCAACCATATGAACACTTACAGAGCTGAGTTATATAAGGTACATAATATACGTTTGTTTTAAACTTGGCTGAAAACAGTAGGAACATAAAATAGTAACTCCAGTGTAGTTTAGTAAGTCTCAACATTTGAATAAAGTTTGTCTCTCTCTTCAAAAGCTTTTTAACATTTCTGTGTATTTTTAATGCAAATAAAATTATTCTTAATATGAGTGACATTTCCCACTAGCAGCTTATAAGACAGCCTGATCACATAGAAAACAATCTCCTGCAGTTAAGGTTCTTCAGAAATGCAGGTAAACATCAGTTGCGTGAGCAAAGCAGGGCAGGTATTCTGACAGACCATTTATCACCAAAAGACTTTTTAGAAAAGAAAAACAATTAAAAGTCATCCTCTTCCCAAACTCTCCAAATATACTTACAATTTCTATAGTTGTTCTATGAAGTTGTCCGTATTTTTTCACCGATGAAGTGCTCTATGTATGTTACTTACAGCAGTGGGTAAGCATTGTCAGCTACCTTGACTAGCTCTGCGATGGTTAACCTGTAAAGAAAAGGCTCGGAATACGCTTACTGAATCCTTCAAAAGTGAATGTGGTGGGCAATGCAGTGGCAACGTGCTGATTATTTAAAGATTAATGAAACGAATAAGAGGATCTGGGGAGAAGTTCTCACATGCTTTGTTTAATGAAGTGTCGTTTTGTAATTCTGCCTGTATATAGAAGTCCGCATTTAGTTCTTTATTACTTGTACAGCTGTGGCCAGTGCAATTGAGGTTTCTTCCTTCTTTCACATTACAGGCCATTTCCCGCTTGTGTGAAGATAAATATAAGGACTTCAGGAAATCTGCAAAGAAACGGTCAGTCAGTGCTGACAATCTGACTGTGGTTAGATGGTCTCCTGCTATTATCTCCTAACAGAGGAGACTGGAATATTCCTACGGACGTACTGTTTCATCCATCCAATTTTTTGTGGGGGTGGGTTGGGGGAGTGGGGGAAGACTTTTGATTTTCTTTTTTTTTTTTTTATTTTTAAATCTGTCAAGCTGCCTTTACAGTGCCTCCCCATTGTGTAGCACACGAGTAAAATACCTAGCAGAAGTTGAAATGGAGAAGTCAGTGTTTGGGATAGAAGATGGGCAACAATTTTTTTCTCACTTCCACTAACAGCTTTACCCTTTCTGTAAGGAAACAGCAAATCAGGTGCTTGGAAGAAGAAACAGAAAGTGAAGTAGAGGCAGAAAAATATTTAAGAACTGTGCCATTTTCCAATATGCTGTACTTTTGAAGAGAAATGACAGCATAAAAATGAACCATGTAGTCAGGTGACTGTGCACTAGAGGAGTGACATTGGGAGAGTTCCATCTTGAAGGTTTCTCTTGATATCTTTCTCAGTTCTTGTTTTTGCATTCCTCATTGCTGCTTCCCAGGATAAATTCTTCCCCTTGCACAGCAGCAAATACCAAGCCTGTATTAACAGTAGCACAAGCCCCCTGAATAAATAGTGTTGTTTTTTTTTTCACTGCACTTTTCTCTGTAAGCTGTTTTATTAGCATTATTCTTCATAATTATTATGCATATGTTATATTTCTTGTATGCCTCTTATTGTATTTCAAAAGAGAGAACTTGACCATAGTGCTGAACCAAAAGTGTGTACAGGGATCAGAAGATCGTTTGTAATTTCATGATGTGTTTTATTTATAGTATACTTGGGTGCGTGTGCCTTCCTGAGTTCTTGGAATCATTTCTTTTTCCTTAAGATAAAGATACAGTTATTAAAGTATTCAGATGATGATGATGATAAGACTTGGGCCAAATCTCTGAAATATGCACAAGATCTTGTGATCCTTTTTGCAGATTTTCATAGCATTAGAAGTTTAGCAGAATTTATTTTGAGGAAGATTTTTTTGTATGGCCTGAGTAGTTCATTCCTTCACCTCCACATCCATTGTGGCAAGCAATATTCTCAATTTTTATATGTTTACTTTAAATCAAAGTGAGTCTGTTTGTATAAAATAAAAAATAATTAGAAAAAAAATTGTTCCAGTGAGAAGGCCTGCAGAAGAGAATGAAAATCTTAGCAAGGTATTTGTCACAACTCGGTTCAATTTTGAAGCTAAAATACGAACCCTCATGTTTTTTCAGTGTAGGTGCGTATAGAAATTAAAAATAACCAAACTGTGAACATAATTTTCAACTCTGATTATTAAGCTCTTCTATTGTTACCAGTTCCCTCTTACTGTGGCTGTTGCCCTCTTGGGATTTGTAAGAACATTTATAGAAAATAATTTGTCAGTATAAGCATATTCACTTTATAATGCCCCAGGGTGAATTTTTTTTCTTTTTTTTTTTCCTTTTTTTCCTTTTTTTCCTTTTTTTCCTTTTTTTTTTTTTTTTGCGCAGTTCAGAAAGATATGGTTGAAAACTCTCAGTTCTCTGAAATCCTTTCTTTGCGACTATCACTGAAATGAATGGCAACAGACGTCCCTGATTTATGCACTACTGTGGTAAACCATAAAGATTCCATATTTGTTTTATTAAGCCCTATGGGCTTGTAGCAAACATAGGGGCCCAGAGATGCACACTTCACTTCAGTGCAGTGCGAGTCAGATGCCTCCAGATGGAGAAGCACTGACAGGATTGAAGTAGTAATACCAAACAGTTTTCTGTTAACTTTCTAATGTAATTTGTGTAGTTTGAGACATGAAGATTTTGTCTGCAAATTCTCCTGTTGTCCTTTGGGCCTTTAAAATATCTAGTTCTCATCATTGTCGTGCCAATACATCAGAACTGTGAGTATCCAAGTCCATTTTTCCCTTGAACATGGAATGTAAGGAAAGTCTTTATAACGATGCAAATGCAAATCAGAGCATTTGAAACCTCTTTACAGATAGTATCAAAAGTAACATTTTCAAAGCATTTGAAATTCATCCTTTATAAACATAAATTTAGGCTTCAAAAGAAGTTAAAAAAAAAAAAAAGAAAATATTTTGATTTATCAACACTTTGCTAAACTATTTTCCATTTAACTTGATATCAGGAATATTGGTTTTATCCATTTCTGGGTGATAGAGATATGAACTTTGGATTATGTAAAGATCTCAATGCATCTACTATAATTTTTGTGAAGTTTATTAAACTACTTTAAAGATTGTATAGTCTATTTATTGTATGTATGTACATACAGTCTGATACTTTAAAAAGTGGATTCCGTAAAACCTGGCTCAGTCTTGTTTAGACTATTGAATATCGTTTTAGCCTTGTGCACTGGACTCTACCTCTGTATAGGAGAATTTTCCATATTCTTAATTAGTACTGATTCTGTGATTAACTTGGTTATGTTTCTTGCACTAAGAATTAAAGAAAAAAGAAATCTGCTGTAAGTGTGGATTTTTTCTTTAGTCTAAGTTTTGCCGTATGAATCCTCTACATTTAAAAGGAGATTTCTTTCCCTCATGGTTATAAAATAATTCTTTGCTTTTTCTTCTGGTTTGTTCCAAGTTTGACCAAAAAAAAAAAAATACAACACCTGACAGTAAATCTGAATACGTGTCTTTTGTTTGCGAGGTATTCTATAGCATGTAATTAAAAATGAATTATTATTTAGGATTATGTTGTGTTTAGTGTAGTTTTTTTAAGCGTTACTGTATGGAAAACGCCATCGCAAGATTAGAGAATCACCCAGGGTGTGAGGATGGAGGAGAACCAAATAGCATTTTCATTAACAGCACAAATAAATTGTGATTTTCTTTTCAGAACATGGAACTAAATTTGCTGTAAATACTTTCTGGATTAAGGTTTTCATTATTGCTGTGGTCACCAGCTCAGAAGCAAAAAGGTGTAGGAGATGTAATAAATCTGTCCCTGCAAGCATCATTGTCTTAATAAATTATTTTTCTATGTTGAGCCAGTGGGCCATTGGTTTTGTTGCTTATGCATTGATAATTGGATAAATATTTGAAAAAGATGTCTTGCAAGGATTTTTGTTCATGCATCGCTCTGCAGGCCTGAGATGTTTCCCTAATTCTTCTTTCCATCTGAGGACTTGTTTATATTTCATTTTGTGTTTCTATTTCTTCTTTTGTCAGCTATATACATCATTTTGGTGGGCACTGTTCTTTGGGACTGAGAACACTGGAGTCACATGATGAAGTGTAGAAAGAAGAAAAATGTCAAAAAAACCTTTTCTCCCTTCCATAAATGCTATCAGTCTTTTTGAATGATACATATTTTGCTTGCTAAAAACATGCAAAATCCTGTCTGATAGCAGGGTAATGGGGTCCTTTTCAATAACTGTGGTTTTTTTATTTGCTTTTCAACCTTGTGGTGGGGGTGCAGATCAGCATATGTAGCTTCATTTACCGTAGGTTATTTAGCTTAGTTTATCACGTGAACTAAACAAGTGATAGAAGAACTGTTTATGTATTTATGGAGTCTTAGTTCAGGCTTTGTTTTTTAACACCTTTTTCTCTATGTCCCAGCTTTGTTAATGCCAGAAACCTGAGATACAAACTAAAGATTAGAAGTAGCAAAAGCCTCATCAGAAAAGGGTGATAGTGTATTGGTGGCAGATGACAAAATGACATCTGGTAGTGTTGGCTGTATATAAAAATAGCAGTATGTGGGAGGGGATAGAGGAATGGAAATGACAGAACCAGTAAAAAACAAAGCCTTAACAGCTGAAGCAACGAATTACGTACAGCCATCCTTTGTTGGTAATGAGCATTTCATTTTCCAGTAGCATGTTTAAGCTAGTAATTGAAATGCTGCGCGNGAACTGTTTATGTATTTATGGAGTCTTAGTTCAGGCTTTGTTTTTTAACACCTTTTTCTCTATGTCCCAGCTTTGTTAATGCCAGAAACCTGAGATACAAACTAAAGATTAGAAGTAGCAAAAGCCTCATCAGAAAAGGGTGATAGTGTATTGGTGGCAGATGACAAAATGACATCTGGTAGTGTTGGCTGTATATAAAAATAGCAGTATGTGGGAGGGGATAGAGGAATGGAAATGACAGAACCAGTAAAAAACAAAGCCTTAACAGCTGAAGCAACGAATTACGTACAGCCATCCTTTGTTGGTAATGAGCATTTCATTTTCCAGTAGCATGTTTAAGCTAGTAATTGAAATGCTGCGCGTCCACCATCCACTGCAGACTCATAGAGCTCTGCTTCTATGTGGTATTTATAAAGAATTTACCTCACCTAGCTTTTAGCACTTCCTTACTACAGTTTCAAACACACTTCTGTAATCTGATTTTTTTTTTTTTAACACTTCAATCCATAGTTGTTGAAAACATCTACCTACCTCTGCAGTGGAGTGCCCACTTAGTATCTCTCAGATTCTGAGAGAACATCTCAAATGTAAACACAAACGTGTCTGTGAATGTGACCTAGATCTATATGTAAATGTTAGTATCTGCACCTAAAGTGCAGGAAGTATCTTTCTGCTGTTTGTTTTTTCTCCTCACCAACTGAACTACACCTTGAGGAAACCACAGAAGTGATGAGAGTTAGAGTTGCCGTAGACTGCAGGTAATGACAGAAGATAGTAGCAACCACTAGTAGGAGAAAATGCTTTTAAGAAGGAAACAAGATTCAGAAGAAAAGCTAATAATGATGATCATTTTATAGTGTATATGAACCTGCTTTTCTGGGTCGTCTTTTAAGAATCTCCAAGAAGTGACTGGCGAATCCCAGAACAACAGTTTGAAAATGACTGAATGTGTTAGCCAGGAAAGCAGCACTTGGCTTTACTTCTGTTGTCTGGGCTTAGGTCATCAGGTACTTCCTATTAAAAAATGAAATGCCAGGAAGGTGGATTCAAGAAAGGCAGGTGACAGAGCAGTATGAATAGGCTGTTTTTCTTGTATTTCTTTTAGAATGGTTCATCTGATGCAATTTGATGTCTAGATCAGAGTGGCTTTTTTTGTACCCCTTACATCATGTGTAATGTGTTTCAGCATTATCGGGGCAACTTTAAGCTGGTATTAGGTGGAGATACTCTTCGGCGATGATACGCTAAGCAAGTTGCTTGGTCTGTGATAGGTGATAGTGTACCTAGGTTTCCCATATGAGTTGTCCAGAATCTCTGTAAAGACTTCGTACAGCTCACTCAAGGCTCTGGATAGTATCTTCTGTGAAGATGTCAGTGGTCTCCACAGATTGAGAGCAGCACATAACAGTACAATGTCAAAAATTGTATTTGTTGAATTTTCTGGCGTACTCAATGTACTTACATAATCTAGTTCCAGAACACTTTTTTTCTTGTCTCTGACTGCTGTGGTAACCAATGCAATAAAACCTTGTAGCTAGAAGGCCTAGCACTTCTGCCCCCTTGGAATTCACTGGTGGTGAAGCACTTGCTTCAAGTGTAGATGAAGACTTAGGTGACATTGAGTGCTCTACTAAACTAGGTGTTGGAATAAGACACCTGCTTCGTGTAAGAGATTCTGCAGCACACTTGGAGTCTAGAGCTAATTCTTCTCTGTATGTTTTCTTGCTTCATTGCCTCCTGGTTTTCATGCCCCTTTATTTTAAACATTAGTACAAATTATTCTCCATGGAAACAGTATCTTGGGAACTGGCAGCTGTGATACGCTTCTTAAACAACACCGATGATCCAGTGACCACATACTTCTGTTTCGTGCCTTTCATGCAAACTGGACATCTTCTTTGGAAATGGGAGAGGTCAAAAAGATGGAGATTGGAGTGCTAGAAGGGTTAGGAGGCAGAACTAGGCGTGAGTAGTTTTAAAACAAATAAGGAAATAAAGATGGGCAAATTTATTTGTATCTTCTACAGTGTTAATACCAAAAGGTATTAATGATACTTTGAGTAACTTGGTGATGATAAATTTCTTGACAAGGAATTTGACGGGTAAACTTGTCTTCCTTAAAGTGCACAGGATATGCAAATTGTATTTCCATAAATCCTAGGAGGAGGAAGACCATGCTCTACTAAGCAAAATGGCACAGAAGCAACACTTAAAATACCTGCACCTAATAATCTCAAATATCCTGCATTATAGTTGCATTATTATCTTGGTGTTGGCATTGATGTGCAATCTGCCACTGTTAGGAAGGTATTGGTAGTCATCGTGCCAGGGATATTGCATCCTGTACCTTTTGAGGCCTTAAAGTAAAAGTCACTCTGTGGGTGCAAAAGCCTGGCACACTTCACCACGTACCAGAATATAATCAAGAATGTTTGGAGCTAGACTTAAAAAATTGTAGAAGAGTTCCTGTTTGTCACGGATGAAATTTTGACACAGGTCTGTTTAGCAGCTATTTAAGATTTATTAATACTTTCATGGTAAATCACAAGGTAGATTGTATGATTTTTTCCTTAGCAGCACTTAATCGTCAATTAATCAGCCTGTTTAATACAATGATTTCTAAAGGATTTGCTACAGCAGAAACAGTGACTGACTTAGTTAAAGATTCATAAATGGCAAGGTTCACACAAGACTTACGGCAAGGTATTAAGGATTTCTAAACTTGGTTGCGGGCTCAAGAACTTTTCCCCCTTTTGGTGAATTACTCTCCCTTCTGTACATCGGCGTATTCAGCAGACGATCGTTGAACCTCGAGGAGTCTCTGTCCTGAGAGGTGACCCACCCCAGGGTCCTGGAGAGCTCCAAGGGGCTCTTCACCCAGGACCAGTATTTATAGGACCACGAGATGATAGGCTTTCTCACCCTCGGTGAGAAGCACCTCTCTCGGTGCTTTCTCACCCTGGCTTTGGTTCAGATAAAGCACTTTTTGGTATTTTCCAAAACACCAAATACCATCTGGCCCCTCCCAGAAAGTACTGTTCTGGTACTTCCCCTGAGCCCAGGCTGCAGGGTCCAAGATACGATCAGGGGGGTGCCTGTTGCCCACTGACAATGGGGGACTGGTGTAGCATTAGTTGGTCTTGAACCACAGCTGAGCTGGAAAAAAGCTACTCCACCACATCTTCCTTCGACCGCTATATTCATAAAATAAGGTGACTGACTCGGAGTCAAACTCAACTTGCTTACCACGCTGTTCTTGGACCCCAATGTGATCCATCATTTCCCCGTGAGAGATTTCAGTGGGTGCGTTATTTAAGGCAGTAACTCCGTTGTTCGTGGTTGTGGCCAAGGAACAGTCACTTTGAGGCCTGCTGTGGCTCATGAGCCTGGGCAAGACTTATGTCAAGTGCAGGAGTAGAGTGGATCTGCCACGCTGTTAAGAACAAAAGTTGCTGTGGCTAACTTGGCAATGCTGTGGGGCATCATCTCTCTGAGCATTGTATAAAGGGAGGGGTAAAGAGAGTCTCCTGTTTGTGACACCTCCCAGTACATGATGGTGACACCTCCCAATACATGATGATGACACTTTTGAAGTCATGGAGTGGGAGGGTAAGAAGACTTGCACAGCCACCCCCTCTACCCCCTTCCCCCCCAAAATCCATTTTTGTAGTTACAGTAATTCTGCATTAATACTAGCATACTTGTGAGCAGAGAGAGGAAATAATGTTCCAACTTCTTTATGTAGTCACTTCATGCAAAAGTGAAAATGATTTAAATATCCAAATCACTACTGGCAGTCATAACTTTAAATTTTTAACTTGTTACTGCCAATGAGTATTCGCCTTACACTTTACCGCAGGAATGACTCCACAGTTCGCAGTGGAGAATCTGTACCCTGTAAAGCACTTGAAGAGTGCTTTAGATAGATTCTAAATCTGTCCTCAAATAAACTAGAGGAATGATTTTTGCATCCTAGGAAAATAGTTGGGTATATCTTGAATACTTTTGAATACTATCAGGTGAACATCTTCCAGATCTGCTTGTATTCAATGCTTTGGATCAATGATTTCTTCAACCGGACAGAAATAAGTAATGCAAAGTATAAAGCGGTGGTGTTGACTTCATCCAGAGAAATGAGACTGCTGGGTTGTGGCACCCTGATGCTGAGCCTGAAGGCTGGAGTGAGCAAAGTTGCTGGCATGATTCTTTCGTGTCCCCATTTAATGGTAAATCCTCTGCTGAATCCCAGTGACAACATGTGTGGTGTTTCTGACCTGTGAGAAAGCTAGACCATGAAATTACCGCTTTTCTCTGGTGCCCTGTCATTACAGTACACCAGAAGGGCTTGTGTTCTGCTCAGCTCAGCTGGCAGGTGTCAGGACGAGGTTGTGCTCCTCTAAGCGTGCATACAGTCGGAGCGTGCACCGGCCAGGTCTGAGTACTTGGATCTCTGGTCCCAGCTGCAACATTTTAACTTTTGCGAAGGAATTTTCTTTTGGAAAAAATAAACCAGGGCAAAAACACAGCTGTGACTCTCGTGTGAAATACATGGATTCTAAACCAGCATCTAATTTTCCCATTTTAGCTTTTTTTTTACTTTCAGACATAAGCTGAATTCTCCTTCACAATTTCAGTAAGTGTATGTGCAAGCATCTATTTATGGCATTAATTGCATTAGATAAGGAATTTTTATAGCAGTTGGTAATAGAAAAAGTATTATTTTAGATGTCGTTTGAACCTGTTGTTTGCTCCCCTGAAGAACACATTTGTCTGGGCCCCTCAGCATAAAAGAATAGGTAAACCCAGTGATACAAGAGCCTATTTTTTGGAACTGTTCCTTTCATGTTGTAACATGAAGAGTGGATTTTTACAAATTACAGTATACACTGTAAGCTTCAGAGGACTGGGTTGGGAGGGGAAGAGAGGGAAACTGGAATTTTAGTTTCTTCAGCAGACTCTGGTATCGGTCAGTTTTCCTCAGCATTTTTTCTTCATAAAATGTGCTTAAAAACAGTTTCTGCTTCTACTGCTGGATGTGTTGTATTCTCCCAAATGCAGAATCATTCAGGATTCATACAAAAAAACCACACCCCCCTCAACCCTTTTTAAGACTCGAGGTGCCCTCGAGTGAAGCCGGGCTGAAGTGCATCTCCAAGTCGAGCGGGGCGGTGGGAAGCCCACGGGCTCCGCTCCGGCACCCGGGCCACGGCAGCTGTCTGGGAGGCCGGGCTGCCCACGGCTGCCACGCCAGAAATCCCTCCTGAAACCCTGAGCTGCCACCCAGCTCCCTCCCCCAGGCGTTGAAAATAACCAGTTCTGCAGATCTGCGATGATTCGTGTTGTCAGCTTACATACGCGAGGCGTTCAGATGAAACCGGTCTGCGTCTTTAGGCAGCCCCTGTGCGCCTCAGACCTAGCCCGGATTTGCAGCTGTTTCTCTCCATTGCATTAGAGACCCTGTTGTGCCCCGCTGTGTGTGTGCCAGGCTCTCAAGGCACCTGAAGCCTTGCGGAAGGAGGTCACGGTGGTTGCAGACAGACCCGATCTGGTCTCCTGCTCCAGCAGCTTCTATCCGCACTAGTGGCAGCGCTCGTCTCACTGCTAGATCGCACAGATCACGGCTAACTTTGAATTCGGAAGTTACACCAGGAATTATGAAATCTTTTTTTTCACATTTCAGATGAAAGCAGGATTGCTAGCCAGTGGGTTTTCCTCGGCTTATTCATCTGCACGTACTTGAAGGGTGCATGCAGTGGTTTTGTGCCCTAAGTCAGCGGCGGCGGGGGCAGGCACGGTCCTGCCGGGTACAGGCGTCACCGCCTCCCGCCCAGGCGTACGAAGCGCGGCGCGCAGCAGGGGCTGTTGCAGGCTCACAATTACCAACGTTAGAGGAATTGTAACCTCTAAGTCTTGGGGATGAATCATATAATCACTGAAAGTAGGAAGAGGGGCATGTTACCTGAAGTGAAAATTACCGTTCCCTGCTTCTGAGCTTCTGGCGATTCAGGATGGGAGTTCTTGCAGATCACTCTTCCAACAGAAACCACAAAGTAGGGGTCTAGGGAGCTTCTGCCACAAAGCACTAAATAGAGCAAAAAGTCTATATGTAGGTAACCATAGCATTTAACAGAAAGTTAACAAAAAAAAAAAAAAAAGGGGGGGGGTAAGTCCTCTCTGACTGCCTTAGTGTGTAGAAACAGTGAGTGCATCGCTGCATCGCTGCAGGAGAATGCAGCTTACAGGCGGCCTGAAGGACTCGGGCTGGTTTTCAATAAAACTTGTTATAACCTTCTGAAGCTGTATAATTTGAGGTTAAATGAGCTTGCTCATTGAAGTAAAGGTTAAATGTCTGTGTATAAACAAGTGTGGCATAAATTCATTTGTCATGTGCATAAAAGAATACAGTTATATTCAGGAATGCAGACATTTAGTAATTTACAAGACTGGTTTCCCAGAAATTAAAACATCATGGACAAGCTGCGTGGGTGAAAGCACTTGACTGTTCTTTGAGATGTTTCATGAAACTTTTTGGATGCCCTAAACAGTTCTTTCCCATAAAGGGAATTGAAGGCAGTGAAAAGAGAAAACAGCAAAATGTAACCATTGGGAAAAAAAGTAGAGGTGGGGGGAGGACTGAAACAGTATCAGCAGTTAGGAGGCACAATGCAGTTCATGAGGGAATATATTCATAAATATCTGTGGTCAGTTAAAAGAACTAATACAACCTTTAAACGTGTCAGGAACACAGTAATTTGTAGCAATTTTGTAGATCCAGTATTAGGCTGAAATGGCAAAGTATCTGTCATAGCACAGAGCAGCCAGAAGGATGCAGTTAATAGTTCTGTTCTGTCTTCACACGCTGTTTTCCTCCCTTGCTGTAGTGATGAAATATCAGTTCCCTTACCACTTCTAAAAGAATTTTCACTGGAAGCTGTTTCATATCTTAAAGTGTGCAAAATCACTTGAGCCAGCCAAACAGAAAGGTTTTGCTGAGGCAAAACTTGGTTCAGTGTAGATGCTTCTCAGGCCTGGGAGGAAGCTGCCTTTGAAACAGGGCTTCGGAAGAGTACGTCCAGAGATGCGAGCCTGCATTTGTCCTGGGCACTGCTAATGGAAGTGCCCTGCGAGCGGTGGGTGAGTAAAAGGCAGCATAATCAGTAGAGCCTGCTGCTTCATGGAAAATAGATTGTTGAGCATTTAAAAACAACACAAATTGCATTATTCATACAGATGCTAGAGAAAGACTCCTTACACACTTCTGTGGGTAAAGCTGCTGATATATTCGGTTAAATCATATTCAATTTGTTTGCAATATACTTTTTAAAAATGCTATAGCCTAGACCATGTCTCAGAAGCCGTAATGTTTCTTGGCCTCATCCTGTAGCGTGAATCATGTAGGACCTGAGGAATCCCTCACTTTTCCACTCAGCTCTCCGATAACCAGCTAATGGGAGACGTCTGCAACAGCTGCTTCCCGAGCTTTGATTGTTACAGCTTTGATAGCTAAAAGCTAACTAGCTGCTAGCAGTAAGAACGGCTGCTACCAGTCTGAAGCTACCAGTCACACATACCCACAGACCGGTCAGCAGTGCTGCGACAGGCTGGACGCAAGAATGGGACGGCCTGTGTTTCATCTCCCCCGCCTAAATGGGACCTCAAGCAGGACCCTAAATCAGCCTTCTTATCCACTTACAGCGTGGTGTCCCTTACTGCCAAAACCTGCGTATTGCTGCGGTCTGCTCTGGGGATGGGCATCCTGCTGAGAAATCCACTCTTGGTGATTCTTGTCTGTTGTCTTTTGCTCTCTAAAACAGCATCCTGGAATCATAGGATGGCTTGGGTTGGAAGGGACCTTAAAGATCATCTAGTTCCAACCCCCCTGCCACGGGCAGGGACACCTCCCACTAGACCAGGTTGCTAAAAGCCACATCCAACCTGGCCTAAATAAATCATTAAAGATCCGTGTTGCCCTTTTGGGGTTATGGTAGGGGTTTAAATGAGAGTCAGATATTGAACTCCTATAAATTTTATCAAGAACTAAGCCATCACACTGAGGTATAAGATGTTTTTCTCTTTAAAAGCAAAAATCCTACTTGATAGAATGCATTAAGTATGAATACTATCTCAGTTTAACAGGGGAATTCCTTGTGTCCTGCCCAGAATGTTCTGAGTTCATTAACAATGATTATTAGCAAGGCTCTTTGGGAGAAAACAAAACAGAAACTATGGAAACGGCAGGCAGCTAGCAAGGTAGGTGTGTATTGTAAAGCATAGGTTCAGGGAGGACAAATTCACATCCTGAACTGATAATTTGTTTTTTTCTCAATATTGTGGTGGTTGGCCTAGATACGGTTTGTTTAAAGCACTTTCTATAAGGCCACTTCAAACTTTAATAAACAGGCTATTAGCAGGTCACAGATTAAGGTCAAAAGAAGACCGGGTGAAATCAAGATCGAGTTCAAAAATTTCTTTATGCATTGTCCTGTAAATGCATTCCTATGGCTAGATGTACAAAGGTAATGTGTACATCCTGACAGTGATGCAAGAAATCTATTATTATTTTCCAAGTAAGTTGTAAATAGCAACTAAGAGGACTATTAGAATTTTTCTTTGTTATTTTTAAAACACAGCTGAAGATCAAAGGCCCTCACTGTGAAACTGTGATAAACGTACACGTTCTGTTTAGACAGAAAAACTCTTTTGGAGAAGGTTTTTATTATGTGCCGGATACAGCTTTTTGGTGATTTAAAGTCATATTTTTAAGATGTAGATGAGATTTAAAAGAATGTACCTTTTGACTACTGCACAGGAATGAATTTAGTTTGAAAAAGACATTTCTTCACATGCAAGCAGAAATCCCCACTCAGTACTGCCTGCAGTGATTCCTGAGATTTAACTTGTATGTGAAATAGAGGGAAAAACATCACATTTCTGTTTTCAGCTTCCCTCTTCCATTTTTGTGCTAGTGTAGCCTTTTCCCATGGTGCCCAATGCTTGGTTTCTGTGCTTGGTTTCAGTCACCATGTACTTACATTCATCTGTCCATAGTGAAAGAAAAAGCGGTGTCAGTGTTCAATAATGCAGACAACAGTATGGGTTTTGTTTCTTAAAATGATCAGCCATGAAATACAAGAAGGTGTAAAGAGCTCTTATTTTAATTCCATGGTGGCTGCCTGTATGTTAAATCTGATATGACGGATTTATTTACTGATAGCCAGAACCAACACAATAGCCCCTTCTGCTCTGTCTGTTGAAAACCATGATGCATTTGCTTTCTGCAATGTTCATACTGAAAAGGGATACTATGTAGGTACTAAATTAAAAGTATAGCCAGCCAAAGATATTTCTGCCATTAGTTGTTTATTACGAAACCTCTTTCCCAATTACTTGCAGCATTTTTCTCACTTTAACAATTTCCACAATATCAGCACTCCAGACTTGAAAGTAATACGAAAAACCTCATTTGCAAAAGACGTCAGAGCTAGCCAACACAAACAGCAGGAATGAGTGACTATCTGGTATCTTCAACCATGCTGATGCAACTCTCATTTTGAGGTCTGTGCGTGTGCTGCGGGATCAGTCCTTCTTGGAGAGGTCCTCTGCAGGATGCCTTCCAGGGCAGAGGTTTCCCTCTCCTACCGACCACCTGGTCAGGGCTGCACTTCTATTGTCACCTGAAAGTCTCTCCCACAGCTTCTCATCACCTCAATTATTTCTAGTTATTGCTCCTCATCTGTCTTTTGTTAGAAGATGCTGTGCGAAGGGCTGGTTTCTGCTCAGTGATCGCCCCACCGGTGGAAGCGCAGAGTGTGCCACTGCTTTGTGCAAACCGTTTCTGCTGCGACCATCACTACACTAGCACAGGGGAAGAGTAGGTATTAACAAACTTAAGCAAATGAACAAATTTTTCATCACCATATTATCAAGGTGCAGCAAAGCATTATCTGAGGGCCCATCTGATTTGAAATATCCTTTCTCCTGCTTTTTGCCTGCCTGAGCACTGATAGGTTTGGAGCTGCCTGAGTGAAAAACTTGGCCTCTGGTTAAAGTCAGGTGTTGGGCAGTAATGAAACATGCCGTCACCTGCTTCAGCATAAAACATGGGATCCCGAGACTTTCCAAACCTTCAGATTTGCATTTGCACTGCGCAAAAATCTAAGTGTAAAACTTGGTGTCAAATGTTAAGTGCAAAATTAAAAAAAAAGCTGGAACTTCTCGTATACTAGAATTTTTTGTGTTACAGCAAAGTAAATTTCAGTAATGTCATCTACTAGTGTAGCTACCTATTTCAGTAGGAGTTAAGCAGATATTAACAATGGGCTTTTGGAAATCCCATGGACTCACTTTGTACTCTTACTACTTCATAATGTTAAATACTTTTGAAGAAATTGGCTCTGAGCTTCTGAATGAGAATGCACTTCCCATTACTTCATTTCCCTTCAGATCAGACTTGAAATGTTTAAAGTTAAGTTCTTGGCTGAATAGCATTGACTTTGCTGAATCAAAACCTGAAGGAGAGCTGATTTTTCCATTTGTTGTCGTCTTAGAAGCACGTTTCCTTTAAGAAGACGTCTTGTCATATGTCTTGAATCTTCAAATATTTATTGTACAGGGATCTGCTCGAGGCCAAGTAAGAGTTAGAATAATCTAAATCCTTGAGAGTATGCAGTAAAACACCATCTTTATAGATTTACTAAATTAGCAGAGGAAGAGGGAGGCAACAAGACATATGCAAGACACTGTAGGCACCAGACTTAAGTATCCGAGATGATCAAGGTGGACGTTACCAAGTCCGATCACCATGAGCAGTTAAAGAAGAGCTGAACTCCTCTGTTCTGGATGTCCTTCTGGACTGTCTCACCCACATGTGCTTCTGTATTTACGTATGTCTGAGTGTGTGTATCTCTGTCCTGGGAGTGGAAGGTAGACAGAGGGGGAAGAGGGACGCGTTCTCTGAAAGTTTTCTAAAAGATCTTCCGAACAAAGCCAGCTCTGGGGACCGCTGGGTTTGAGGCTGAGCAGTGGAGAGTAGGAGCACCTTGTTTAAGCTCCCCATTGAATCGTTCATGATGGAAAACGTTCACCGCACCCTTGCCTCAGTGCGCATAGCCTCCATGGCCCTAATTCCTGGCTTACAATGTTCTCGCCCACCCAATGCTTGCACGGCTATGACGGCTGTTTTGTTGAGAGGCTGCTTTTGAGAGTATTCCACTTGCAGTGATTCCGAGCGACACACAGAGAGAAGGCGGGGGAACGCAGCGTGCTGCACCGCATGTGCCTGCATAAAGCAAGGGCTTCCACGCTGTGCTGGCCCCTTTGCTGTGCGTGTGCTGTAGTTAGGCTTTTACACACATTACAGGATTACTCTGAAGATTGTCTGACGTGTTTGTGCACATACATATGCAATACGTATATCTTAAAAAGTATATTCTGGGCAGCTTTTCCCGCTACTTGTTTGCTGTTGTCCTTCATGACTAGCTTGTTTCCTCCTCCCACCCTTCTGCTGTATTTTGCTAATTTTATAAAATCAGGACATCAAGACTAATTGCCTTAATTTTAATGTTGTTTAGTGTTCTTTCTGAATAGATTATTTTTTCCATTGAATTTGCAGTTCACTCTCTGAAGAGCTAGATTTACTGTAGGATTGGTCACTAGTGGATCATTTTTGCTAATTAGAAAAATTCTACATTGATTTTAAAGTTAGACTTCTTTAAAATATTAGACATGCATCTGTAATTTTTCTTTCTTAAACAGTCGGTCAAAGACCCTGGACTGAAATGCCAGCTCCCCTTCTGTATTAGGAAAGCTGCTTCGCTGACCCATTTTTGCCTTAACACTAATTAAGTTGGCACAGGGAGACAGCGTTACTGCTGGCAGATGCTCTGTAGGGTGCAGTGTCCTGTAGTAACTCCCACTGCACTACACTTGCATGTCGTTAGTGGAGGTGTTGACTGGGTAAGACAGATGTGGTTGGGAGTTAGGAATACTAGGGGAATGCTGCTAGCTTCTGGAGGTCTGGGCATGTGATGAAGACTATGGCAACCTTCAGGCAACTCTGATTTGCTCCTGGACTGGGGATTTTTTGCATTACTTTGCATTACTGTGAATGTTGTTCTGAGCCAAGGACCGAGTGAAATGTCTTTGTTGGGCTTTTGCGCCAAATAACCCAGGTCTTAACCTGGGGACCTGATATAGGTCCATAGTGAAATGCAGTTCCAGTAGTTCAGAAAGTTTCAATGGGTCTCTCACAGTGACAGAGTCATATCTGCGAATTTTTGCAAGGTTAAGCCCTGGATCTTTGGTAAGGGGTTAGAAATGTAGACAACAGTTGTGGATTTTTAAATAGATTTAATTGCATCTTCTTATGTTTCACTGTTGGTCTCTGAAAGCAAAAGCTTTCCAGTGGCTTTTAAAGACGCCTTCTAAAATCAGACATGATGAGATACCACTAGATTTTGAAGCTTAGCTTTACCAAAAGCCACATCAGTGTTTTCTACCTGTCTCTCCGATCTAACTAGAATTAGCCAGAACTAACCTCTATTACAGCCTGGGAACAGTTTTCTGTGAGATGCTAGCACTGGAGCGCGGCTGGAGGGATGGGACGTGTGCCCGTCCTCTGATGTGGAAGATGGTGCCATGCCAGCTGGTGGTGCTGCACAGCTGACGTCCCTCTGCTACTAGAGGGATTGCCACAGCTATGTCGAAAACTTTACTGTTTTTGAGGAAATGGGCGTCCGGATGTATCAGCATGGTCCCGGTGCAGTTGTTGCTCATCACCTTGGCTGCTTCTGATGGCCCTTGCACATGCACCCCAACCAGACCCAGACAGGGCCCACAGTTCATTTGGACCACAGGGAACATCTTCCAGAGGAGGGTAAGTGGATTAACACACAGGGAAGCAGTGACCTTGCTCGAATACTCCAGTCACAGCCGGAGGAGGTGTAGGGTGGGTGCACCAGGCATCCTGGTGCTTTTTCAGCCCCGAGTTCTCAGTGGCACTGGCTGCAGACACGTGGGTATTCAAAGGCAGTTTTTGTCACTGCAGTGCCTCTGAGGGCCATACACTGATGTTGGCTATGATTATGTCTGGCTGCTTTTTTTTGACCAGCCTGCCCCAGGTCTCCTTAATCCACCTACCTGCACTCCCAGAGTGAAACCAGTGGCTGACAGTCTGCAGCTGACCCAGAAACCCCTTAATAAACCAAAACCTGAGGTCACCTGGAGGCTACAGTAAAAATCTCGATCCCTTTTATGGGAGAGCTACCACATGCATGGGAAGAAACTGCAAAAATCATAGTGGAGAAGTATGGCAAAGAGAACACACCACAAAAAGGAGAAGTGTTGGACTGAAGTCAGATACCAGTTGTCTGGAAAAGCTAAAATAGAAAAGCTAAAGTTGAAAAGCTAAAATAGAATTTAGGCTTTCTGACTGTGGTGGTTTTACCCGGCTAAACAGCCGACCTCCACCACAACCGCTCGCTCACTCCCCCTCCTCAAAGAAACGGGGAGAAAATACGATGGACAAGGGCTTAAGGGTTGAGATAAGGACAAGAAGGTTGCTCACTAATTATCGTCACGGGCAAAACAGACTCAACATAGGGAGATTAATAAAATTTATTACTATAACTAGCAAACTAGAGCAGTGAGAAACTAAAAGCAAACTAAAAACACCTTCCCCCCCCCCACCCTCTTCTACCTCCTCCCCCCGAGCGGCGCAGGGGAACGGGGAATGGGGGTTGCGGTCAGTCCGTATCGCTTCGTCTCTGCCGCTCCTTCATGGTCACTCTCTGTTACCCTGCCCCAGCGTGGGGTCCCTCCCACGGGATGCCGTCCTTCCCGAACGGGTCCTGCGTGGGCTTCCCACAGGCTGCAGCTCTTCAAGAGCTGCTCCAATATGGGTCCGTACCACGGGGTCCATCCTTCAGGAGCAAACTGCTCCAGCACGGGTCCCCCACGGGTGGCAGCTCCCACCGGATCACCTGCTCCTGCGTGGGCTCCTCTCCGTGGGCTGCAGCTCTGGCCCGGAGCCTGCTCCTGCAGGGGCTCTCCATGGGCTGCAGCCTCCTTCAGGCCACATCCACCTGCTCCACCGTGGGCTCCTCCACGGGCTGCAGCGTGGAGATCTGCTCCATGGGGTACCCCATGGGCTGCAGGGGGACAGCCTGCTCCACCATGGGCCTCACCATGGGCTGCAGAGGAACTTCTCCAGCACCTGGAGCACCTCCTGCCCTCCTTCTTCACTGACCTTGGTGTCTGCAGGGCTGTTCCTCACTCCTCTCACTCCCAGCTGCTGTTGTGCAGCAGTTTTTCCCCTTCTTAAATCTGCTCTCCCAGAGGCACAAACAACATTGCTCATTGGTTCAGGTCTGGCCAGCGGCGGGTCCCCTTTGGAGCTGGCTGGAGCTGGCTCTGATCTGACATGGGGCAGCTTCTGGAATCTTCTCACAGAGGCCACCACTGTGGCCCACCTGCTACCAAACCTTTACCACGTAAACCCAATACACTGACATAAATCTAGTCCTAAGTTAGGCTGTATGGTGAGTCTGGAGGGTGATGTTGCTTTCTTTCTTTTTAAAGAAAATGGTCCGTCCTACCTTAGCACATCCTGCTGTGGGACCAGATATTGTTGCCTGGTATGGTCCTGAAGGCACCGGTCTGGGGGCTTAAATCCCTAACAGTTATCCTCTTACACAAATGATAGAGGTCTCTCACAGCAATGACAACTGGGGGTATTTTAACTGCAATATTGACAGAGACAATTTATAGTCTATTGTGTGAATGCAGCTGCTGAGCATTCATACCCTGCCACCATCTTGACATTCCTGACTCTATTTTTGATAACTATTTTTGACAAAGGATGTTTAACAAGAATACCTTCATATCTCAGCATATTTATATCTCATCCATTTGCACTTTTTCTCTTCTGTTCTATTCCTCCAACTTTCCTTCCTTCCCATACTTCTCACACATACACATCTCTTAAAAAAAATGTGTTGGATGGGGAAATGAAGCCAAAACCATCATCATACACCATAAATACAATTCAGTAACAGAAGAAATGTTTGTTCAGCAAATATTTTACATAAAATTCTGGAAACAAGAAAACTCCCGTGTTTACTACCACAGTTAAGAGTCTCTTTATGCAGTTAATGAATAAAGAGTTGCACTGTTTTTTTAAGTGCCATCCTTTCAAACTCCACTTTTAGGGTTTGCATGCGATGGAGTTTACTACAGAAAAGATGCTCAGTGTGTTCTGCTGCAGCATTGCACACCTTGGGATCACAGAGCTGGGGAGAAACAGTCCGCACAGTTATGTTTTACTTTACTAAATGATTACTTACCTTTTTTTCCAGGCAAGACACGCTGTCATAAAGCTTTGCCCAGTCACAGCTGGCTGTAAGCACCTCACGACGGCAGGATCAGCGCACAGCTCAGTCACAGCTGGCTCCCCTTGCTCCCCTAGGAAGGAGAGCCGTGGGTTGAAGGATGTGAGCAGGGCTGCAGTAAGAAGCCCAGGCTGCCCTGAGGTCTCCAGTTGTCATGACATCACTTTTCTCCCTTGCTGTATCACACAAAACCTCTTCTTTTCTGCTGTTTTTCTAGTTATTTGTAAGATTTCCTGACAACAAGTGTCCGTGTTACGTTTGTCCCTATTACAACACAGAGTAGAAAGGACAGAGTGACACACAACATCGCGTCAGTAGTTGAGCAGTGGGTGGAAAGCAGTACTAGATTATTTTCCCAAGGCAGTGGGGTGCGGTGCAGGTGAGGAATGAAAGGCTCGGGGGTTATTTACACCCGTGGTTTTCCCAGGGTGCCAAGGGCATGCTGTGCAAGGGCAGTGAGCAGTCAGGGAGTGTGCACCCACGGGTGCCATTTCAGGCTACGAGCCACCAGCCCTGCCATCTGCTGAGTGATGCCACAGATACCAAGCAGTTGAGGTAGAAAGAACTGATACCTGTTCCCCACCTTTTTTTTTTAAAGGCTTCCCCTGTTTCTCATCACGCCTGCGGGGAGGCTCAGCCCACGGGCTGGCTCAGCACACGGGGGAGTTTTCAGCGCGGCAGTGATTGACAAGGCCACGACGTCCTGTCAGGGAGGCTGCATTTTAGAAATACAATTGCTTTGAGAAATTGCTATGGGATAGCTGCCATTGAGCGGCTGCTGAACTGGAAATACCTTTCAAATACAGGGATGCTCATCCTTTTGTGTCCCCTTTCTGTCCCTTTATCCATCTGTACTTCTGGGGAAACAGAAAGGTTCTGTTAATTCCTGGTCCATGCTTTTCTCCCCTCTCTCCCCTCTCCCTGTCTTTCACCACTGAAATATCTCAGCAATGCCAGGAGGCTGGTATGCCCTGTGAGGGTAAGAATAGTCTACAATGGCAGAGATCCCTCCTGTTGTTGTTTGTCTGCTTGCAGTTGTCTGGACAGAGGATCCACGAAAGAGGTAAGAGCAGCGGGATCTGAGCAGCTAGAGCTTTTGCAAGACAAATTTAAACCCTTAGGAACATTTGTTCCAATATCCAAAGATAACAGTCCTGTTCAAATCATCAAAATAACCCAGCAACAGCGACGTTGTTGTGGCTGGGATTCTCGTTTTTATCCTTAACCCTTACCAAATATTTCTTTTTTCTTTCTTCCCTGTCTAGGTCTAACCTACTTGGGAAATGCCAAACCTGTTAAGACATTAGGAGCTGGCAGCACTGTGAACCTGACCGAACATGGAGCACTGGGACTCGCTGGGATTTTTGATTGTCACTCTCAACTATAATGTGACAATTGTAGGTAAGTATTTTAAAAAAGCTCTGCTCTTTCTTTTGTTGCTTCTATCCTTAAGCCACTCAAGTGTCCTACTGATAATCCAATTTAATTTCTATCCCTTTGTGACCTTTAAATAAGAAGTTAATATTTAGACATGTGACTTAAGAGTGGTTAATGTATTTCTTTCCTTGTTAGATAGCTTCCTACTTCCTCTCTGATGGATATTTTCCCAATTTTATGAAAAAATTACTGGCATGGTTTTCAATTTTGGCTGTTGGCGCCTGAGCTTTGGGTCAGCTGTATGGGCTGTTGTAAGAATCGTGGTGAAAACACACAGAAATAATGCTTCGTTTATATCACATACAGCCAACAGCAGAATGTATGCTGTAGCTTCAGTGATGAATCAAAATATTTAAAGAAGGAAAAAACCTTCTCTTATGCAGGAAGATGTTTGTTTGTGGTTAATTATTGTAATTACCATTGCTTGTTGTTCTTTATTTTTATAAATGAACAAAGTTCATAAGCATTTAAAACAAACAAACAACAACAACAAAAATACAGTTCATTTTGCCTCAGCAAACGGTGTTCTGAGTCCTTCCTTATTTCTTTTCTCCGTATTTAAATACGACACTCTTCCTCTTTCATAGGCTACTTGGAGCAAAGTGTGAGCCAGAGAAAAACTTTGAAGGGCCTTTCAGAGCCCCTGCGCTCCAGCCGCGGGCAGGTTGTAGTTTGTGCTGGGCTCTGCAGGGAGCACCCAGCTCGGCCGCAGGGACTTGTTCTAGCACGAGTAATGAGGACTGAGTCATTAGGGAAGGTGATGCACGGAGAGGTTGTCTCTGAAATGTGTGTTATACTAAACTACTTCCTAAGGAGCCATTGGTTTTTTTTAAGCAGCACTCCCTATTGTACATGTTCTAATTAAAAATTGATGGTGAAATTGCATGTAGTATTTTGAGCTTAATTAACTAATGTGCTTCAAGCGCTTTGGGGTACTCACAGGGAAAAATGCTACCTAAGTATGCGGCATCGCTTACCAAAGATGACTGATTCTGTACAGCTGGTGGTTCCTATCGACCAACACTGTCAAAAAGAGGGCAGCAGCACAGCCTGTACATCAAAATACAAGAAGCTAAAAATACAGCAAAACCACCACTGAAGTTCAGGTGATTAAAGATGAAATGGGAAGGTCTCAATTTATTTAGATAATATATTATCTTGCCAGGAGCACCAAGTTTCTATGATGATATCTCATGTAGTTTATATATCCTTACATTTTTCCAGTTGAAGATTATTCACTTCAGAGTGCAGTTTTTCTGATCCAGTCCCATAATCTGTCCATCAGCCACAAATGGTTTACATGGGGCATTCAAATTGCATGTTCAGTACACTAATAGATACCGTATAATGTTGCAGACATATTTGAATATTTGAGATTCTTACCAACTACAGAGAAACAGCTTTATGGGAAATAGAAAAGAATGTTGTTCAAGACAATACCTGTAAACAATCCTATATTTTATAGAAAAAAATGTTTTGGGATCTGGATTTTGAGAACACCTTCAGAATGTGTATTGGTGCTCTTTCACAGATTGCCTTTAAAGCGTTGTGTGCATGTGAGATGTACAATTGCTGTTAATGACTTGAGGTTTTCAGTGCATTTCTCAACTATTAACTGCATATAGCACGCTTCTGCTTAGTCGCTGAGTCTTGCCATTTGTCTGTCTGTGGTTACAACCAGTTTCTTAACTGTTCTGTAAAGTACAGAATTCATCTCATCACTCTTTTCATTTTTTTCTTTTTTGTTCCTAGGTGTCTTTTTGTGTGTGTGTGTGTGTGTTTTAAAAATATATGAAACTAAAGCAGGGGATTAGTAAATTAAATGAAATTTTCAAAACCACGTACGGAACCAGTGACAGGACTCAAATGGAAACTTGATAAATTCAAACTTTACTTCAGATGCTGAATTTTTCCATGTGTTTGTAGAAAATATATTTTTAATTTTTGACAATATAACATTATTTTCAGGCTTTCATATCCTTCCCAGGAAAAGGATTTCTTTTTAATAAATAGGTTTGTCAGTAATACAGCAATTTGCGTATCATTACAAAAAACTTTTATTGAAAACCTTCCCCATCCAAAAATCCTCCAAGAAACTGTCATGAACAACAAACTCTCATTTCAAAGATACGATATGTAGGGTAGCAATGCCTGATCTTTCACTGCTGTTGGCATGATGGAATAAGGTTAAATCTTGATCTTTCCCACTGAAGTGAGTGAGACCGAGCCCTACCTAATACAGGCATATGAAAGAATTCAGGAAAAGAGTAATAAAAGTAAGCAGTGTATGGAAATGCCAGACCTGTAAGGCTTCACTTGGTGTTGGTGTTAAGACAGAAGGGAGCTTTTGGTCTGAAAGGAGAGAGAGGCTGCATGCCAAAGTGAGGGAAGATCACAGAATCACAGAATCACAAGGTTGGAAAGGACCTTCAAGATCATCTGGTCCAACCGTCATCCTATCACCAATACTACCCACTAAGCTACTAAACCATACCTTGTAGCACCTTGTCCAGGCGCCTCTTAAAAACCGCGAGGGTCGGTGACTCCACCACCTCCCTGGTCAGGCCGTTCCAGTGCTTGACCACCCTCTGAGAGAAAAAGTTTTTCCTGATATCTAATCTAAATCTCCCCGTGCGCAACTTTCGGCCTTTACCTCGAGTCCTATCATTAGTTATCTGGAAGAAGAGGCCGACCCCCTCATCACAACCTCCCTTCAGGAAGTTGTAGAGTGCAATGAGGTCTCCCCTGAGCCTCCTCTTCTCCAGACTAAACAATCATGATGGGGAGATATGATCAAGATGAGGCAATCAAAGACGTAGTAGAGAGAAATGGCTGGGGTACACCTGCACACACCAACGTACATTTGTAGTACATTTTGAGTAAGTTTGCTAGTAGCACCTGTTAACTAGCTCACAAGAAAATACCAGTCCAGACACAGCAGACAGATTGGGATGGCTGCAGTAAACTTTACATGTGATTTCATGGCCAGGACAAAGAACAAATGCTACTTCATGGAACAATCTTTTGTATCTAGAAGAGTTTCATGCTGTGTTAGCTGATCTATACTGAAATAGGACAAAATCCAGGTGCAGAGGTATGAAACCAATAGCCAGGAAGAACTGTAAGAGAAATGGGATTATTCACTCAATTCTTAATTCTTTTTTTACCAGATTTGGACATGTTCAGAGTGTTTTTGTGAGGCTGAGGTTTCACTTGGCATGTCTTATTGTATGTCAAACTCCTACACTGTGAAGTCTAGGTGAAAGTTATGGAATATGCTAGCTAACACATATTCACACAAGTTTCAGTGCCAGTCAAAACAAAGCCAAGGAGTTTTTTTTTCTTTCTTTTTTTTTTTTTTTAAAGAGGAAATTGATTACAGATGTGTTTCTTCAAATGCCCTGTGTACAGAGAGGGCATCACTACATTTCCTGCCTTCCATCCCCTCTCAGTGCTCTGTCTCTTTTTTCTTTTGTTCTCTTCTAGGAAAGATCTGGCTAATGTTGATAATTCTGTTGCGAATGGCAGTGGTAGTGTTAGCAGGCTATCCACTCTACCAAGATGAGCAGGAGCGCTTCATCTGCAACACCCTGCAACCAGGATGCTCCAACGTTTGCTATGACTTGTTCTCTCCCATATCTCACTTCAGATTCTGGCTCATTCAGACTGTGTCTATCCTGCTACCTTATGCTGCTTTCAGCATTTATGTTTTGCACAAAGTAGCTATGTATATTGTCAGAATGCACTGTCTGGTGTATGGATGCAGGGGGGATAAGTGTTTATCAAGTCCCAAAGACTTGAAGGAACTCTGTGGAAGCGCTCTTGTCAATAGATTAGATTGTGACGCAGACAACCTAAGTGTCCTCAATTTTTCTGGGGCATATACTGTTCATCTTTTTTTTAGGACACTAATTGAGGCTGCCTTTGCAGCTGCGCAATATTACCTTTTTGGATTTTTTGTTCCTGAGCGCTTTTCCTGCTACCATTCACCTTGTACAAGCACAGTTGATTGTTATATCTCCCGGCCCACTGAGAAGTCCATCATGATGGTTTTCATCTGGGGTGTCACCAGTCTATCCTTTCTGCTCAGCCTTGCTGACCTTGTCTGTGCTCTCCAGAGAATGACAGCAAGAAATGAAAAGAATAAGATGCTGGCAAACCTCCACGTAGAGGATGAGGGCATTTTAAATATTCCTCCAGGACAGCATGGCAGCTTAAAATCCCCAGCTCAAAATCAAGACGGTCCAGCATCAAATGGCAGCCAGGCCAGTGATGGCTCCAGCTCACTTCTCTCTGAAGACGAAGACGAGACTGTTCTTCATCCTGAAGGGGTCTCTCAGCAAACTGACAGCAGTAACCTTAACAGCAGCAGCAATAAGCTCTGTGTATCAGGGAATCTTGCTGTTAAGCAAGATAGCATCGAAGAACCATTGTGTGCTGGTGACCAACAAGGAACTACAGGCCAGCAGGTGAGACCCGGGCTCCAGCAAGGTTTCATTAAAGATACTGCCCTGACTTTGAGACCTCAGATCAAGTCTCACCTTGGGGTTTCCTCCTCTGTAGTTCAGAGCAAGCTTTTAGGATACTACCATTCAGCTGAGCTAAAGAATCCTGATGCACAATCAAATTATAGCAGTACTAGTTGTTTGAGATCAAAAAAGTCTGAATGGGTGTAGAGCCCTGAGTGAACACTACACTGTGAGCCTGGCAGGACACATCACTGTGTCCCTGAGGAGGTTTCAGGTAGTTCCAGCTGGATCCCTTTGCTGAAGTCGTGCTGCAGAGATATGCTGCTTTGCTGTGTTTGGCTAACTGAAGGAAAAAGAGACACAAGTCTTGACTGAGGAGGAAGCAAAACCTCGGATAAGAGTTTCAAGGATATTACATTAAAGGAACTGTTTTGTTGTTGTTGTTTGTTTGTTTTGAAAATGTAACATATTTATCTTTTTCTGGGTGTAAGTGACTCTAAAAAGCTGTGGACTGCCACTGATGTGACCGACCTGTTTTGCCAGGAGTACATGTGTACAGTGTTTGCTCTAACCTAGTTTTATTGCAAAAGATTGAACTTAAGAAAGGCATGACTTTTAAACACAGTTGTACGTTGTCTACTGTCAGAAGGTTAATTTATCTCCTCGTATTAAACTCTTTAAGCCCGCTCTAAGAAAGGGCATTCAGAAAAGAGTAGACAATGAATACAATAAAAATAAATGTTTTGTAGTAAAGTGTTAATGTGTAAGGAAAGCCTGGATCTTACAGATCTTTTGGGATTGAAGACTGCACCTACACGAGTTAGCAACACAACGACAGTGCCATTCTCTGGCCCTGTGGTCGACTGGCACAGTCTGACCGTGTCTGTGTTACTCAACTCCATCAGCATGCAGAACAGGGTAGCTGTTGGGATGGTGCTAGGGTGAAGAACTGCCCAGGAGACTACTGGCAGGGGTGGGCCAGCAGGGTGTCAGGGGGTGCTCTAGCAGCTTGGCAGTGCAGGGGACCCAGCTCCAGTGCTCATGCCCTGGCACTACTTACTATGCACGAGTGCAGATGTACTAGTGACATGTCTACAAAGGGTTACATCTTAATCTGAAATAGTCACACTAGGCTCCCTATTTCAGTTGGGAGTGATTCATCTGACCTGTTCCAGGCATCTCTTAAGTTAAGGTGAGTCACTTTCTAGATGTACCTATTTCTACCACAATGTGATTATCTCAGACCTGGGCTTAGGTAAGATGATTTCTAACCCAAGAGAAGGATACAGCAGCAATATCTATGCAAAAATACTCGCTCTTTTTGCTTGACAGACACTAATCACTTGAAAATGTGTCTAAATGGAGTGAATCACAGAAGATTTTATTACTGTCATGCTTTGTGCTTGCCTCCAATGTTAATTCTGTTGCATTTACATAAGCGTGGTCCAGCAGTGAAGCATAGCAGTGTGTGAGCTGAATTTTCTTATACCTACCAGTCAGTGGGGGCTGAAGGCTGCATGTACCTGCAGATCATCAGTGGGAGTGGAAGCGGAGGAGCATGTGCTCAGAGGAACGCACTGTTTGTAGTGCCTGTGACACGGGTTGCTCAGCGGGTGGCACAAGCTGGTGCTGTAGGCACAGCCTGGAGCTGGAGTAGCTCCCACTCCATTTAGAGCCATGCAAAGAGAAAACAGGCATAGATGCAGGCTTGCCCTCACTCTGCCATATAACAAGTTTCTGTAATGGCCTAATGGCTGGCTCTTTGCTGCAGCACATCAAGGGAAAACAGCTTTCACATTCTTCCTTTTTCTCTCCTGTGGGTGCAGATGTCTGAAGACAGTCTGGCTTATAATGTCTGTGTATCACTTCTCACGTATAGTATACAAGATTAGCACTTAATTATCCCTCACTTCCTTCATCCCCTCAGAACTTAGGAACCTTGTTAGATGGACAGAGCTGCTCTTTGGGCCTGGAGGCAGAATGTACTTTTGTAAAGTAGTTCAGGATCCTGAGGTATGCTACAGAAGTTTTTAATTGCTACCTTCTAAGTAATGTTTTCCTCTTTATTAGCTGTGTTTGTTTCTTTTATCATGTGTGCTTGCTGTATGTTTTGTCATTTCCAGGACAGGAGCAGCATTAATTATTAAATCTATCATAGGCAGAAAAACATTAAATATTTAAATTCCTCATTCTCCAAAGCCTCCGTAATGGGCTCTGTGCTGATTACCCATGCCATGACAAAACACTGCAACAATGAAATCTTTTATGATTCACTGCCTCTTCTCAGCTGTGAGAAGGAATGCAAGGAACAAATGTGGATTCAGTCTGTCATGTACATCCCTTGGTGAGAAATATAAATAGGATGGGATAAATAATAAATGCTCTGTGGGTGGACACAATTTGCTTATTTGTGTCTTTAGCTAGACATCTTTCAATGACTAAGGAGTCTCATTTCCAATCAAGAAGATCCTCTTTGTGTCTGAAATGGAGAATGAAATGAGCGAATGTCTTCCTTATTCTGGTTGCGTTTCTGCGTGAGACTGTGGCCTTTAGTTTGTGTTACTCGGCTGCAGACCTGGCTGCTTTAAGGACTCGTGTACCTTTTGACTCGTAATTCAGAGTCAGTGTAATATGTACTTAATGCGCTTGTAAAAACTGCATACTAAAATAGCAAGATTTGTATGATATGAGAGGAAATAGATGTTTCTGGCACCAACAACCTTAGGGAATGTCTCTGAATCTTCTAACAACTATTTCCAAGTCGTATTTATAAAATTACAAAGACATGGTTTTACAAGCTGGGTGGGTTTACTGGCAAGGGAAGACCAAGGGAAGATGTGCAAAAATGCTTGTACTAATTCTGAGCTTCCCTGGCTCAAGCCAATTAGAAGCCACTGTTGGTAGGGGCATCTGCAATGGGGAGGAAGAAATAGGACAGAAGATCTGTTTGAAAGAAGAAACAAAGAGGATCACTCCTAATTTTTTTGTATATTCAGTATCATTGGATGTTAAGGTATTATGAAGATATCTGGATGTCCTAGAAAGAGTGAGTAAAAGAAGTCATAGGTGTGGCCCAAGGAAGTAACAACATTTTATTCTGTGTAAGCAAAGATTTCATTTTTTAAACGTGTGAATTGATCTTGTGAGTCCTTCGAGAACATACTTCGTACTCAGAAAAATGTTGCAAAAGCTACTTGTTAAGTTTGCCAGTGTGTCTTTACATCTTTTCTTAACCCAGCTACTCCAGAAAAAGTGTTTCTGCCTGACTACACAATACTCCTAATACTGCCCTCAGGAGGCTTTAATTTGCATTCAGACAGGGCTGCCAGACCTGCGGGGCAGGTACCAGTCGCACCCTGTGATGGGTTTGTGGAACAGTACGTAAGCCATGTACACTGCTCCTCAACTCTCGTGTGTTACCAAACACAGGACTACACAAAAAGGAATCAAGCTCCCTGGAAATAAGAGTTGGAACTGATCAGGAAATCTGTGATGAAATAGTTTCCACATGGGAAATAAAATTTTTGCTGGAGAATTATAAAATACCTAAAACCATATTTTTTTATTAGTATCTTTAATTGTATGACAGCACTTCTCTTGTTAGATAAATATCTAACAGGATGTTGGAGACCTGCAATTTCCATGTTTTGCATGTAGCAAAATCAAGTATCCCTGGGATTTTCTGCAGTATCACCATGAACAAAAAAAAACAAATAACAAAAACCCCACCAGTTCTATTTCTCAACATTAAATAAGATCAGTTTTTAAAAACTTTTTCTGATTTTTTTTCATTTTTGTTTTGTTTTAGTTTTAGTTTGAAATATGTTTTTAATATCAAAATAAAAGCCAAACCTCAAGTTTCAATCAGCTATAATCACTCTTCTCTTTCTTCACACTCTAGGTTGGGTCACTCTGATTTACTCTCACCAACATTGTGGAAAGCTGCGACTCTATTATTTTCTTGCGAAATACAAGGTAGACAGGTGTCTAGGGAATGCATAATTTCCCATTATCAGCAGTTGTTCTTCATGAATCTCTCTCTTCAGACCATGATAAGTATTAAATCTGAAGTTAACAATGTAGAGAGATCCTTAGTGTATTCTTTCAAGTTATTACAATTATCTGCCCTTTTGTGATACATCGTTATTGCAGTGATTATCCTTCTAGAAGGGATCATTAAAGAGGATATTAATTGCACATTATTTTATTTTAATGTCATGATTACAATGAAGAACAGATAAATTATTAGTGCTTGTAATATTTTAAGATAACAAAAAAATGCATCTCCAAAATTAGGAAAGTTGAGTAGTTGAAAGGCTGTTCTTTAACTTCTGTCTTTTGTACTGCTTATAATAGCCTGATGTTCAACTGATAGGGAAGTAATTTTACAATGTAATTCTCTTACACTGTAATTGAGTCGCTAAAATATTCTGCAAATTTGATGGTCTTTGTTCAAAGTCATAGCATGAACTCTTGGCCTGTAGTACACATCAATGCTAGCTCTTGAAAACGAGTTTAGCAAGGCAGAAATCTGATCAAAAAGTATGAAGAGCATCTTTACAATTTATATTATCTAGCATCTGTGTAGCAAGCCTGCAATCACAGTCTTGCTCACTAGCTTTTGCTTTTCCTTCTCCCACTTTTGTTTTCTTCCATTTGGGTTTGAGAAGCAGGATGTCCCAGGCCATCTCCACAACCATGATTTAATTATGGGAGTCCACATACAGCTCCAACTCAAAGGGCTGTTTTCTGATCCTGTGCCATTCATAACACAGAAATGTTGGAAGACAGAGAGCTGTCTCTAATTCAGGTTCTGCAGCTAACACTTTGAGTGCAGGATTAGCTTTGAAAAGCTTTCAGTGATGGACAATTTACAGAGTGAAGATGACGGCAGATTCTGAGCTTTTCTTTAGTTTATACATGGTGCCCTCAAGGAAGATGGAGGGTGTGGGGCCAGCAATCAGAATTATCTCCACTTCTGCCTTTCCTATGTGTGTAACATTTATTTTGCCTGTGAGACTTTAAGCACCAGCCATCAGTGCATGTTTGGGGATTTTCTCCTGCTGAAATTGCTACTTTTGGAATAGAAATGATGATAATAGAGAGAAACAGAAGACTCTGACCTAGCGGAATGATTTTTTGTATTCTCATCTCTGCTTTTCCTTCTTTTCTTAGTACTGGTGTGCAATACTTTAAAAAAAAACAAAAATCAAGATAAAATGTTTTTAGAGTCCCCCTAGGCTTGTTGAGGAATGCCCTTCTTGTCCTCACAAATGAGACACCCACTCCTTCTGCTCTGGCAGACCATATGCAGTGTGACTAGCTCCTTGCTTCTGGTATCTGATTTTTTCTAAGTCTCTGTGCTGTCCTTGAAGGGCTAGAAGAAATATTCAAAGGTAGGTGGATGGACAATGCATATAATACATTGGCTAAAAAATCCAAGCTTTTCTTCTGCTTCAGCCAACCTCTTTCTGAAGCATTTCTGGAGCATAAAACTACATGATTTTCAAAAGATGACAGTAAATTAAGGAATGATCTAGACACAGATTTTTTTTAAAAATTATTATTATTATTATTTTGTAATGAAGATAGAGGTGGTAACAATTATCAACCTCATAGACTGGAATTATGTGAAACACACAGCTACTCCAATTTAGAAAAATCCATCCCAATTTTCACAGTCTATGGCAATAGAAACCCTGCAAATGTGGATAAACAGGAAATAATTTATCCAAAAATCTAGACAAATTACCTGTCTGATAGATATATTTCTTGTCTTCTTCCACAAATATTGACAACCTTTAGAACGATAGTCTCATACTTCCTATTTAGTTAGCTCTTTGTACTTCACCAGATATTATTAAAATGGTACCAGCTTGGTTTAAACTTGGCAGCTGACATGTTGTTCCTCCTCAGGACAGTATTTCGCAAAAACAAAAACAGAAACAAAAAACAAAACAAGAAAAAAAATCTGTTTATAACATACAAGCAGTAGCTTTATTCCTATATGAGATTCCTAAAATATTTCTAAAAGGGTCAGTGCCAGGAACAATTTGGCTCAACATATTTACCTTTTGGAAAGTTTGGCTGGCGTGACCCAAAGAACCTATGAAGTAAAGATAAAGGTCTGGTTTTAGCAAAGCATTTAGGCTGCTCACTTCTGTTCAAACACCTGCGGATACCATTGGGCAATACTTCTGCTTAGGCTGGACCCCAGTTCCCGTGCACAAGAAGCTGGACACCAGGTCAGTTTAAATATTGTCCTGCACTGCTTCTGAGACCAAATTCTATCCATTTTGCCCTGGTTTTGCAGCGTACTTGCAGTTGTCCTTTAGTACCAGTTGGGGCACCAAAGACAAATGTCAGGATTTCCCCATGTCTGCAGGCAGCCTGCAGGCCCCTGCCCTTACAGTCTGAGCACCTTACCCATGGAGTACTTCTGTTGACTCACCTGAAGTTACAGTTGTTAAATCCTAGGCTGTGGGGTTGCACTGAAAAACCGTTGCAAAGCTAAGGGCACCTTGCGGAATAGCCTTTCGACTGGTACAAAATATAATTGCATGCACACCTCTGAATCTGCAAAGCTAACTATGGATAAATTTGTTTGGGCTGGAGAATTTGTCTGACCTGACCCCTCTTTTCCCCATGTTATGTGAGCATGGGGTGAGGTGAGTGTCTGTATCGCGTTTATGTGGCAAGGTTTTGGTAGCAGGGGGGCCACAGGGGTGGCCTCTGTGAGCAGAGCCCAGGAGCTGCCCCATGTCAGGTAAGAGCCAGCTCCAGCCGGCTCCAAAAGGCACCTGCTGCTGGCCAGAGCTGAGCCATGAGCGATGCTGGTTGTGCCTCTGGGAAAGCAGATTGAAGAAAGGGAAAAAAAAATCTGCTGTGCCACAGCAGCTGGGAGTGAGAGGAGTGAGGAACAGCCCTCCAGACACCAAGGTCAGTGAAGAAGGAGGGCAG
>VXAL01019404.1:0-12889 GCA_013399475.1 Chauna torquata | reverse complement strand
TAATCTCCCTATGTTGAGTCTGTTTTGCCCGTGACGGTAACTGGTGAGCAACCTTCTTGTCCTTATCTCAACCCTTGAGCCCTTTTCCATCGTATTTTCTCCCCATGTTCCTTTGAGGAGGGGGAGTGAGAGAGCGGTGTGGTGGAGTTCAGCTGCCCAGCAGGGTAAAACCACCACAGTGTCCTTGAGGCAAGCAGGAGAAGATGCATACATGTCCTATCCACCTCCTGGCTCTTCCAACCCCTCCATCCTTGTCCCAGGCCAGCCCATCATGCCTCAATCCATGCTAAGTCCATTTCCCTGAAGGGATTTTAGCACCTTGCTTTGGCATGGCCTTGGCAGTAGCTCTTACACTGACAATGTTTTCTGTCCATCCAGTGCTGTCTCTTAGCACCCTTTGCATTTAACACAGCTCAGGCTGTTATTCCGGGGAAAGAGGCTCCTATTTTATACCTCAGTACCCAGTAATTGGAAGTGAATGTCGCCAGGAGGGGTGGTAGTGTTGACAAAACTTATTTTGGTTCACAGAAAACTGTAAGGGAAAGTTGCTCCACTTGTGGTTATAGACCTTCTGGAGATCTGGGGTGACTAAAGTTAGCTCAGTTGGCCAGGTTTATATCTGCAAGAAAAACCTTTGCAAAAGCTGCTTTAGACAGCCCGTACAAACTTGAGCACAGGCCAAGAAGCGTTACTATCAAAAAAACCCACCAAAGACAGCCCTGCAAACATGAGGGGATTTTTGAAAGCACTTTTTCATGGGTTTTCTGATTAGAACAAGTTCACTTTGCTGTTACTTCTGTGTCAGCTGTCCAAGTGCTTAGGCAGGCAGCTGTCAATCTTGCTTTAGAGACTGATCTTAAAGAACAAAGGGGGCTTTGTCCTTCTTTTAAAGATTTATGTATTATTTAGGTCCAAACACATGGTGGTGTTAGTCTGAAGAGGTCTACAGCTGGGAAGACTTTTCATTACTTTTTTTCATTAAAAATAAAAATAAAAAATAAAAAAAAAAACCTGTGGCTCACTGTGAGGTCCCAAGTTCCCTTAAACCCTTGTGCATACCAGGAGACAGACCGCCATCTGTCAAACATCTCCTGCTGGCCATGAGAAACAGAGAACTTGTGGGTGTTTTCTGGAAATTGAGTGCTTCCTCTTGGCTCACAGTCCTGTGTGAGTAAGGACGGGATGCCCATGGATCTGGTGGGCAACCAGTTCTGGTCCCCAGCTCAGGCTTCACCCCTACTGCTTTCCTGCTCCCCTGTGCCATAAGATGTTGGTGAGTAGGGGTTAGGTTCAAGCAGGACTTTTAGGGTGGGGGGCTACATCCATAGTAAGTGCTAGTACAATTCTCGGGCAGTGCTTGAAAATGCCCGACTTGGGTACAGGAACTCCATTCCTCATAGCTCTTTGCTCTTTATCAGTACTTAGCTACCTCAGTAAATAAAGATCAGGAGTGTTTCAGGGAACATTAGGTTGAATCATGTTAATATTTTATTTGAACATATTTGCTGCTCTCTAGAGGAGCTGATGGAACTTGCATGGTTTAAAGATACACTGTTAAGCACTTTAAGCCAACCTACAGTCTGGATAAATGAAGACAACTGAAGAAAAGAAGCAAGCCAAAGTAAACAATAGCCTCCGTAAAATGTTGCCAGGAAATGAAGCAACATCAAAATAAATTTGGAAGTATAAAATAAAGAACAGAGAAGTGAATATACTGCAAAGAGGTAGAAAAAAGTAAAGGGATACCTTTACAGATAAGGGGACTGCCAAAAGAGGTGATACTAAAACAGCACATTTTAAATAAATTATAATTACACCAAATAAACTATGATTATCGATCAAAGGACCCACCAAGAGTAACCCTTCCCAAATCCTTAGCAGACAAGGTGCAGAGTGTTTTTAAGAGAATCAAAGAGGCCAGATCACTGGCTGAGAAACTACCTCTCTCTTTCAACAATTAAAACTAAAAGTTGTGCCAAAACAAAGACAAAGACATAATAGAACCCAGAAAGAAGTGCAAAACTTGAGGAAACAGCAATTAAAGAATATACCACTGAGAAAATGCTGAAAACTTGCAACAGAGCTGTGACCGAAGAAAAGAATCACCAGACTCTCACTCTCTCAGCTGGTTCAGCTCAGGATCAAGTCACCTACATTTCATCGCCTACCTGTGAGGCAGGTGCCCAACTGCCACTACTTTCAAAGGAGACCTGCTCAAATCCCTCCCTGGAGCGTCATGCAGCCAACAACCAGCACGGCTCCCTCCAACCATTTGCCCACAAAAAGGTATCCTATTTTACTGGAGTTGCCATAGGGTAACTGAGATGTTCACCTGGGGTTTTCAGACATGACAGAAAATTATGGGAGACCCATCATTTTTTGGAGAGGCAGGTAAACAGTGGAGAGGAGTCTCCAGAACTCAAATACCACCAGGTGCCTCTGTTTGGGCAATTGAATTAAGGCCCACAAGTTTACCTTAGGGGGAGCTGACTCACCTTCCAGGAACCACCAGCTATGTTACTAACGCTATTAACTGCAACAGGAGTTTAGGTAATAGCTTACATTAAAAAAAAAAAAAAGATATCTACCTGCATTTACATATTTTGAGCTGAACCCCAGCCTTCACCAAACGTGGAACTAGCAGGGGAAAAAAAATAAAGAAAAACTGAAAGTATGGAAATATCACGAAATGTTTAGGCAACGACCACAGCTGGAGAAGTGCTACTGTAGAGAGTGCTACCTGTCACAAAATGGGATACTGTTTTTGCTCAACCAAAGAGACAGCAGAGTCAGGAGAATAGTATTGCTTTGAGCTGAAATATCATTTGTCAAACATTTTAATGGTAGAATTTTTTAGGAAAAGAGTAGAAAAGTAAAAACATAGTGGTCATATGTTTCATAGATTTCAAAAGGACATATTGCAAATCTCCACTGCAACACTATGAAATCTTAAAAAATGCCCCCCCCCCCCAAATTGACACAAAGTCTAACTTTCACAAGTGCAGTCAATATTGACACGCATCAGCAAACAGTTCTTGTAATTTTCATGTGTATTACTGCTAATAACTTACTTGAGAGAAACCACAGTTGCATAAAAAGAAGCACTGTAGCTCTGCAGGAATATGCTAGGAGACAAAATTACACAGCTCAACCAATGCTTAAATAAAAACTAAAAGACTGAAAGACTGTCCAATGTTGACAGAAATACACAATCTGCTATTATGAGGAAAAACAGCACATCAGAACCTGCCACCTCATTCATTGCTTCAAAAGACAAGATATTTAGAGGTAGACACACTGCATTATAGGCGACATTAAATTAAAGTTTGTTCTGCCCAGTGTTTGTGACCACTGACTGGAAATGATAAACAGCAGGAGTTTCTTAAAAGCAATTTCTGTTATCTTTCTCAAAGATAGAATATAATATCACTTAATGCAAAATAGCATATCCCTTTTCCAAGAGACTGCCTTTATCTATATAATACTTCATATTAAAAACCTTCCATAATTTAGTTGGGATGAAACCAGCAGAGGATCTATGAAAGTTGCTCTATGAATGTTCTTCACTTTCATCTTCCACACATTTTTCCTTATTGGCTTTTGAACCTTACAGAAAACTCTACGCTCAATAATTCTCCATTAAACTCTTTTGTAACATGCAGAAATAAATAAATAAATAAATAAATAAATAAATAAATTCTCCTCTACCATATTTTCCCAGAAGGAATTGTGTTTGAAAGCACCGTGTAAATTTATAAGTTAAACCCTAATTCAGAAAAGCACTCTTGTTCAGGAAAACATTTAAGCATATGCTCATTTTAAGCATCTTATAAAATCTTGCTGAAATCAATAGGACGTTGGCAAGCACTTAAATAGTCCTTACCACCGCACATGCTTATGATCCACTTCTATTCAAGAAAGCAATCAAGCACAAGTTTCTCAATCAGGATCTAAAGGTATTCTGTGAAAACCATTTCTATTCCAAGCTCTACTAATAAATTAGTTTTTTTGTGATTTTGCTTTTTTTTTTTTCATTAAGAATGTATAACGTGAATGTGCTTTGCTTCATTTTAAGCTGCAAAGGCCCATTTTATATACTGCTTGTTAAATCAGATTCTAATGATTCTTTCCTTCATGCAAATCTTTCCTCTCATTCATGGATTGTATTTAAATTCTGCTCAGCTTGCATTCATGATGCCTTGTCAGTGATTTGCATTGCTCTGATGCGTTTGCCCTAGTTGCACCCCTCACTCACTTTGGCTTGAGAACATAGAAGCCATAAATAACTCTTTAGCTGCTAAAAACAACACACACAATTCTTGTACACTAATGAGCTAGAGGATGGCAGCAATGAAGCTCCTTGTGGGTCTCCGTGGTTTCCTGATCTGACTACTCCTAATGCCCTGCTCTATATGCTGGAAAACTGTGGTTTTCCTAATTGCTACAGCAAAAATATTGCTCCCCTAGAGTTTTGCAAAAAAAAAATAATTTCAACTTTAAAATCATGACCATAAATGTGTGCTGTGCCCAGCAAGCCTGGAGAAAGAAAGCACCGCTGGTGCTGGCGGAGTGGCTGGTCTGCCCTGCTCTGCGGTGCGGTGAGGCTGCAGCTCCAGATGGCAGCAATGTACAGGAGCATGCTATGTGCCAGACCTGCAGGGTCTGCAGCTGGATGGCAAACGCTCCCTCCCCTTCCAAAAAGTCAGATTTAATTTTATTCCCACCCTACATTTGGTCAGAAAGCCAAAGAAAGCATTTTGTTTCATAAGCCAGATTGCTACATTTTCTGATTTACATTGAATGAGACCATTTAGATGTCAGCCACCGAGAAATGATGAGAGTGTCATGTCTAACATACTTTTTGAATCATGCCAGTTCACAGCATGAAAATGGTCATTTCTAATTTTAGAAGATGTGAAAATGGGACCCTAATAATTTTAACGGTTCCTCTTGTGGACAACTTCAAGCAGAAAAAATAATTAAGACTTACACTTTGTGAAAAATGTTAGGTATATTTTAGCAATGACAAGTGTTTGGAGGAAAGATCATTTAGCTAACATTTAAAGCATGTATGAAGGCATCTAATATGTCACATTTAATGCAAAAATGACTGAAAAAGAACCATTTTTCTGCAACATATATATATATAAAAAAACCAACAGACTGTGTCCAAATGAAATACTCAGTTTCTCCTTTATAGGGCATTGGGTTTGAACAGTAACTAGCCCACTTCTTGCTGGCTGAATTTCACTTTTTTTCTTGGAAGCAACATTTTAAAATAAGACATCATAGCTCTGGCTCTTTGCTGGCTGCTGTGACAGTTGCTGCTGGGGTCACAGCAACGCATATTTGAGCCAGATGAGCACACAGGGGCCCTGCTGACGTACAGACCCGAACCAGCCTGGGCACCTGCAGCTCCTTCCCCTTGCAGCAAGCAGCTCCTGGGGTGCACTGCCCCCGTAGCACACACAGGACAGGGCAGAAGAGTTGGAATCGTTGAAGGCATGGGCTTTGTCATCTGCAATGAGAGGAGAAGTTGGAAGAAGGCTGCAAACAGCAGCAGGCTCATCTGAGACCAGGCAACAGTGGAAGGGACAACATGGCGGAGCGGGTCAGGGTGGTGTGGCGACGGGAGAGGGAACGGCATGCCAGGAGCCAGCGGGCAGGGCCTGGAGGCTGACGCGGTGTTGCCGGTGGCCTCCTCTCACTGGAGACGTGGATTTTTACCTGAGCTTGTCCACCTAGGTGGGACGCCTCACTTGTTAGCGCCGATCGAACCAGCTGACGGACCTTTCAGGCCCAAAGGTAAGAAAAGCACGGCCCGGGGAGGCAGGCCAGCAAGGAGAAATGGCGCAGCTCCCACCGCCCTGACAGCCTCAGGGTGAAATTCCGCTTCCCGCCCAGCGGAGGGCACTGCCGGACGGCGAGCGGGGCGGCAGCGCGCAGCGCGCCCGGGNTGCGGCGGGCCGAGAGGGGCCTCCGCGGCACCCGGCTCCTACCGGCGTCAGCTCGTTTGCCAGGATTTTTGAGCGATGCGACTATAAAACTGCTGTGGGCAGCCTTTTCCACGACTGCCTTAAGAGAGTGGGGAGAAGGAGTCGTTTGTCTCCACACTTCTGAAAGACGATTTAACATTAGCCCTTCGCTATACCTAACACAGGTCGGAGTGGATAAGCCTAACGCTAGAGCCACATGCTGTTCTGCTTCTTTTCCCTTAGCTCCCTCAAATCAGCTCATGCCTTCACACCTCTTGCCCAGGCCCCGTGCAAGGCCCAGGGTCCTTTACAAGCTGTGAATGCAGCAGCAGGACCGCTGGGAGAGCCGGCTTCGCAATGGATCGGTCGCTGCGACCGATCTGGCACTGGCCGGGATGCTGCATGTGCACGGGGCACGTGGGGCCGTGGCCTTTCAGGTGGGGAGGGCATGCGTGTGAGGACGTGCTTGTAAAATGCAGCCTGACTGAAAACACATAAGAGAGTCAGGAAACCCAGGTTCTTCTTCTAGACATGTCACACACGCTTCATTAGTCTGGGTATTACTGCAATTTTCTCCCAAGAAAAAAATTTGACTAATAATTCACTAGTGAATGTAAAGTGTTTTGAGATCATAGATAAGAGACTTGTAGGAGTGAAAAAGTATTATCTCAGCCTTCAAAATGTTTGGTTCAGCATTTGACCTTAGGTACTAGTTTCTGAAGTGATTTGACTATCCTTAGTCACCTTAGATTATGGCTCCACATTTTAATACCAGACACTAGTTATTTCCATTCCAGCGTAGCATTTATGATGTGTAATCCTGTCTGCTGAACTAGTGAAATTCATATACTTGATTGCAGGAATGATGGGCATTTAGAAAAGGCTAAATAAATAGAGCTGTCTGAGCATTTCTAATTGAATTCTCTTAAAGGTTGCCTACAAAATCATGACCACATGCAGGGGTTCTGCCCTGTTTAATATTCCTGCCGTGGACAATCATCTGTACAGCACTTTCCTTATTCTTCTAAGGCTCCCCCTGTTGCTTTCAGGGCGACCTTAGCTGCCCAGCCTGTTTAATTCTGGGAACAGGTGTGCTATCTTTTCAGTACCATCCAGTTTTGGTATGCAGGGCGAAAAGACAGTGAACATGGCCAGGATGGGAAATGGAGAGAGATTGTTCCTCACTTGCTTGCCTGCTGAGCCAGAAGCTGGGTAGACCATGGTGGGTGGAAGAAGGGCGTACCTAGAGAAACACAGGCCACATAGCTCTGGAAATGGGGGGCAGGAGCAGGGCATGCTACAGGCAGGTTGTAACAGGCACTTTGGAAACCGGTTGTGATTCTAAAAGCTGGTTTGACTGGGCCACACTGAGCTTTCCTCCGTCATGGTCTTTACTGTAGATGAGCTTTCACTGCAAGACCATCTTTTTTTTGTCTTTTTTTGAATGGTCATTATTGCCATTTCACTTTTTCACCACATTAGGTAGCCTGTGTATCCCATATAAAATTTTGTCTTTGTTGGTTAAGAGAGTTAATGTACTGGGTCAGCTAGGTTTGTTTTTGCACTGCATGTAGTGCTTGTGAAGTAAGTATGTTGAACACAGTCACTGGGATCAAATACTTGATACCTTTCCCAGTAAGATCCACTTCAAAGTGGACCTGGGTTTCGTTCACTGACTGGTACTTCTTTCTCAGCTACTGAATCCTTTTTAAACTTGGGCATTCTGCTTTGTCTATCAGTACTGGTTGTGGTATTCCTCCTGTGAAAAACTATTGTTGATTTTCCTACAAGTCACCTTCAGGTATCTAGCAAGACTTCTGCCCCAGTCAATCTGGGAAGAGCCTGCGCTCTTAAGCTGTGCTGAAGCACGCTGGGGATAGTGCAAAAAGTGTCCCCCCTCCCGCTTCCAGGTTTTGCACCCACACCCGTGAGACCTTTTAGGACTAGTCAGACACCTCTGAAGAACTCTCTTATGGGTGAGCGCCATGATACCTTGATTTTTAAATGTTGTGTAACAAAGAAGGAAGAAAGATTCTTTGTGTACCAGTCTTAACCTTCATAGGCCTTTTATTGTTGGAACTATAAAAAAGTTTCCCAGAATGCCTGGCCACATTCACATTATTGCAGTATATAAGAATTTGCCAATTCATCCCTGCCTAAAGTCCCTTCCCTTCCACGGTAACTGCTTATCAAGCTTCAGGAAAGCATCCCCAGCACGGGGAAGGCTTTGGAGCAGACTGCAGGATGCTTACATGTGGCTCTTGGGGAATCAGCACAAGGACTCAGGGGAGGTGTCCCTCCCGAGTGCTCTGCAGCACACCTGGGCTGCTCTGCCTCTTTTTAAAATGCCCACAGGCAGCTGGCCTAGCTCCTTTGGAAGCTGCAGGATTATTCAGTCATTACAGCAGGAGGAGGCTAATCCATAGGATTTCCTTTTGGAGCTGGAACACGTAAAGCAGGAAAGGGTCCCGGAAAGAAAAGGAGCACTCAAAAGGTATGCTGTTTAATAGAGAACAACAACAACAACAAAATCCCAAACCATGTTTCTCTGCTAGCTTAGTCACTCTCCTGAATAAAGCAGTTAAACCTTTCTGTGAGCTGTAGGAGGCTCTTAGTTGCCTTCTACCCAGCCTTCCTAATGTTGCTGTACAAGTTGTGCTGTGGAGCCACATCAGTGATAATAAGGCTTCCCCTTAGCTCTCATGAGCTGGTGTGGCTGCCGGGGGTGCCGCCCCTGCACATGGGTGAGCCTGTACCAGGGATGCCTAGGGCACTCCTGCTCTTCAGGCAAGTCCTCGGGTCACTGGTCTGTTGGGACTATTTTTAGTAGTTCTCTGGCAGTTTTAGGGAGAAAGCAGCTTATCATCAGACCTTGAAAATGAACTTGTAACTTGTACCATCTCATCAAATTTTTGGAGATCTTCATAGCAGAATTATCTTTGAAGTCTGATAAAAGTTATCATAATAATGTGAAATTCAGTGTAGCTGTGGATTTATGTTTCTTGTATACCTAAATGCCTTGCTGTTGGTTTTTCTGAATTTTTTTTTTCCCTAGAGATGAAATTTATGTTGATTCATAAAAATCTGCACTAGTAAATTAGCTTCTCTAGCACCATTTCCCCATGTTTGGGCCTCTAGCAAGCTGAATTTTATCTAATCTTTATTTAACCTTTGCATTATTGCTCAGTCACTTCCAAATGCCAAAGCAGGCATCTTCCTAACCTGACTAGTTCTGGGACTGCTTTCCTGGCTATGTTCACCTGCAGCACCTCTTAGCTGATTCCAGAGTAAGTTGAGCCACAGAGCTACATCCTATCATTTTACTAGAAATGCTTTTATCTCAAGCACCAGCAACATGTACCAGCAGTCTGCACGAGACTTAACAAGTTCCCACCAAATAGTTTTGGCTCCCCTCGCTCCCCTTCCTTGCTAGAATCCACTGGAGAGGAAGGGATGTGTATTTTATCTGGTGAGTGATCGTGCTTCTGTATGCGGTACTTCCCTAGCAGGAAGAAAACCTCAACCTTAGCCCCACCGACAGCAGGAAAAAATTGCTACATTAATTTAAATGTTGTAGCAACTGTTTAAAAAAAGGTTTCCAGCAATACAGTGTAACTCACTTAAAGGAAAACACTAAGGTAGAACAGGCCTGTTCTGTTACATGTATGTCAATATTCTGATTCTGGTTGATAGTATATAAATAGGCAGCAAGCACAAATCCCAGTGGAACATCCTTTACATTTGAGAAGTTAAAATTATTTTTTCCTCCTAGGAGTCAGAGATGGGCATTTTCAATTCTTCCTTTTCGTGATCCTGGTAACTTTGTAGAAGTGGTGGACTATTAAGTGATGGGAACTTTGAAAGGGACACCAATAATCAAGTCAGTGCTCAATGGAACAAGGTTTTTCCCACAAATAATGATTGATATCTGTGTCATTAGTAGGGTAGCTGCCCATCTCTTATTGTGATTGACAGGTTAATAAGGGACCTGGGGCTATCTTTTCACTGCTAACACACAACCTAACCAATTGCTTTTAAATTATTGCTAATTTGACAGAATATAAGCAGAAGGCATAAAAATGTCTGGAATAGAGACAGGTCTTACGCAGTTTTTACTCTCAATATTCTGAGTGATCCTATTTTAGAAAAGAGATTAGAATTTAGTTAATATTTTTAAGACACTCAGTTTTTAAAGAAAATCTTGCAGTTGTTCTTTGGTTCAGTTAGGAGCAAAAGAGAAGGGAGTTTTGTAATGCAATTGTCCTGTAAAGGAAAATGTTTTAAATTGGGGAGATTATGTGAGCAGACCACCTGTAGGGCATTCATAGCTCTTTTCTATAATGCTCCAAGCCATGCCTTGCTGCCTGCAGTCTGGCTAACAATGCAGGGAAAAGCTGTTTAAAAGGCTGTTCTCCCTTTTCCCTCTGGTGTTCACTAACTGTTACAAGTCTTCCTCTTAAAATAAAAAAAAAAAAAAAANTCCCACGTCCCTTTAATTGAAGAACTTTAAGGCTCCATGGTGGCCAATTGGTCTGCAACAAGAGGAATCAGGCAGCAGGGAAAGAAACTTCAGACTATACATCACGTTTGGTGAAGAGAAAAGATCAAAGTTTTCCCAAACTCAAAAGAAACCAAGTTCCCTACAGATTAACCCTATTCATTTAGCTCCTCTTAAAGGAATGATGTTCTGAGCCACTGGGCAGACAGGTAAAAAGTTCAACAATTGCCAAAGCATTCTTCTGTTAATTCAACAGCCTTCTGCTCAAATAAATTAGCTTAGTCCTGACACAAGAACAATGGCTTTTCTCTTGAAAAAGGACCATATTTGATATACAAAAGTTAAGTATGAAAGGTTAAGATGTTAGTTTAATCTGTTAAGGAGAGACTGATCTAACAAATCTCAAGTCAGTGTTCCACTGTAGTATGTGATGTATGAATTTAAAACATGAACCTTGTACGCTTCAGTATGCATCCCTGGAAAGGCAGGTGCTTACAAAAGCATGGACAACAGATACGAGAGGTGCATGTTCACATTCCTAAAATAACACCCATTTTGAACGGCTACTTAACAAGCCACGTGAGAGGACTCTTTCAAACAGGTTCAGCTTAAAGACACTGTCATTGTTCAAAAACCAGGGAATTATAGTAAGGCACCCCCCAGTTTTGGCAAACACTTCTTTTAGAATGACTTGTTGAACTACTCGTTTTCCTTACGTCTGGATATCTCACTACCTTAACATAGCTGGCCATCTGTTATACAGCAATGGCTACAACACTAGTGTAACTCATACCTGAGACCTTCCACCAGTGAGAACCCCCTACTGACACGCAGCAGCTGGAATAACCAGGGCAGGAGTAGGGGAAAAGCTTGAAGAAGTCATTTATCAAAAGTCATTTTATTGACAAAATAGAATACTCATATTTGCTCTTACAGGGGTAGCCTCTAAACATTTTTACAAAAGAAAATTTACAGACTGTATAGCTTTGGATATATACATATTTTACACATCTGTACAAGGTAACAAATAATTATATAAATACATCCTTTAATGTAGGAAACCCGTATTTATCTGGGGTGATAATTAAGACATGTTTTGATTCAGTCTGTATTATAAGGCATTTGCCTGGTCATCAATATCCCAAAAACCTGCAGTCCCAGCAGACTCCCACCTCGGGATGGGGGGAGGAAGACCCTCCCTCCCATGAGCTGCTGTTAGTCCAGAGTGAATCAGAAGCTGCTTTGCCTCGCCCTCTGCAAGACACGGGTGAGCCCCTACCCTCCTCTGCCAGCAAAATAATAAGCTGGCTCCTTGAAGTACATGCTCCCTGCATATGAATGGAGGGGAAGGAGGAGGGGGCTGGAGCCTGGGGCCTCTGCCAGCTGCATTGTGCTATACAAGCTGTGGCTAATAAGGACCATTAGGGGTTCATTAATGGCACCAAACAGTGAGGGGGCATTTCAGGCAGGCCAGTGTCCCTCATTCCCTAACCTTTGGCTTCTTTTCCCCTCCTCACACTTGAGACAGGGGCATCTGCTTGGGGTAGGAGACAGAGCTGGCAGTGCCTGACCTCCACGTCAGGCCGGTGCTGACGTCGCTGTAGAGGGAGCCACCACCGCCAGCCCCAAGTCCTCCTGCTGCAGCAATTGCAGCCTGCCCGCCTGCTCCTGCCCCAGTGCCCCCAGCCACAGCGGCACCTTTGCTGGCCCAGCAGCAGCGGGTGCAGAGAGCCCTCCAGGACTCAAGGGTCTTGCCAGACCAGACCCAGACCCCAGAGGTGATGCCCACCACCAGGCACATGAAGTACTTGAGCATGAAGACAGCATAGTCAGGGCGGCGGGCCTGATCAGGCTGCTGGTCACGCAGGCAGGGGCAGTTGTGCGTGGCCTCCCATCGGGGCCGGTTGTGCTGCTCGTAGAAGAGGCAGGCGACCACGCTGGCAGCTGGCACAGTGTAGAGCACGGTGAAGAGGCCCAGGCGTATCATCAGCTTCTCTAGCTTGTGTGTCTTGGTGGGGCCGCCCTGCTGCTTGATGACGCTCCGGATGCGGAAAAGCGAGACGAAGCCAGCGAGCAGGAACATGGAGCCAATGGCCAAGTAGATGAGCAGCGGCGCCAGCACGAAGCCCCTCAAGTTCTCCAAGCTCTGGTTGCCCACATAGCAGATGCCAGCCACAGGGTCCCCGTCTACGGAGCTGAGCGCCAGCACAGCGATGGACTTGACACTGGGGAGCAGCCAGGCGGCCAGGTGGAAATACTGCGCGTAGCCAGCAATGGCCTCGTTGCCCCACTTCATGCCAGCTGCCAGGAACCAGGTGAGGGACAGGATGACCCACCAGATGGAGCTGGCCATGCCGAAGAAGTAGACGAGCAGGAAGACCACGGTGCACAGCGCCGGGCCGGTGCTCTCGTACCG
>VXAL01019403.1:222075-302660 GCA_013399475.1 Chauna torquata | reverse complement strand
AGCTGAAGCAGTTAGTTTCCTTCTGTGCTATTCTTTTTTCTCCCTTGGAGTCTCTGCTAGATGGGCCCAGGCCTCTCAGATGGCCCGCATGACACCCACAGTGGTTCAGTGAATGCTTGTTTCCTGCTTTCATCTTGAAAACACTGCTGCCAGGGTTGTTGAAGGGGCAAGTTTTTTTTTTTTTTTTTTTTTTTTTTTGAGAGTCTGTGCACCAGAAATAGGAATAAAATTACTTTTCTTTGGGATCTTTTGAAGTTCCCAATGCAGGGAAAGGAGCCATCCATTTGCTACTGCTTGAAATTGCTCAGCTGCACTACCGGTGAGGAAAGGCTGGAGTCTCTGCTCCACTTTCTTCTTTGTGATTAAAGTATTTTTTAAGACTTAAAACAGATGATGCTGCCAGGAAATATTCTTTTACTCAGCATCAGGACACTGCTGTTCCATACGGGAGAACAGAGCTCCCTGCTACTGGTCTGGGAGAACAGCTGATTTTTCAGTTTGACAGCAAAATTGAAAAATCAAGAGGAAAAAAGGTTTTGCTTGGATCACACCGGAATATTATTCATCTTGCTAAACCAAAACCTATTGTTCCATTTGGCATAAACTATTTCATACAATCCCAAATGAAATGTTTTATTTTGTGCATGTGTAAGAAAAGCAAGGAAAATAAATGAGAGATTCACAAGCATGGTATCAACTTTGTGCCCAAGGACTGCAGCCCTCACTAAGAATGGAAGAGATCCTGTTCTTCCTTTGGAATGGCTCACCTCCCAGGAGCACAAAGCTATCAGTAAAATTGCACTTGAAATCCAGTAATGATCATCACACAGCTTTACAGTGCTGAGTGTAAATGACGAACTTCTGTGTATCAAGTCCTCACTGGTTGCTATTTTTAAATGTCTTCAGGACATCATTCCAGCTATTGGGAGAAGCTGGTACATTAGCAAAGAGCTTACAATTCAAATGTGTATGTATGTTAGCATTTTAATTTAAGCACATGAACATGAATGAATTGATAAGGAAGGCAGGTGCCTACAATACTTTAAACTTTTTTTCAATTTCTTTATCTAACCAGAGTACTCCATAATAAGAAGAGAGCCATTATGTTGCTCAGTGAACTTCTGAACCTTTGTAAATACAAAATACCTTAAACTATTAGGAAAGAAAGAAGATAAAATCATGGCTTCCAGTATGAACTTTACTCTTAGCTGGGAATTGCAAGGGTGAGAAAGAAGCAAGAGAAGTCTCTTTTCTTAATCCTAACCAGCAAAGCAATGTATTTGTATTCAAGCCAGTTGAACAAGCCCAAGGGCAAAGTTTTTGAATGATAATTGAAAGCTACAGTATGCTAATATTGCCCCAATCTGAAAAAGAATAATCAATAAGGGAGAATAACAGCTAGAAATATGGGGGGAGAGATACTGTAGTACAACCAAAAGAGAGCTGAAAAAATTAGAAGTATTCAGAAGTACGCCAAGAAATGTCAGTGTGTATCTCTGCCTCCAAAAGGGAAAAACCGGAACTATTTCTCTGCACCAGAAGGTGTCATATGCTATTCTCTGTTCCATGGGAAATGAGTAACTATGGGTGTAACTACCATCTTCTGTTCCTAATTCACAGTTTAAGAGTAACAGAGGTGTCCTTAAAAAAAATAACAAAAATATCACAAAATAGCAGCAGCACAGTCTCAGTGGGATGAGACAGACCAGTGTAGAGGAGTCCTGGAATGCTAAACAAGACAAACTTGTCTTCCCACAGGCAGATGGATAGCACACTTGTGACAACTGGTATGCTGCATGCATCAGGCAACGGCGGAGCATCAAACAGAGATCATCGCTGAGGTCGTCATGTGTTTACCTGACCCAGCATCAAAAATAGAGGCAGCAAACTCTCCTCTAGTGTGGTGACCTCGCACAGTGAATGGTGCAAGCCAGCAGTGCTGGGAATGCAGCTCCGAGGGAGGAAGGAACAGGGTGGCCTCTACAAGTCTTAGTCATAGACTTAGAGAAAGCTAGAGGTTGGAAGGGTTGGAAGGTCCAGCCTCTGCTGAAAATAGAACTGAATTTGATAAAGTTGCTTATAGAGTTGTCTATTGAATCTTGACTAGAAAGAAGATTCTCCTTTCTCCTGCAGGAAATAATTTGTGGCTTCTGTCAGCTCCTGGTCTCTGTTCAGAAGAGCTAGCAAGTTGGAGGAGCTGCTGTGAGCAGTCACCCAGCAGGAAATCTCAACAACGAGAGTCTGCGAAGGTGGGCAGCAGGGCATGTCTGCATGTCTCGTGGCAGAGAAGCAGCTAGAAGGACTGCTAGAAGCAGCTTGGAGGACTGCTTTTCCCACCTCAACCCAGAGCAGCAATTATTCGACTCCAGGTGCTGCTGGAGCCCAGGCGCGACATCTCCCATGTAGGTAACACATAAACACTGCTTAGGGTGGGCAGGGAGGTCATTTCCAAAGCATTTTTTGATGGAGTCTGCTCCGTGTGGAGATGACAAGGCAGCACAAATAGCACACTGAAAAAATAAATTTCATATCAAACAGCTCACAGAACCAAAATTCCCACAGACCTGGGTGAAAGATATAAATATATGGCAGTTCAGTAATTTAATAGGGACCCATCGCAGACCTGGGCTGTTAGCCGTATTTCTTGTCTCCTAGCAGGTCAGTCCTTTGCACTGAACCCCAGTGAGAGTACAGATATAGTCATACTAAAGTTATCAAGGAGCCTTTCTACCTTCTGATGAAAATAATTCCCCATACTTAGGTGCCCTTTTGGAATGGTGTTTGGGCCCAGAAGTATGGGGTGAAAGCTTTAGCCTTCTTGGGCTATAGCAAAAAAAAATGGGCTGGTCACACACAGATGCTTCTCTTCCTGGAAAACTGCCCTGTGAATGAGAATACACTGCGGGGGTGGAGGTGTCCCTCCCTCTACCAACTCTGAGGAAGCCTCAGAATCCAGTGAACAGCACAGGCTGCCTAGCAATTTCTGACTAGTACACAAACCATAAGGATAAACCAACATACGGACCTTATATTCTGCCGTGGTTTAGCAGAGCTTAATTGGATCATCCATTTTTGCAATATTAACATATCAGGGCTGTGGCTAATCCCTTGGGAAGTCCTGTATGTTGCAGATTAAAGCACTTTTCACAATCTGCATGATATGGTTGGCTAAACAATATTAAGAAACTAAGTCTCCAAACACTTAACTGTTAATTTAATGCAATTTCACAAAGGCAGATGCTTTCTGTGGGTGCTATTGAGATGCATGAACCCACAAATAAATTCATCAAAATAATCTACCCAAAAGAATCTAAATGTTCCAGGGGATGCCTCACTTTAGTTTAAAATACTGCTTCCTTACTGCAACTGGAAGTGCATTATTGAGATTTATTCTAGCAGAAAGAAAAAGAATCTTTGAAGTATTGGTCCCATTCTGTAATTGTCCATACCATGTTTACAACCGGCTGCATTTCCAGGCTGCTTCTAGATTCTAACCAATAACTACATTATTCAGTTTCTTTGATCTGCATCCCCAGCACAAGCAATTCTTTATTTAAAGACCGAGGTCTGGATCAAGATTCTCCCAAATTCATGTGTGTGGCTCAAGCACTCAGATCCGTATCTGGTCACTGTCAGACAACAAACAGCAAAGAGTCAAAACAGACTCCATTGTATGACAGAAACTGGACAAGTCATCAGATGGTGTTAAAAGTCAGCTTATACCCAATTTCTACAGTGCAGAAAAGTAGCACAAAATCTAGTCATTTCCTTAAGTTCATGAAAAATGCTGGTGATTATCAGTTGTTGAAAATGGTCCTAGATAACCAGTAAAAAAAGGAAAAAGCTTTAATATAAAATGCAGATTTTAAACTGCTGGTTGTAGTGGTTGAGGCCCATAAACACTTCAGTGTAGGAAGGGAAGGGAATAAAATTTCTGTATGAAATTAAGGAAAAAAAAAAAACTGACAAAGGAATGTTAATAATAAAAAGTATTTTAAATGACTCAGGGTGGAGATCAATGAGCTGGCCACTGAGGGGAATCCAATACTCTCAGAATTTAATTCTAATTACTCTAGATTTGTAGCACTAACTAGTCATCTCTCTTCCATCTCAATGTGTATCTTTGCTACAGATAATTACACTATGATAATTGCAAAGATTCCTTATATTAATGCATGTGGGTCTCTGCAGGGAAAACTGTAGGACAAGAAACTAATATCATGGCCATGCTGATTTAAATACATAGGATAATAAGGCAGAAGAGAATGCAGTTTAGTAGCACATATTCAACAGGCTTGTGTTTGATAGTCCTTCGTATTTTAGATATATATCTTATAAATCATCACATGACTCCTTCTCCAGTCAACATGGCACTAATAAATAAACTTATACAATACCCTTGGTTGTGTTGCCGTGAGCAGAGCAGAAGAGCTGGACTCCCAGGGTAGGGTTTCTTCCTCATGACAGTCACTGAAGAATGCTTCAGGAGAAGAACCCAGTGGCAAATAAAGATAGGGATTCTCCCCCTGCCAGTAATCAAAAAAAAAGCAAATCTTGCTAAGAAATAGTCAGAAATGAATGGAAAACATTGCAGAGAACGACCTTATGCTACTGTGGAAATCCACGGTGTATTCACTTCTTGAATATTTTCTGCAATCCTGATCTCCCCATCTCAGAAAGACTGTTGTAAAACTGGGAAAAAAAAAAAACATAGAAAAGGGCAACAGAGATGATGAAAGGTGTGTAATGACATCTGTGTGAGAAACAGGTAAATAGACCACGAATCTCCAGCTTGCAAAAGAGGTGACAATTGTTTGCAATTTCTTGCAAGAAGCATCCTGCAACTATCAGATGGCAGGCTCAAAACAAGCACAAAAAGAGTGTCTCCATACAGTGTGTAAATTGACTGTGGAATTTGCCACAGATTTTTTACAGTGCTGGAAAATAACATGTTCAAAAGGATGTGGTCAGATTCATGGAAGAAGAAGAAAGATCACCTGGTCCGTCCAGGCAAAATTAGTACTGAGAACAGGCAGCAGTTACACAGCCAAGCCTCAGATATGACGGAAGCGAAAAGGCTTTTCCTGACACCGGACAACACTATGTGGTGTTCGATTGCAATCCGTGAAACTCAAAAGGTTGCTGGACTGAGGGCCAGCCTGAAGGTAAGAAAACAGAGTGGAGGAAGGAGATTTGTTAAAAGTCCTTTCACTTTTGTTCTGTCTCATTCTGGACTTCCCTGGTTTAAAAAAGCTCATTGTTCCACTGAGTGGATTATTTGATTTTTTTTTTTTTTTTAATCTACTCTCAAGTCTACAAGCCTTTTGATGTTTTGGGCATACTTGCTTGAAGGAGAAGGTTCAGACAGATCTACCTGAAAGCTCTATTTGACAAGGGTTCCTATCACACACATCCCCTAAACCTTTCAACATCAAGCTTCTTGCTTCTCTTCCACTAAGCATCCCCAGAGGATGACCCAACCAACAAATCAATCACATTTTAGAACAGTATCTTTGGAACTTTTAAAATTACCCTCAGGAAATCTGGCAGGCCTTCCACTATTCATGGAAATGTGCTATATGACCATTCCAAAGGCTCCTGTACAAAGTAACTGGTTTTGCTCAATGTACAGGTTGCATCTGCACCTTCCTTCCTTTCTTCCTTCTCAGCACCTTTCCAGATACCTGGAATTACTAATTCAGTAACTGAATTAGTCAACACCCACAGTGGATTCAAAAGAATCATGGGAATAGCTTAGAGAGGCTGGGGAGACATACCAAAAGATGGACTTTTGAGAGCACAGTGAGCAACCAAATTTTTTCAGTAACCATTGAAATTTGCTTAGCAGATCACAGTCTGTCCCCCACCTTTTCCAGTCCATACTGAACTACAGCCTTTTTGTATGATTATTCAAGGGCAAGAAGAATGGTCATGTAGGCAAATACTTTGTTTGAGAAGGGGATAGGTGAGCTGGGCTATATTATCGACTGGAAACATTATCAGACCTGAAGAACAGCCCTAGGAGCTAGAAAATATGAGAGTGTCTTCAGTTTGGAAATAGATTTTGCTGCAGCCCCACCAAAAGCTGCCTCAAAAATGGGGAACACTCCCATTCTGTCTGAGAGCTGACACCATCCATCCCCTTGGACATGGCCATGCTCCCAGCCTGATCTGACATAGGAGCCTGCCGTACAGCTCTCCTTCCCCGTGCAGTCTGCTGCTGCCCCAGCCCTCCTTCCTGACCCATCTGCCTGGGCTCACTGCAGCACTGCCTTGTCCAGACCTCACCAGCAGAGAGAAAGGGGTTTGCTGGTGTATTCTGCTCACACAAAGGCAGAGGATCTGTCGGGGTGAGGCCTTTGGACAAGGCAGCATTTGCTCATGTGTGTAGATGCGGGACTCAGGCTTGTGAACCTCCCTGCTGGGCAGCAGCATCTCAGCAGAGCAGAGCAGAGGACCACAGAACACAGCCTCAATCCCAGTGCAGTTTTCACCACTCAGCCCTTGATTTAAGCCATATGCGCCCCACTTCCTCATTTTTCATCCTCCCTGCCATTCATCTGATATGAACGACCTGTTGCATCCAGGGAAATGTGCTGTGTTGAACAAAACAAGGTTGGTTGTAACAGCAAGGGACCTCCTCTGGCCACAGCTTAGCACTGGGGAAAGAAACCTGGGGGGAATCAGAACTGCCAGGAGAGCCAGAGTGAGACCTTTAGCTCCTCACCACTCTGTGCTGTACATGCAGAACCTGCTGCCCTTTGCCAGACTGGCTGTTGCTGGCACAGAGCTCTGCCTCTGCGCAGGTAGGGCAGCCAGCTCCCATGGCAGCTCTGGGGTCCCTTCCTGCAGCAATGACAGATCACGTTCAGAACAAGTGCCACTTCTCCTCAAAGGTATCTGTCTGTCAGGGGCATTGATCTCCTGCAGCCTTTTGATTTACTTGTTTAATCTAATTGAGCTGCTGGAGACAGGGCCTCAGAGAGACTATCTGTGTCCACTCCAGCATTTCCCGTCCAGGCATGTGACTTCCCAGCACCTGGTGGGCTGTGCACTGCTGAGACAGCATCGCTGGCATTAGGCAATAAGGAGCTGCATTATTAACCTGACCTGCCAGGCAGGGAGACAAAGAGGTTTCCAATACAGTGAGCTGGAACCTCCTTGAAAATTCTCCATAACCTGTGGAGCTAAAGAAGCCTGCTTATCATTTTTATAAATTAACCCTCACCAAGCCCTCATTCACCAGGCCTCTGCAAGCATGGCTAGCAAGAGAGACAACAGAGCTGGAAACCAGGGACAGAGGAGATTTAGCCACATGCACCCCCACCACTGGGCTGTGGTTTAAGTCATTTCAAAAACTGGAGCAAATGAGCCCAGTGAGTACTAGCAAACCAGAGTGGAAGCACACACAGTCCCTGTAGGATGTTGCTGCTGTATTATTCTGTGATTCTGTATAATGACAGGTGAGATAAGGAAACGGCGGTCACTGTAAAAGAAACTGAGTAGGCTAATGTATTCACTGGAAATTGCCGCTTCCTCACTGGGCATGATTCATTTCAGATGGAACCCAGGCAAGATGATAAACTCTCTTTGTCCTCCAAACCTTCCTGGATGGGTCCTGGGTGGTGCATGTGATTTTATAGCATTTAAACAAAATTCTCATAAAAAGCAGAAACTGGAGAATGTCAGGATCTTCCAACCATTTCACTATGCTGCACTCAGAAAACAGGCACGCTGCAGAGTGCTTTGCTCATCCCGACTGTGACAGGTGGTCACCAGCACTGTGTCCTTCTCTGCTCCGAGGGCAAGACTGCCCTGGCTCCTCCAGGACTCATACACTTTCATACCCATGTATGCTTTGGTCTCATCCCATCTCAGCCCCAGAATGGCTCATTGCTGAGGTCATTTATGTATCCTGGATAAATATTTTCTATTCCTCTGTTTCCTGAGACAACTCTGCTGCTGAGCAAACAGAAGAGGAGAGCAAATTCCCCTATTTGTCAGCCAGTAGGAAAGTTTCATCTGCACCTCGTAAACAGGCAAACAAGACCATGCAGCCTGGGACAAATGCAATGCTGACACTTATAAAAACAGAAGGGAGCGTTATAATCTTTTGATTGAATTCTTTGCATAACACAAGCCAGAAACAGTCTCCCACCACCACCCAAGTAAATTCCAACTTAAAATATTTTGTAAAACCAGATTCTCCACTGAAGCCTGTGGTGCTACCATGTTGCAGGATGCTCTGTCCACCTCCTGAGGATGAAAGCCCCTAACCAGCGTATATCAGGATGCAGAGTTCTGGACTTGCAGTGTTATATGTTCCTTCAGGCTGGATGCTGACCCTCTAATGTCCACCATTCTTCAGGCCAGAAATTATATGCCCTTTTTGAACATGTTATGGCTTGGGAATCCTGAATCTGGAACATCTTGCACTGGTGAGCTGAAGCCCAGAATGACTTCTCGTATTTTTGGATCTCATCGTTCCCATGCTGGGCTCCACAGGCTTTTTATAGCCTGAGGTGTTCTGCTGTTCTGAGCACAGCTACTTCTTTGCATCCTGCAAACAGCCAGTGAGCTGCTCTAGTCTGCTCACTCAGCAGGGCAGTGCTGCACACTAGGCACTTTCTTTTCCCTGAGGAACCCATGCTCCAAGGTCCTGGCCAGTGACAGTGCAGTCCTTTCGCTGTCCTCTCACAGACAGCTCCATCCTGCCTCCCACTGCAGCGTCAGACATTAAATCACCCTTCCATGCTGGAAGGAGCAAAGCATCATGCAAGCGAGCTGGAACAGTTTGGGGTGATTGAAGTTATTACTGGGCCACTCAGAAGAGCATAGGGACCTACATCTGGCAAATGTTGGATGAGGAGGTCTCAGAGTTACCCACTCCATGCCAAGCACCTCTCAGGCCATATGCCTAAAGGACTCAGGCAGAGAAGGATTAATTGAAATCAGGCTTGTATAGAAAACTCATGTGAAAAATCACTCTGTAAATGAGGGACAATCCCAGGAACTATACGGGGTGATTATAGAAGCTGCTGCTTAGCCTTTAATTCAGCAGACTCAGGATTTTCTCTTTATTTATAAGGCTAAAGCTAGCCTTCCCCTCACCCTGAACACGGAGAAAATTAAAGCTGCCAGAAGCCCTCCAAGCCTGGAGCAGCCCAACTAACCCTTCGGTGTGCAAGTCAGAGGTTAGCTCTGGGGGACGCTGCGGCTGCTCACAGTCTGAAGGGCTCAGGGACATAACAGTCATTTCTGTCATCAGGTTGGAAGGTTTCTGAGCATTTGCTAGGTGTAGGAAACCAGACCACAATCTCACAAGCACTGTCATTGGCAGGGGTTTGACTTTGCCTACGGTTAGATAGAAAGGGGTAGAGCTGGGAGCTACAGAGATGTATGGTAGGGATTCCTGGGTCCCTGTGGACCACTTCCAAGCTGTGCATTAGTCTGTACTCACTAGGAATGATTTCTTTTGCTTTAAGTTGCTAAATAGGATCCAATCGTCCAGTCTACACTTTTCCTGGAGACTCCTCCACTTATCAGGGACTTGGGGGTGTTTTTTTAGAGGGAGTGTGAAATTCATGGAAGAATCCAGTGCCATTGTGGCACCGCATTTCCACATCTGAAGTTCATTGTGCAGCAGTGCTGTGCATAGCAGTGGTAAGGATGCATTAAGTAGCATGTGGTTGGCTGGAATGGGACCATCCTTAGACTCAGTCTTCAAACTGACATCTACAGATTTCTTGTTGCTGGGAATGCCAGTTTCATCTTGATATCAGAATGCTCATAAAAGACTGGAATGGAAACCTTGATCCCCCTGGAATCCCTGCAGGCTCTTTCAGTGAAGCAGGACTCCAGACTTGAACAGTGGGAAGGGAAAATGAAAATACTGATAGATGAACTCAGCCCTGCAGTCAGAGAGCTTCAGCAAGACACTGGAGGATGAGTATGCCCAGGCTTTGCAAACAGCACATGTTCTTTATCACTGCCAACCCGCATCAGGGATGAGCAGATCCCAAAGATCCCGGAGCATAGAAATCTTCCCTACCACAAGGGCCTGCCTGAGAGGGATTGAATTAGCTCACAGCAGTGAAGAGCCTCTTCATTTCCAGGGAAAATGGCCTTTTTTTCACTCCAGCAGAGGGTACTCAGGTGAATTCATTCTCTGCCAGGGAAGGAAGAGCAGCAGGGACCCCTGGTCGGGGACATATGGTCCTAGGAGGCTGAAGGCCACAAGGCTCTGTGGCGGGGTCTCCTTCCAGCACAACCGCCAGCATGAAATCTGCGATGCCAGATGTCCCCACTGGCTTAATCTCCATCTCCCTCACATTGTCTCAGCTGCAATGCCAGGCCCATCGCAGCCCACCATTCCCCACGGTCCCTGGCTCTGGCTCCGTGGAGTTGCTGGTTGTGCATCAAGGCAATTGCCTTGCCATCATTTAGGTAGTTGCAAACTAGCACGGGCTCCCCAAGAGGAGGGCGAGGCAGGCTGCAGGAGGGTGTTATGCTGAAATTCTCCGCTCCTTTCTTCTAGTTATGCTCCCCCAATGAACTGGAAGTGCTGCCCTGCTTTATCCTCACAGGAAAATGAATGCTTGGTCTCAGCCCCATGGCTTTCACCTGGTCCCCTGTGCATGTTTATGAGAAGGTTACAGCAATGGCAAGGTCGTTATGCCATGCTAAGCAGTGCGTGCAGAGTGTGGTGCAGAATAGGGTGGGCAGGATTAGGCAGTGCTCCAACCACTTTTCCTTTCGCTGGCTGCTAGACTTGGTAAGCCCTGTCCTCTGCTGAGTCCCTCGGCAGGCTACAAAAACCTTCTGTTCAAGGGCTTTAAAAAGCACCATGTGGAAAGATTTTGGTTTATTAAACTAGAGATTTAGGTCAAAAAGAGTCAAATAACTAATTCTCAAAGCTCTCTATACTCTTATTAGACTCCTGCTTTTAATGCCATTTGTGTCTCTATTTTAGCTGGGCATCGCAGTGTTTCTGATTACATGGGGATCACTGCTAGGAGCCATCTTTTCAAACATCCCTGGGCAGAGTTTCTAGAATGCAAAATGGAATCAATCCAGCAATTTTTCAGTGAATGAAAAACCCAAGGGGATTTTGAGAACATTTTAAAAGGTTCTGCCCCTTCTCTCATATAAGATATAGTGAAATCTTTGGAGGAGGACGGTGTTTCTGAGCTCTGACAACTTTACTGGGAGCACAGCTACATCAGCGCTGGACTTCAGAGTAACTCTTTAGGAGAGCTGCTGCCATAAAGACCCACTGCTTGGCTTCTCAAAGCAATTTGTTGCTCTGTCACTGGTCTCTTGATTTTGCCCTTTAAGTCAAGCAGCCTGCAACGCTGTGTCTGCCTACAGGTCTAGGCTGGGGAGGCCTTTGAGATATTTGCCCTTCTTGTGTGACACTTAAAACCTATTGCAGATGGCAAAAAGTCACTTAGAGGCCTAGAAGCAGAAAGTTCAACAAAGTTGTTCTGCATCCCAGCTACTGCCCAAACCCTGAAACTTTCTACAGGTGCTGAGTGGGCTTAGCTGCAATCAGGATGTTCCCGTGCCATTTCAGATGTCATGGACAAGCTAAGAGCCTGGCTTTTGAGTCTACAGGGACTTCACCTTCCACTCAGGCTGTAACACCCCTGAAAACCTAGTGAGCATGGGAGGTGGAAGAGGACTACCAAAACCCACCTGCTTCAGCTTTTAAGCCACTTACTAACAGCAAAACTAAGCTCAGCATCTGTGAGATAACTGTGTAGGAACAATTTCCACTTGAACAGGTTCACAGGCTATGTACCATTCTGCTGTAGCTCTCTTTCCTTGCATATTTTGGATTTACCAGTCTATCTGTATTTTCAGACCACTTTCCACTTTCTAGAAGTTGCTGTTGGGACCACTGGGTCCTTCTGCTTCATGAGCTTGTACTTCCAAGTGCAGGAAGACCTGCTCATCCTCTCTGAGATTTCACAACCATGATCTGGCTGTGAGATGTACCTTCCATTATTCTGTTTTAAATCTCTTGTAATCTCCTACTGGCTTCTTTATAGTGCTCTGACACTTTATATGCAGGTGGAATGCAGCATTCTTCAAACCTTAGCACTAATTTCGTAATCGTAATTCTTACACTATTATAATTACGGTTTTGTGTTATTCTTGGTGTCCTGCGCTGCTCAGAAATCTCTGACAGCCAAGAATTTCAGTGGCTGAGATGCAACTGCCCACCATCACAAGATATGTTTACAGCAACTTTTCATATCTACTCTTGTGACAGGCTCTTAAAGATGCAATCCTCCACAGCTGGTTATGGGGTCGGAACTTTACTTAGGGGTCTGGCTAAGCAGCTCTGGGCCAAATGGTTTTTGCCGTGCCCTGAAGAGTGCAGATCCTTTCCTCTCCCCTTACTTCCCCTGACCACAACATTTCAGGACCTCACTAGGTTTTAACTCCTCAGGATGTGCTTCAGTGGCATCTTCAGCTTTGTGGGAACTGCAGAGCAACCTCTTTCACCCAGCACAGGCCTGTGTAGCCGATGTGCATTGCCTAAAGGCAATGCATCAATGACAGGCATTGGCCAGGCCTGGGGACCTGGGGACCTGGGGCAAGGTGCCTTTTTTCCAGTTTTCTCAGAAATGTGGTCAGCCTGTTATTGGGAGCAACTGAACAGGGATTGGACTTCCAGCTCCAGCCACACAGGCTGCACTCCCTGAGCCCGCAAAACCTGCACCTCTCTGCAGTTCTCTGGGACAGAGCCAGCTCTGAGGTGTGCTTGTCAGACAAGAAAACAAAGTGTCCTGGTGAGCAAGTCATGGGAACTGAAATACAGAACTGTAGCATAACAAGAGTCCGAGTCCAAAAAGACAGCCCAGGCCACTACAACCAGCAAACAAGCACAAAAAATGAACAAACAAAAAACCCCCAACTACATAAAAGTAACCCAAAGCATAGATAAGGCTGTAGCACATAAGGTGCAAGATCCCCTTCAAGGATGTGGCACCAAGCATTAGTGAGATGGATGATGACTGGATGCAGGGGCAGAGGGGAGGTTATGCACAAGGCCCATCTTTGGCTTCTTCTACCCAGGCATTGTTCAGCCCTGATGACTACTGCAGCCATGAAAGCCTTTGGAAGATGAAACCGCTATGTCCAGAGCTGTCACTTCTCAGGGATTTTTTCAGTGTCTGTGGCAGACATTTATTCCCCAAGAACCTGGAGGTTTTTCCTCTATTTCTCCTGTCCATACCGCCCCCCATCCAATTCCAAACAAAATAATAAATCTGTTAAGGGTTTTTTCCCTTAAAGCAACAAACTGTATCTTCTAATTCTGTTTCTCTGCTAATAGCTTGCAGTGTTAAAAGTGATGTTACATTAAGTGTCTTGCTCATCTGATCTTATTTTTCTCTTTATTATATCACATTTTCTGCTTATCTGGTTAATGCTATTTGAAATATGCCTGATCTTGGGAGCTAATTGGCGCAGTGACATGAAGTTTGTGGCTCACCCAGCAAGATGTATGATTTCAGTATTTGCAAGAATAACATAAATCCCCACACACATTTCATACGAAAGGCTGCAAAATCTGCTTGCAGTGTTCTTATCTCTGTGGATTAGCGAGTTATCAAGGAGTGTCACTACCATCTGAATGGAGATAAGGTGCAGCACATCCTTCCCTTCTGCTCTCTGACACACAATATCAGCACCAAATAGGAAGCCTAGGAGCACAGAAATCAACAGCCCTCTGGGGAACCTAAGCTAAATATGAATGCATTAAAGCGATATTCAGCTCCCTGCACAAAGGCAGAACAGTGGTTCCTCTATTGCTCTGCAAGGCAGGCATTGTACTGAGTATTAAGCTCTTAGTTGTCAGGAAGGTGCATGTGTAATGCAATGTATTAAGATCTTACAAGAGCTGCTGTCAAGAAAAGCTAGAGGAGAACAGATCCAGCCTCAGCACCGTAGTCATCTTCCACACCATGCACCAGGTTGCTTTGGAGACCAATGTTGGTCTTCAAAACAGAACATACTGGCACAGAAATAAGACAGCCCAGGTGGCTCTTAACAGCCGGGAGAAGCCCTACTGCATGTCAGTCTTGTGCTTAGAGCCCTTTAAAGCATGCAAAGTATATTGATAATGAATGCAGTAACTACTGGAAAAGCTAAAAGCTGGCCTGCCCTCTGGAAAGAGACTTCCAGGAGTGAAGTCTCTTTCTTTTTTCTAGCACTTCACAGACAAAGCTCAGGGCCCAGTTATGACTGCAGTCACATTTGGAAGCCGCTGACTTGGGTTCCCTGAGATGCAACCTAAGCTAAAAGAGCACACAGTAACCCTACAACATGCAAATGGGTGCCTAGCGGTCTTTGGGGTCCAAAGGAACTAACAGCAGCCATCTACAAGATAGAAGTTACTGTCATGGGCTTGCTCCCCAGTTCTGGATGTGGCCAGGCCCTTATTGCTGGACCTCTGCTATTCACTCTCCCAAATTCCTTTCTTCAGCTGTTAACTTCACTCCATGTTGCTAAAACTCTTCTCTGAAACTAAAGAAGTGCTCAGTACTTGTATCTTTTCCCTTAAATACATCCTGGTGTTCCCAGAATTCATCCTCAACTGGTAGGACCTGGTCAGTCTGGCAAGCCCACCCACACTGCATTTCAAGACACACTTAAAACAACTCGCTGCTACATTTTCCTACTTATAACCAGCTGCATATTTCTTTTAATTCTAGTATTATATGATCTGTCATTATCTGGGTTACTGCTGCAGGATAAAGTTTTTCATAGCCAGTGAAAACAGATGGACTCTGAACTTTCTGCCATACCATAGATTTTCATGCACTCTCTCTGTTAAAAATCTTAGTCAGACCTTAGACTTGTAGGTTATTACTATCTTCTTTGTATCTGTATTCACTTCTTTCTATCCCCCATGGATCAGGCTAAGGCTGGCTTTGAATTCTTACTTTCATAAGAGGTTTATTTTTTGTGGCACTCAGATTTTCTGCTGAGCAGTGGTGTATAACTCCCCAAACGCCCTCACTGTGTTCTAGCTGGAAACACGAAGGTTCATACTCCATGGCCCAAAAGCAATGCCTACCACAGGCTCTTCTCTATTCTTACTTATGTCTTGGGCATATGGGTCTTGAGACATGTTTATATCATGCTGCTTTGATTATGTGTGCAATTGCTACAGTTTAGAGACAAGATTCCACACACCTGGTCTGTATTTCATGACTGTTACAACTCAGGCAGCTCATTTCACTTATGGGAAGATTTTACTCTTCAAGAGGGAGATGTACTGGCAGCAAAAGCCTGTCTTAAAGGGTCACCGAGTGCTTCTACCCACCTCTTCTGTGTTTGTATAGGTGGAATATGCTGCCAATCTGCCATCTGTGCGCAAGTGGCATTCAGACTATGGGAATTTTGCTTTTTCCTATATCCCACTCCACACTGCAGCAATGAGCAGCTCAGCTACTGCAGACAGCCCAGTGTATTCCTGCAGAGTCTTTGCAGCAACACTTCCCCATCCACCTGCTGCGTGTGTCTCTGGTGCTACGCTGCAAAGCAACATTTACTGCCCTAATTGGCCACCTCTTACCTGCAGTCTCTTGCTTCACCTCGGCCATGGCCAGTCTGGTTCGCTGAGTGATGGAGGTCTGCAGCCCCATCTCATTGGGCTGTAGGCAATGTCTGTGTTCCTTGCTCTCTTTACATTAATTCAATGCGTTTTGGGAAGATAAGAATAGCTACAGCAAAACCAAACACCCTTACTCAAGGATACTGGTAGAATGCTTTTAAACTTGGACAATTAATTCAGTCCATAGACCCAGGAGCCTACGGTGTGGGTCAAAACTATTCCAATAGGTGCTATACAAACATAAAGTAAAAAGACAGGTCTTTACCAGAAGAACAAGCAGAAAGTACATACAGAAGAACTAGAGGATTTCTATACAACTTTTTGCATAATGCTTTGTCAGATTGAGACATTCTCAAATTAGTTTTCCCAGGTTAAACCAAAACCCACTATCAAGTGAAGAAGAATCAGAGGAAATGGTCACAGGTGAGTGGTTGTAAAAGAGTGAATTTTTCACAGCAAGTACCAGCTACCCAACAAAATCAGACTGGTTTAGGTAACCATGACTTAGAGAAACTAGGCTGAAGTTCAGATCTGATCTGCTCAGAGTGAGGGCAATGCATTTGGTACGTCCATTGATCACTTCCATAATGATGCAGTTTTGAGTTAGTGATGAAATGAAATGCCTGTAGCTGTTCCTCAGCATCACCCAGTGGCCAGAGCTTGTTCTCTCATGCACCCACCATTTTACCTGATCTTCCTTTCACTGCTTTAGCGGGCAATAGCTCCTGGTCCATAGCCGATCTCACTATTACCACCTCATCACAGGGGTGCTTCTCTCTTTTTTTCTTTTTTTAAATAAGACAGTGCAGTCATAGCTCATAAAACCAAGCCAGCTTGTTCTTGGGCTCTGAACCTCACTGTGGCTTACCTCATTTCCCTGAATCTGCCGTAGGAATGACAGCTCCTGTCTACATACCATGCTCTTCTGTGCTGCCTCTTCTCTAGTCACTTTTGAAAGCAGCAGTCCTGAGGCTCAGACTGGTGTGCTATGGAGTGTATTTCATGCTAACTAGTTATGCTAAATCCATTAGGACTATTTATAAAACTGCTTACTGGCCTGCAGACAGGTTGCACTGTCTGGTCTATAATTTGATCTCATAGTAACTCTAATTGTATGCCAAAAACATTGTGAGACCAAGAGAGTTAAACGCCTACATGCCTGAGTATTTTCTATGCCGTGTACTCAGGGACGGTATTCAAAGCATCCTTTTCCATATGCTTTTTATTTTCTTTGCCTGTGTATTTGTTTTAATATTCTAGTTCTCATGTCCTATTCTACTATATTCTGTTGTATTCCAGTCTAATCTATACTATTTCTTTAAACTTCTGATTTCACACTACTTATGATTCAGTGCAAGCTGTTAGATTTTCAAGAAATCTTGGGAGACTGTGTGCAGGTAAAAAATATTAACAGTTTCAAGTAGATTCACAGTCCATCTAAATTAGTAGCCTACCTCTGATCACCCAACAGGTAGATATGAAATAAGATGCCCCATGTGAAGATCTTAATCATAATCCTAAGAGCTTAAAATGCATTTAAGCCTTGAAGCGAGCAGTTTTATATCTGTTCCAAAGTGCTCTTAACACCATCTGTGATAACTGTGGTTATTCCAGTTTTTCATATTTATTCCAGTCTCTATTTGAATGTAGTTTATCTTTTGCCTTCCATAACCTCTTGTGGAAATAAATTCCACAATTTAATATTCCAGAGAAGAACCCATCTGATTAGGCAAGCTGTCTAACCTGTGCTGGCCTTCCTAGTCGGTCTTACTGTCAGCGGAGATCTAGCTGATACAGTCAGCAGAGCAAGAGGCATGGAGTTATCTCTTCTGCAAATGGATATTTGTATTTGGTCAGAAGAACTGCTGCTTGAAAGTGCCTATCTCCCCTGCCTGTCTTAAAGAGAAGCCTCAAATAGCTAGTTCAGGTGCAGATGTCTCAAGCTGGTGGAGCTGAATGCCGTCTCAAAGTGTGAAAAAGAATGTCCTTTCATCAGTTCTGGATTTGTCATCTCTCAGTTTAATTGAAAATATGCTTCTGCATGTATCAGAAGGCAGAGAGGACTTATCTGTACCTGGCTGTTTCACAGGCAGTTAAAGCAGCCTTTTTTATTCAACTGCTTACCACAGGAGTAGTTCCTAATCCTCTCCAACTGCTGTCAGGGTGAGTTTCTGCAGCCTGTGATCACACTCTGTGCCCTCAGCAGCCCTGGACCCTTAGCCATTTAAAAATCTTAAAAATCTTGATACACTGCTACAATGACAGCTGCAAGACCAAAGCCTTCTCAAGCACCTGCCCCTTATTTGGGTCTCTAGATGTGAGCTGTGCCTTTGAAATTTGACTCTGAACTGCTGTGTCTTAACTCCCAGTACCCTCTTGGCCCATTGGTGATGTAAATTTGGCAAGCTTCTTCCAACATTGCAGCGCATGACTGAGCCCTGGCTTTGACTGAAGCACTTTGCATTCCGGGTGCTTTCTCTCCGCCTTGGTTTTGCTGTGCCTCATGCAGCCAACCTGTGTGTGGACTCTGGAGGTCTCTGAGGTGCGCAGCTGAGGGAGTGGGTGAGCACAGAACCTCACCAGCACTGGGGCTCCGTCTTGCTCCAAGCAAAGCGGGTGCAAGTCCCGCCAGGGCAGCATGCACCTCCATGCAGCTCAGCTTGTCACCATTCTGCAGTGCCACAGAGCAGGCACAATGTCAACAGGACTTGCAAGAACTGTTTGAACAAACAGGGAGCTTATTTTGCCACTAATATGCAAAAAGCCAGCTTTAACATGCAGCGGCTGAAAGAGCAATGCTGTCAAGCCTCTTTTTCCAGCTCACCCCACACTGTGTCACAGACAAGATACTGAAGCTAGGAGAGAGCCTTTCTTTTCTTCCAGTTTCTCCTGATTCCATTTGCCAAGCATCGATTTTCTTTTCCTTGCTGCCAGCGAAGTTTGAAATTAGTAATTTCTATTTTATTTTGTCACTTATGTATCATCGATACCAGCAGGGCCGGACAATTGCACAAGCACATTCAGGGAGCAAGTGAGGGACATGGAAAGCCTGGACTCTGGTTGTGGAGCAGACCTTGGCATTGTCATGGCAAGACATGGGACATTCCTCACTCACTGGATGCCTGCAGGTGATTTACTGTAATTCCAGCACCCTTGTAACGTGGCAGATCCTAGTCCCAACACAGCAATGCGAACACTTGCAGGGACAGACTTCCTGTATGCTGATGATTTTAACAACTGCAAGTGCTCCATTTAAGTCCCTGAGCTGGGCCCTTTGGGAAAACCTGCCAAGAAATGGGAATGAGCATTTCTGTGACCTCCAGCTGCTTTCTCTACGTGGTCTGCAACACTGTATGAGCACCACAGGGTGCAGCACATGAACCAAGAGAGCAGAATCCCACCTGGCTGTGTGTTGGCTCTGTTTACATTCGAGATGGAGAGAATACCAGCCTGTCTGTAGCACCGGCTTCTGCAGTTTTTCACGTAAAAGTCTTTTTAACCAGATCTCTTGGATGCACATTCTGTCAACCATAAACAAAATTTAAAGCTTCCACAGCTTTATCTATAACAAAGAGAGAAGATGACTGGCAAGCTGGAAGGAAAATAGGGGCTGTGCTGGATGTGAGTGTGTGAGAGCTGGAAGTCAAAGGTTCTGACCAAGGTCATTTTCTGTGCCCGGCACTGTCTCCACAAGCGTCAATTCTACATTTGCATTTTTCTGAAGACAGAGGGATTATGGATCACCCTTCAGTCCCTGTGACTACTGGAAGAGCCACATAGAAGCCACTGCCACATCTCTGGTAACAGGGACGGAAAGTGTGTGGTAAGATGCTCCTTGAGGGACAGTTTGAACAACCTGAGGCAGGAGCAGGATGGCTGCTGTGCAGAAGAGGTCTTCTAAAGCCCTGCACCATCACAACAGAGCAGCTGCCTACAGCCTGCAGGTTCCCCCAAGTACCAGAGCTAATGCTCAGCACCTTTGGACTCATTCTCCTACAGGCATTTATTTGGATGCTTTACCTGGAGACCAGTGAGCAATATTTCTATATGAGCAGTGGGATATGTGAGGGCTTCTCAGTATCCATGGGGGTCCAAGTATGTAAAAGCTGTGTTACGAGCACACTGGACTCTGCTTGAGCCTAGTTTTGGCCAGGCCTGTTAGAGTTAGGATGGGCTGCTTGACTACTCCAGGTCTGGCTGCTCCAGCTGGGATCGTGTGCCTGAAGGAGATATGCAGGGAGCGGGTGGGGGTCTCATGTCTGGCTCCAGCTGTTGGGGCACTGTCCCTCCCACACAGCTGGCTGGTAGGTGCCTCTTAGTGCTATGTGGGCAAAGGGTGCTTATGGCCCAGGTTGAGCCTGGAGTCCACCATGTAGCCCCAGCACAGGAGGAGGAAAGGTTATGAGGTGTATGCGCTGGCCTTTGCAGGCGGGCAGTCTGACTCTGAGTGCTGGAGAAGGGCTGAGGGCAGGGAGGGGAAGGATGTGGGACAGGGACAGAAAAAGGCAGGTCTTGGCTGCTGCCACGCATGGTCTGCTCCCCTTGCCAATGCTTTTGTCTCTCTTGTGGCTTCTCAGAGAAGAGGCATTTTGTAAACAGTCTGCTCGGCAAATACCAGAACAAGTACAGGGGTGCAGCTGAGCCTGCACTGTAGGCATGAGGACGTGAGCAGTGACAGGTGGCAGATCACTGACAAGCAGTTTAGGCTGATCTGTACTTGAGGGTTGGTGTCCACAATTGTCCCGCCCAGCCTGGTGCCCAGCAATGCATCCAGCCCAGATCCTCATTGCAGGGGAGGCGACTCAGGCCTGGAGGCAGGGAGGGAGCTGTGGTGCATTCAAATAGTCCAGACAGGCTCCTGCAGGACGTGCCGGAGGGCACTCTTGCCCCATGGCCCAGACCCAGTGAGGGAGAGCTTTCTTTAGGGGTTCACCTACTGATGACAAAGCAATACCTAGGTAAAATAAAAAAAATTGTTAATCCTACTGCATTTTCTGGTCTTTTTAACAACAGCCACATGCTGCCATGGAATGACTTAATGTTCTCTCATCCTGTAGTTGTAGTGCCTGGGCAGTGTTTTGGTAACAACATTGGGCTCTGGCTTTTCCCATAGAATGACCAAAGATCAAAGACCAAACATCTCCTCTTTTCCCAAGTATTTCTTTTTCAGATGGAGGTGCTCCTGGGCACTTTTTGACCCACAGGTGTGTGAGACGAGGCCAGGCATAGCCTGAGAACCAGTGCCAATGCATAACTGGGACCGGTACAGGACCAGGTCTCAGAGTAAGCACATTTGACTCAGAGGGGAGCACAGTTTTCCATCTTCCTGTGTGGAGAGGCTCATGGCCTGAGCCTTGCTTGAGATCTGCACTCTACAACTCTGTCATCACTCATTTATTTCTTATTGACTTTTTCATGAGCTGAGACAAGAGTGCCCTTAATTTCAGTGAGGCCACAGTTTCATGGTTGTTAATAGTGGATCTGAACACAGATGTGCACCTGGCAGAGCAGACTTCAGACAGCTCAGCTTAGCGACGAGATCACATTTTGAAGGGACAATGCTGAATTAGCTCGAGCAGATGGAAGTGACTTGCTGATGAACCCTGCATCCCCAGCAGCCCTGGCAGAGGAGCTCTATTTCACTGATGCTTCTCCCCGTGACTTTGATCGCCCCAGCGATGATGACTACAGCTTGTTCACAAAAAGAGGGACAAGATTTAGGCAAAACAAAGTGCAAAACTCATATACCCCTCCTGATCCAGGGCTGGGCACCCCAAAACCAGCTCCCAGAAACACTGACTGATCAAATCTCTCTCAGTCTGAGACTCAGAAGATGCAAACAATTTCTGTAATAGTCTTGAAATGATTTTCTGTCTGCATAAAGACCAATGTAATCAAATCGGTTGCATTCTGAATATGGAGCCTTTGCTCCATCTGCACTCCTCTGTGCCTGACTTACAAGAGCATCAGTATCACATAACAGCCTGCTGTGCTTAACTCCATCCCTCGCTGCCCTAGAAACTGATGGTCATGGAGCACATGTAGGACAAGCCAACATTTGGTTCAGGAAAAACATTCCTCTAGGACCTATCCATGTCAGAAATTAAAGAGCTGCATATGATTGGGCAGAGGAGCAGTAAAGGTGCCAGAACTCTTTGCCCTGCACACAGCACCTTCTGTCAGAGCACTGCAGGTGGCTGCAAACCACTTAACTGGCCATTAGACTTCAGAGGGCAGATGAAAACTGGCATTGCAGGACCTGGCCCTTTGACTCCATGCATTTATATTCAGCGGTCAGCAATATATGAGCAGACAGGAACCAGAACCTGAGGTTCCCTATTTAAAGGACTCCTTTCATCACAAGCATCACTGGTCCTCTAGGCTGTCTTACTTCAGACCCCATGAGAGGGGTCCCCCATTTTCACTGCATGTTAGCACCAATGCAGCTGCTTTGGCACATAGTTGCTTCTGTAACCACAGGCATGGTAATCACAGCTAGCATCCACAGCTGCAGAGCTCTCCTGGCTTAGCACCCACATCCAAGCACTGCTGGGCTCTGCACTCTGCAGGAGCCGCAGCTATATGGTAGTCTGCCCTGCAGACACACTCACAAAGAGCAAGTCCTTCGGACACAGAGGATGTTGCTGCTCTTAAGCAGAAGCATCAGTTTCTGCCCTGATAGAGCAAATGGCGTGATTATTGTGCACTGAATGAAAGGCATAACATGAGTGATTTCAGAAACCCTGGTGGGTCAGAGAGAGTATTAGGAACTACCCTAATCCATGATATATTGCTTTCAAACCATTACATAGGCTGTGGATAAACAGAGCAAATCCAATACCTGTAGGCTAACCATTCTGATCTTGCACACCAGCAAGTCTGAGGACCCTCAGCTGGGTGCATTCTGAAGCTTTGTGGGATCCTGTGTGATGCACTGTGTGGAGCAGGACCTGAGCAGCACACCCCACAGAGGTCCCAGCCCAGCTTGTCCAGACAAATCTGTCTGGACTGTTCATAGTGCAGCTCTGACAGCAGAAAGCACACTGTGCTGTGACTGCCACAGCACTGGGCAGCTGCAAGTGGGAGGTAAAAGCAAAGGAAAGCTCCAGAGCAAGTGAATAAGCTAGAAGCAGAAGTCCTCCAGTTGTTGCTGTGCACTGCTATCAGCACCGGTGATAGCAGCACAAGCCTACCATGAGCTGTCAGGGGCCCAGAGCAGCCTCTGTGTTCCCGTCCCTGCAGGCTATGCCCATGGCATGATGGACGCAGGTTCCCAGGCCTTGGAGAGCTTTCACCACCGCCCCTCTCCATAGCCCTTTGGTGCCACTGTCAGGCACTTAATAAGAAGTTAGTGTCTGTCACAAGGACACACCTTGGTCCCATGCTGGCAGAGACAGGTCTGCTGCAGAGTATCCTACTCCAGTCTTCTCATCCTCAGCCTTCTCAAGGGGAAGGAGGTGAGAAGGAGAAGGAGTAAGTGTCATCAAAGCTGCTCCATCATGACCAAAATCATCACTGCTAACTCAGCATTGTCACCATCACAGCCAGCATCACGATCACAATTACAATAGCCCACTCTACCATCCGTAGAGTAGTTCTCATGACCCATCAGTGAACACACAAGAAGATATAAGAGCAAAGGACCCAGTTGATCTGGGCAACAGTGCTCAACCACCACCTGAAGGAATGGCTCCTGCCCATTCTGAGTATATCACTCCACTAGTGCTGCAGCACAGGCAGGGATGCAGAGGAATAGAGCTATGTGGAGATCCCTTTAATACTTAAAGCTTTAAATGTCTGCTTTTTGTTTCCCTGTCATTCCTTTATGCAATGTTTGCAATGTCATGCAAAATTGCAGCATCTGCAAAGAAAGAGGCAGGTTTCTAGGAGTGCAGGTGCAACAGTTATTGTTCATGTACAGAATCCCTTTATCCTCCAGTGTTTTCCCATGAAATAAGGATAGCCAAGAAAGTCAGTCAGAATTCCCCATGCTCCTTCCTGCAGACAAGGCAATGTAGCAGGGAAGGTGGGTAAAACGGGAGGAGCTGGAGGTTGGAGTCACAGACTGGAAAGGCACGCATTCAGGGCAGAGCCATGCAAGTCTCCCAAAGGATCTGTGTCTCATCCAGGTGTGAGACACAGCAGAAATCTAGGTGTGAAATTTTATCACTTTACATGAGTGAGTCCAGTTTTAACCTTCAGGCTGCTTTTCCATCTGCTTTAGACATGTTCTTCCTCCACATCCATGAAGAATTAACCCTGCTTTCTCTTCCAGAGGAGCAGCAAGCTCCAGTGGGAGCTCTTAAGAGCAGGGGTGAAGCCCACAGGAAGGGTTTGTCTGTGAATGGGGTACTTGCTGGGTTTGCTTCTCCTCCTGCAAGCCTTTCTGCAAACACCTGTCATTTTGAATGGATAGAAGTTTAAAGCAAACATTGCCCTGTAATAGAATTAGTCCTGACAAATCTCTGTCTGCAACACACTGTTACAGTACATAGGGATTAATAGAATAGTGCAAGCAGAACATGGTGTCATTTAACAAAAGCCAACAGATCTTTTAAAAAGGCAGACAAAGACGGTATTTCCTAATTAGCCAATGCAATCCAAGACAAAGTGAGCAGTGTTTTCAGTGAGGCGCCTGGGTCTCCAGAGCTGCTGAGCGCAGATGTGTCATTAAGAAAGCATGCGCTGAAACGCAGGACATTCTCCTACCACACAGCCCAGTGATGGGATCTGCTCCCTTTGCCTTTCCTCAGCTGCTGGTTCAAACCTCAAAATCCCCCTGTTCAGCACCTTCTCAGCTGCTAATCCATCAGGCCTCGTTGCCCTGCTAATGGAGGGCTTTGAGGACCAGGCTGTGACTGACTGCATGCTGGTCCTGCCTCAGAACTGCAGATGGGAAGGACAGAAAATTCCTCCCTGGGGGACAGGCAAGAGGGTATAAGCCAAATGGGGGGGTGGGAGTCAGAAAAATAGGAAAGAATCTGATCAAATGATGCTGGAAGGGACTTCAGAAGGCCTTTGCTCCAAACTCCTGCAAAGAGCATATCCAGCGCAGGTTAATCTAGCTTTGTCCAGCTGTTTTTTTATCTCCAGAGACAGAGATTGTACAGCCTCTCTGTGTCCCTGTTCCAGCATTTGCCCACCCTCACTGTGGGAAATTTCCTTTCTGTATTCGGTTGGAATTTCACATCCAGCTTGTGCCCAATTCCTTCCCCATTCCATGCACCTCTGAGTCTCTACACCCTCCAATTAGAGGGGTGAAGGCAGCAATAAAATCTCTTCACCTTCTCTTCTCCAGGCTGAGTAAACCCAGTCTCCCCCCATGGCATCTCCTCGCATATCCCATCCTACAGCCCCTAGCCACCTTGATACCTCTGCTGGACTCAATCCAGTGTCTCCATGTGTTTCTTGCACTTGGAAGCCTCAAGCTGGACTCAGCACTGCAGGTGGGATAATAACAGTGCTATGCAAAGGGCAGGAAGAGCCAGGGGCAACCAGAGCCTGTAATCTCCACACACATACATGCACAGGCACATGCACACACATGCACATACACCCCCACTGATGTTGATTCTGAGGGTAAGAGTGCAGTTTGAAAACATGGTGTCTACCATGTTATGAGGTCTGTCCCACTTGTTGGGAGGCATTGTCTCAGCTCACTGCTGAAAGCTGAGCCTTGTTGAGACCCCTAAATCTGTACTGTGACCCCGATATCAATGAAAATGACAGGGAGCCTTGTAGGCAGCAGAGCACGACATTATCCTTCTATATAATAAGTAATACCAAGGGTAAGGCTGGCCATGAATCAGCTCCCCAGATGAGAGATGGCAGAAAAGCCCCTCTCCACCCAGCACCCATCTCTCAGAAAAGTGCCCTAAGAAAAGAAGTGGGACCCAGGTACCCAAAGGTGTCTTGGCAGGGGTAGGAGGGTGCAGGGAGCATAGAGTAGCCAAGGCATGAGCAAGGGACAACATGCGTGTGGGAGTCAGGAGGGCCTGGGATTGAAGGATGAGGGCTGGGATGTGCTGGATGGAGTGGAGCGAGACTGGGAAGTGCATGGACAGGGCTGGGAGCTGGGCAGGGCAAAGGGGAGGTCGGGGGGTGGAAAGCTGTGAGCTGTGGGAGCACATGGAGTAGAAAAGCTCATCTCCTAAAGCAAATATTGTACATCTAAAAGAAGACAAATGTGATTTTCTCTTCGTTATTGTGTAAATTTACAAGCACACTGACACAGGGCAGAGCAAAGAGGAGCAGTGTCAACCTCTAATAGAGATGAATGACAAACATATTTAATGAATTAAAAGATGATGAAGTATTACTGACAAAGCAAACACCCACACATTGTGCTCACTGTCACTGATCTGTGTGACACAGCAGCCCTCTGACAAAGACCACTGTAGGTCAATCTCAGCACAGCGAGCACACAGCAGCGGGCAGCCCCAGGGGTCTGCGGGATGAAGGGCAGCGGACTTGGTAGAGGGATGGGCTGGAGGCTTTGTGAACACTGCTGGTGATAGGAGCTTAGGTAACATGGGATTGCTCAATGCAGAAGATCCATTAGGCTTGTTCAGCTCAGGCACTGAGCTTTTTAAGGTGGGATATTCAAATCTTTGGTTGTCTGCATGATGAAGAGTCAAAGCTGAGCCAAGCTAGAAGTTCAGAGGGTGGAATAGGTTTTCTGATCCAGAGCATCCTTGGGTTCGGGTGTTCAGCTGGGAGCTCAGTGTTGAGCTGTGGTGCTTTTGAGACCCAGGGGTACACAGCAAGAATAGTGCTCCATGGCTTGGCTGTGTCTAGGGATTTGCTGGACTTCATGGTTACTGACAGGTCATGTTTGGTGCTCATACCGGGTGGCTGTACGCTTGACAGCTCAAAACTAGGCTAAAACTGAGTTGGAAGCCCACTGCTGGCTTGTATGGTGGCTTGGTACAAGGACTGAGCTATGCTGCAGTACTGGGGTTACAGTCTAATTATCTGGGCATGCAGGGATTTGCTGGCAGGGCTGGGTCACCCTGAAATTAAGGATTCAAGCTAGGCCATGACAGAGTTACATGGCAGTGCACGTGCTGTTAAGTGCACAGGGCTTTTTAGGTGTTAAGTGGTAACAGCTGTGGCTTCCTTAGGGTCTGAAGGCTGGGTTGTGCCCAGGTCTGCATGTGTGCTGGGGCACTCCGGCCTCGTCTTTCTCAGCTACAGAGCTGAGCTACCAGGGCTCGGCTGTCCTGACTGTGGTTGGGTTTCAGGTGCCAGATCGGGGGCAAAATTTTTGCTGAGTGTCAATACTTGCTGCGATTGCATTCTGCCCTGGTTTTGTGGAGTGTACAGCCCTAGGACCATTCAGCCACCACTGTCCTAGTTCTTCCTCTAAGTGCTCATGGCCCAGCTGTGTGTTACTGGCCCCTTAGGATGGTTGACCCCATCTTTTCAGTGTGTTTCTTGCATATCTTAGACCTCATTCACAGCCTGGCCCACATACAATCAGAGCATAATTAGGTGTTTGGGGGGTGGGGGAGGGAAGCAGTGCTGGGTGGGGAGATGGGAAGGGGAGGCAGGCAAGCATTTGGGATCAAAATCACTGCTGTCATTGCTTGTGCATCTCAAAGCCTTGGTCTGGAGTTCAGAGGCAGGATGGAGGAATCACTTTTGATCCTTATTTTTAATGGTTGCACTTGCGTACCTCCTCCTCACGCAGCCGGTTCCAGGGAGCATTGGTAAGAACTGCCCTGCACATGGCTCATTAACAGAAATACCCTGCATCAGCTCTTCCTCTGCTCTCATGCCAGCACAGGGTTGCCAGCCTGGGTTCAAGGATGTCAGCACAGAACGGGCATGCTCCCTGGAGAGAGCTGGAATACAAATGCAAGCAAAGGCCTACTGCTTCCTTCCGCTGCCTTCCATGGGGTAGGACATGGCCTTCCCACCAGGGACTCACAGACCCCATCCAGTGTCACCACAGATAGCAGAGCTGCATTTGCTGGGGCAGCAGAGCTCTGCCACGGGGAAGAGGAAGCCAGCCCCCTCCCCAGCCCCTCTCCTTCCCCGCTGCTGGAGCGGGGAAGCTGGGACACTGCCTTGTTTCTTACTGAGGTGGCAGAAAGGGCTGGAGCCACAGCAGCAGCCCAGATGTTTGGGCGCAGGGTGCAAGGCTTGTCCCACAGGCACCGTGATGCTGCTCTGCCCAGTCAGTCTGGTTTTGCTGCCGTAGATGGCTAGATCTGCTGCCGTGGATACTAGTAAAACCTGCCAAGAGTTTGACTTCTTAATGGAACCAGCCAGTAACCTGCCTCATGGCAGGTTACTAACCATGCACCAAGCCCACAGCTGCTGGCTGAGGATGAGTGGAGCTTTTAGAGAGACATGTCCACTCCACTGCCGTATTATTCAAACATATCTTCCTGTCCCTGTTATCGTGAAACGTTGGTGCCTGCAGAGCCTGCTGTTGAGGGGCTAGGTAGCACCAGACCCCCAGGAGATGCTGAGATGTTGCTCTTGCTGAAGTCGGGGGAGCTGCAGGAGGCTCCTGGCTGACTCTGTGTAGGGAGACAGACCCTGAACCTGTCCTTCAAACAATGGATGCTCCTGCTCAGAAAAGGTGCCCACGCTGCTCCTGTCCTTTTGTTTCCTCCAGCTGCTGACTTTGTCTGACCAGAACAGAACAGCTTTTACAGAGCAGAGAGCACTATGGCTGGGGGAGCCTTGCTTGCTACACGGCCAGCATGGCACCACTGGGCAATACAGATCTCTGCAGAGGAGCTGGCGAGAAAAAGCAAAAGCCTTGGCTGTGACAACGTTTCTGTAGGACAGCCCTCATACCCATTTGCCCATGCCCCCCTGAAGGTGATTTCAGTCCCAGTGCCACTAGACGGTCTCTGTGGCATTGGCAAGCTGTGAGACAGCTCAGCATATGCTCCTCATCCCATTGATGTGGCTGTGACTTCTGCGTCCAGCTCTTTGGAGACAGATAGTTTCACACCACCTGTGATTTATTAAGCTGCCTATTGAACACCATGTTGCACAGATGGCTACCTGCACATCTGCTCAGGCAGAGCACTTAATAAAGGCTGCCTGTAAATACAAAGGCCAGAGGGGAACATACCCCAAGAATGAAACTAAGCAAAAAGGGGGAAGCTCTGGGTAGAGGAGACAAGCAGACAGAAGCAGCACTCCAAAACAGCACTCAAAGAGCAGTGATCGCAGGCATGCTGTTGAGCTGGCTGGGCACTGCAAGTGGAGCCCTGCAGGGGTCAGGTTCTGTTCCGTGTTTTTATTAATAGCATGGATGATGGACTAACGAATGCACTTAAAAATTTTGTGGGTGAACCTTAGCTGGAAGGAGCAAGCACTTTGGAGAGCATGGCTGTAGTTCAAAACTGACCTCAGTAAATAAGAGAAATGTTGCAAATTGAGTAAGAGAAAATTCAGCAAAGATGAATGCAAAGTGATGAGCTCAGGAAAGAGAACTCCAAAGTGAAAAAGCAAATGGAGAATACCTGAGGAGACAGTGATAAAGGCAAAGGGTGCAAGGGGCCATGGCAGGTAGGAGCCAGGATGTGATGTATGCTGCAGGCTTCCGATGGAAAAATCTTTTCTCCCTGCAAGAGTCAGAGGTCAGGCCCCTGCTGTTTCTCCATAGATTCACAAAGCAGAGGCCAGTTCTGCCCTGCCAAGCCTTGCCTGCAGAAACAACTTCATTAGGCTCGTAAGGCACATAAGAGGCAGAGTGGTGCGATTATCCCAACCTTCAGTCCTGCGGTCCCGCACTCATCCTCCCCGCAAACACCCGCTGCCCAGGGTCAAGGCTTGCATCTCGGTAACCGCATTCCCTCAGCAGCAGCGTGCTTGGGGAGGAGCTCAGGCTACCACAACCTATCAGGTCCTCCAAGGCACCCTCCGCTATGCCTTTTCCCATCTGGATGGAGACAGCAACACAAGGTGGTAAAGTGAGGATCCCTATACCTGCATCCTTCCACCTGCTGAGCCTGTAACAGGCAGGGCAACAGGAAGGGGAAGCAGGGGAAATAGCAAGGGCCTTGTGTGCTGGAAAAGCATGATTTCCCAGCTCTGTTATTCCAGGGAGTGGCTCAGTGATCCCGCTTGCCCCCAGCACCACCCTGGAGAATGCCGGATGCCTTTGAGGGGGTGGCAGGGCTGCCGCCCACACCAGCTGCAGGGCTGCAGGGATCGCTGCATGCTGCTGTCCCAAGTGCTCATTAGCCAGAAGTGTCTGGCGAAATGGATACACAAGCTGATCACAGGATGACGGCGCTGTGCGCATAACTGACATTTAAATGCAGTCCCAAAATGAATCAGGAGAGTATTTCCAGCAGGGAAGCAGCAGCCTCTCTCCCTCTGTCTACTTATTGCGCCCTCAATGCTCACTCTTGTTCACAAGGAAGGGCTCAAATTGAAGCAGGTGTTCCTTGAATGATGAGCAATGAAGAAAGAATACATTATATGACAAGAAACATAAAGAGTTTGGGGGTGGAAGGGGGTGCTTTTTTTCTTGCCTTTTTTTTTTTTAATCTAGCCAGGCTAGGAGGGATATTGCTGTCTATAAATTCACTGGCAGAAACTCCAAGGAGGAAGAGAGCCATTTAAGCTAAAAGCAATATTAACACAAGGATACATGTCTATAAACTAACTGGACATAAATTTAAGTTGGAAATTGGAAAAAAGCTCCTAACAGCTGGAGTAATGAGGCTCTGGCACAGCCTCACAGGTAGTAGTGATCAGAAAGAAGAAAAATTAAAAAAAACTATCCAGTTTCAAGATGGAGCTTGCTCATAAAGGGACATATGTGGAGGGGATTAGATAATGCAGTGCCTGAGACAGCCAGGGGCTGAAGGTGATGACACCAGAGGTCCTTTCTATACGAACAGAAGAGTGTTCCTGGTTTAGAACAAAGATCTTTAAGTCCTGGGTCCTTTCTTCATCTGATGCAGCAGCAGGTGCAGAAGTAAAACACATAAGAAGCAGTATAGTAGTTGCAGAGCACTCCCAGTTGTGCTAAATCCTCCCAGGCTCTGGCAACTCACACCTCAGGACATCCCAAACCTAACCTGTCTGGACACATCAGTTTACACTGATGGATCTTCCGTTATTGAGCTGCCTAATCCCTTTCTGGAGCCCGGTCATACTTCTGGCCTCGAGTGTCTTCTTTTGGTACTCCGCTTCTCTCTCTACCCCATAAGGGACAGATAAATGTTTATTTTGTTTGTTCTGGAATTGCCTCCTATTATTTTAATTCATTGTCCTCCGATGTCGTGTCAGGAGGAACTGTCCATGTGAAGTTTCAGACTGTCCACAAAGGCCTGGCCTTCCACCTGGCCTATGGCACATCTCCAGCTTAAAGAAATATGGAAATCAGCATGTGTGAGCCATTTACACATTCAGTTTCACTTGGTGACTCATACTGTCAGGGAGGGAACTCCTCTTACAGGAGGATCTCTTGGTAAGCATCATTTAAAAGTCCTTCCTGTGCTGAGACAGCAAAGAGCACGGTCAGGTCCTGCCCATACTTACTGTGTGCATAGTTGGAGATTCAGCAGTCATGCCTTTCACCCAGAACCAGATAGGTCTCTAAACTAATTTATTGTAATATATGTCTAAAAAGGTTTCTCACAAGGAAGGATACGCATGTTAGGACTGATTCACCATGGAAGTTGTAGAACAAAGTGTTGTGCACCTCTGAAGTTACGTTCATTTGCTTGTAAGTTAGAAACATGCACAGAATACTTGAGATACTGAGTGCCACCCTACTAGGAGGAGGAAGCCAAAACGATACTGATTTCTGATGCTCAGAAAACAGTGAACTGAAAATGATGCCAAGTGGCCACAAGTTAGCCCTGTTGTTTGTATCTGCTTCGCGTAATGGGAAACACTGGGTGAATGACACAAAAACCTACACCCAAAGACCCATAATTCCGAAGTGCCATAATCAGTCCCTCTACTTCAGCAAGAATGCAATGAAATATAGAGAACACCTTAGCTCTAAAAGAGTGAGACGGGAGCCCAGGCTCCCGAAATCATGGAAGGAGAGAACTAGGTACCCCTGAAGAGCAACAGTTTAGAGGGAAGAGCTCTAGTGTCATGTGCTCATCTCTGTCACAGGCTAGGAAAATCACTCCATGGGCTTATCAGTCCAGTATTAGCCGTGCTCTGCCAAGGTCCCAGAGCACAGACAGTCCTAAACCCAAGGCGGAACCAGGTGTGAAGCAGAGCAGAGTAACTGAGCAAGCGACAAAAAACCATTTGGGTGCATCTAGCTACCTCCTACAGTGGAGAGATAAGGCAGAGAGACGAGCAAGACAGGGGATGAGTAGTTTTTCCAAGCCAGGTGGGCACCAATGAGCATGACAGTAGCATAGTGCGTGCCCAGAATGGGCTGGTGGCATCTGCCCAGGACTATCTCAAAGGCTTTCCAGAATATTTGGGCTTGGGTGGAACTGGTTTTCCACAACAAATTTGAGCTCTCTGGAGCAGAGAGAGACAAACTTTTAATGCCACAGAACTGCAGGTACTCTTCAGACTCAGCTGGATATCTAGCAAGAAACACAGAGCAGCTGGTGCATCATGACATTCATCTGCCTGAGGAGCAGTATCACGTGGCCGTTACATCAACTCGTCTCAAATGCCAGCTTCAGCTTCCAACAGAGCACTTGAAGCAAGAGAAGGTCCTCAACCCACCTGCAGCAGATCTGGTTGCAAGCAGGTGTCATTGCCAAGTCGCCTGTCACAGAACAGACCTGGTTTCTCCTCCCTCCATCTTTGTCTGCACTTGCTAAACCATTGATTCCTGCAGCTCTCCTTCCTTCTGTAGTCTAATGCAAAGAGTTCAGACCCAAAAGAGCTGGCCAAGGGCTTTGCTGTTTCTCCTGAAACTCCAGGACACAAACAAGAAATTCGTTTACCATCCTGTTGAGAGACCTCTCCTGAACAACTGCCCTGCATGGAGTGCAATGTGGGGATGCAGGTACAGAGCGAGAGTGGTGCTGGAGGACATGTGTCATGGGGAGCTTGTGGAGAAGCCTTGAATGCTCAGAGGAGAGGTGCACTCTGATCACGCAACCCACAAGTCCAGAAGTGTAAGCTGTTGCAGAGAGCCTGAGGTGGTAGGGCTAAGGGCAGCTGCCAACATATCAAGCTCTACAAGGAGTTCTTGGTGTGAGTAAGGAGAAAAGGATAGACAGTAATGCACTTCACAGACGTCACTGCAGGCAAAAATTCCTGCAAAACCTATGGAGTGCCAGTGAGGAGAGCAGTCCCTTCACCAGGGGACAGCAAGCAAGCTGCTCTGGAAGGGCAGTGGGACAGCTCTGACAGTGGAAACCTCCTGAGCCAGGGAACAGGACAAGGGAGGACACTGCTAAGGAGACATCCTGAGACAACAGAGTCCTCACAGCATTACTGGAGAGTTGACCAGGGAGCTGGAGCTCCCCTGGCACCAGGTCCAGGGGCTGGAGAATTTGCCCAGCCAGGGGAGATTGAGCTGTTGTCTTCTACACCCAGGATAGAGCCATAACCACCAGCTCTGCATCACTCTGCCAGCCCAGGTGCATCTATTGTAGGCATGGCAACAGCTACATTAGTTGTTTAATGCAGATGTATGATCATGGCCAGATATTGCCCCCTGTTTTTAAAGTACGTACTAATATCAATTACTCACCCATCTCGTAGTCAAGCCTTCCAAGAACAACATCTCCATCAAGTTGGGTTTTATAATGCACAACCAGTTTTCATTTTTCTATTTGCTTCTTCTGTCACAGAAGAGTGGAACTAATTTATGAAGCAAACTACCCTTGAGTGGTGCTGCTAATGTTCGTAAGTGACTTTAATAGACAATAGTAGTCATGCTTTGAAACAGCAGGTTTAGTGTCACTTAAATGTATACAAGTTCTGTACCTGTGTGCTACTGCTTTTCTAGTTTATTTCTCATATGTACAAAAAGCAAAAGCAGTACTCTCCATTTGTGTATTTTTCTTCTTTACTGTAAAATAAAAAACAATAAGAAGGGCTGAGTATTGAACAGAGAGAACAGAGAGAATGAGAGCACAGTGTTTTATGTCCTCTGCAAAAAGCAGAATCCACTACAAGAAGAAAATGGCTGTAGGCTCAGCAGGCAGACAAAGAGATGGAAATGTAGACACTGGAAAAAGGAAAGGCACTGCAGTCTCAGATGATGTGATGATACAGGAAAGGCTGGTTAAAAATTCTGCCTCAAATGTGTTTTGAAAGAAACTTGAGGTTTTGTCTAAACCAATTTTTTGTGTGTGTGAAATGGGCATATGCGCCATGGAAACGTTCTTGCTGAGCTCCCCACAGCTGAAATATTGCTGTGATATTGCCTCCAGAGCTGTAGCAGCTTCTTCATGTCCCCGTGCTCTGCTGTGGCCACAGCTCCTTCTGCCACCTGGTGACCATGTGAATGCCGTGATGGGCTGCAGCCCCTTGCCAGTGACCAATGCCTCAGTGACCATATGGCCAACAGCCTGAGGCACACTCCAGCATGGCATTTCAGAAGATAAATACACTGGCCAAAAAAAATGTTTAGATTTTCATCCAAAATTCAAAATTTGCTATTGAATTTTGCTGGGAATTTTTTTTCTTTTTGTCATAAGTTTGTACTAGAAGAGACTTATTTTCTAGCTGTTCAAATAATAAACTTTGTGTCTCCCACACCACATCTTGTCAGTGCTGTTTGACCACACGTGAATTATTGATTTTGAATCTGGCAAAGCCTCATACAATGCAGACTGTATACAATGAATTCCCAGAAAGATCTTGGCAGCTCATGGGAATGACAGACATCTAACATACTTCCAGAGCAAGTTCAGCTTTAGAGGCCAGCATTTCAGCTTCTCAGATATTTGACAGGCATACTCAGCTAAACTGGTGAAATGATAACTCATATTTCAAGACACTTGAAACAGCCATCACCAGTATATGTTTGCCTCCCCCACTGCTTTGCCTGAAAGATGGTTTCTTAATGTATTTTTCTATAATAAACTTCACATCTTCACATTTTATTTCCCACTTGAGAGCTAAATCATCTTTGCTATAAATGTAAAACAACTAAGCCAATTGTTTGGTAGTGCAGGTTTACAATATATCATTACAATAATAATTTAGAGAGCTGGGAAGTTTTCTTTGCTATAAATTTGCTCAGATCATTACTGATACTAGTGTGCAAAATAAGTAGATTCCCACTGGAAAATGGGAGCAGTTGAAATCCACCTGAGAACCACAGGTTTATTTTTACTGCTCTGTCACACTCAGAAAAAAATGGTTGTTACAGACACAGAATGGATAAACCGTTCTAAATTACATAGGAGAGGTCCCAGGTGGGTCTGAATTGGCCAGGCCATGTGATACAATATCTCATGTGGCATGGAGAGAGGGTAGCCGTGTGTACCACATCCCTTTGAAGCCTTCGGCTCCTAGACCTTGCCTAGCACACAGCAACCATCATGTGAGTACCAGTAAGGGAAAAAGAAAATGAAAAGTTCAGATGGGAAACTGAGGCACACAGAAGCTTAGGTACACATGGCTCTGTGCTCAGTGTGGCAGCAGGGAAGGTGAGGCAAGCTATCACCAAAGAGTAGGACCCGCTTATGAGCGGGAAAATAAGCCATTCTGGAAATAAAGGAGGTTGCAGTTGGGATCCTCTAAGCCAAATTGCAAGGGGGAACTCAAGGTCAACAACTAAACTTCAGAAAACCAGAAAAAGTAATGGAGACAGAGGAATATTGTAGACATAAGGCTTTTCTGGATTTTTACAAAACCAGGAGGCAGAAACCTCACTCACTTCACTATTCACTATTTTAATGAAAATGAAGGAGCTCCCAAACTTTTGTTTAGTGTGTTAATAAACAAGCAGCTGTTGTTAGTTTTAGTTATTAACTGAATCAATATTTGTATGAAGTACTTAGAGGTTAAAGTAAGAGAGCTGCAAACAAGGTTTGAGCTAGAACAGGACTTCATGAATAGGTGGGAGGAAGGCTCTGAGACCAGTTCCTGCGCTGGCTGCTGGAGCTGGGTTTGTGCCTCGTCCTTCTGAGCTCAGCCATCTGCTGCTCCCCCTGGGCAGAACAGCCTCACACAGGGAGCTCTGCAAAAGGCTGGGGAAGAGCTGACAAGGGCTTCTGAAATGGTCACTGTTATCTGTGTCTTTTTCTTGGAAAATGCTAACAACCCTCAAAGGAAGGAGACGCCCAGATTCTCTGTCATACAGCCCTGGGTGCTGCCTTTGCATCCCATCCTAACACGGAATAAAATCTGACTTCTGACAGCAGGAAAAGGACACTCTGAAGCATGCACTAGTGACTTCTGCTCAGCTCTGGACCTTGCATTTGCCCCTTACTCTTCCAAGTCCCAGGCCTGCCTGTGGGCACAGCACGCTCATCGCTCCTTGTGTTCTGGTGCTTTGTGCTGGGGTCCAAGAAGACCCAGAGCCTGTGCTCAGGCCCAGCTGGGGTGATGCTGTAGCCCACCCTAGGACTGTGCTCTCCCTGCTCCTAGGGCCATGCTTTCCTTGTAGGAAAAGGAGGAACTTGAGTGAGCGAAGTCCAAGCTTGGACTAGGCAAAATGAAAGGGAGCTGTGCATGGAAGAAGATCTGAACACACAGAAGCTGGCAGCAGCTCAGGCAACATCCCACTCTTGAAAGGACCAACAGAACAGGCCAGTGCACCTAACTCTCCTATAATGAAAGGTGGAGAATTCAGAATGAATCCCAGTTCGTACAGGGCCAGGAGTATGAATGTCATTGTCACTTTGATCCCTGCCTACGAGTCCTAAAACTGTTCTTGCCATCAGCTGTCCACGGCTGAGGGGAAAGATAGCAGCATGTTGCTGCAGTTCCTTTGCCTTCCCCAGCCTTCCCACCACCACCATCAAACCATAAGAGGAGCTTTGTCTCCCTGTCACTCACCTGCCAGACAGAATGTGTCTGTAAAACACAGTCATCGCTGGCTGACAAGCAGTGAGCATGCCTTTGCTCAGACAGCAGGAGGAGGATGCTCCATTCACAGCTGCTTAAGGGCATCCCACAGAAGGGATGCTTTACTTGATTGTACGAGTGCCAGAGGAGAAGGGATGTGAAATTCACAGATGACAGCTCCAGCTCCTTTGATCAGCTGCTCCCTAATTATGTGGTGCCTGTGAGTTGCTCTTATGCCGTGTTAGACAAGGGTATGAGATACAGAGGTACAGGAAACAGGCAATCCCACCTTTAGAAAGCCAATTCAGCTTCATGTGAAGGCTTCTGGAGGGGGCCAAGACCACATGAACTCAGGAGGAAATGTGTGAATTGTTCCCAGCAGGGAGAACATGCTGCCTTAGTTCATTTAGGCCACTTTTCCTCTTTCCCTGATTCCCTTCCCCTCTCCAGATCCTTGCTTGGATAATTGGGCCAGACTGCACAAATGGAGACAGAAATCATCATGGAAGCATAGGCTTGGGAAGATTAAGGAGATCGTCATGCACTACCAGGACCTGGGAATCAGTATTGCTCCCAAATTAGACCAGGCAGAAGGCGATTCTGGCCAGCCTGGTCTAGCAGACTGCCTGCAATAACCATTTCCCAGTGAGGAGGAAGAGCAGGCCAGCACCCTCCTACTACCTTTTTTGGTCCCATTTTTCACAGGACCTTCAGGCAGGTGGCTGCAGAACCACGTCCCTTTTTGGTGTGTGGGGAGGCCTTGTCTCACTGCGCACATGCTGAAGAATCACCCATGGACACACATTGCAGAATGCCAACAACCAGCCATTGCATGGGCGCCTTGGGTATATGCTCCAATGCAGCCAGGGACCCAGCCCTGAATCCAGGAATTGATGCCTCAAAATGATACTGGCTATGGATAGACATTGTTGCAAACACACGGCTGAGAGTTACCAGTTGGTATCAGTCCCGTGTTCTAAAAGCACAGGCAGTCCTGCAATAAAAGATTAATCCAGAAGGGTCCCTGGAACATCTCCTCACATGCTAACTCTCAGCAGAGCCCACAAAATATGTGACATCAATGCCATAAAGATTACAAATACAGTGTAAGAAAGCAAATCCACCTCTGTCAAACTTCCCAGCAGAGATCAAGCCATTACTTGCCTCCTGGATTCCTGAAACTGCATGGAATTCAGTTAGATTAATGTCTTAGAAGTAATAGTAAGAAACGGACCATTTCATGCTATGAAATTAAAAAAAAAAAAAAAACTGGCAATCCCAGCTCTTATCAGAAGAACTCTTTCTGGGACTCTTTCAGTCCCAGAAATGAGGATTGCTGCAATCCCACCTCTCAAGCAGAAGGCTTTCCTACAACCATCAGCCACAGGAGTGCCCTGCTCTGAGCCCACCCTTTGTAGACAGCACTTGCAGTGATGCAGAGAAAGGCTAAAACAGGGCCAGAAATCAAATGGTGAATTGAGGGGTGAACGAGGCTTCCTAGACAGCACAAGTGACTAGCAGAAGCCTGAAATCTGGGATTAATGTGATATAAATACAGCACAGGCAAATACACTTGGCATGCAGTGATCAAATCTCCATCCACTGGAATAGCAATAAATCACATGCCCAAGGCCTTTAGCTTCTAGCCCCAGAATTATTTCTCCTCTATCAAACAATTCCTTTCATCAAGAGCTCCATTTTCATATAATTCATGTTCTCTCCTTCTGCCTGCCCCTCCTCATCTCCATACAGACAAATGGATTTTGGAAAGCATTTGAGAATTTCACTCTTTGGATAGTTAGAAATCTTCTAATTTCCAGTTTCACTATACTCATGACTGGTTTATATATATCTGATCTATGTCCATGTTATCCCTTAACAGCTTTTCCACATTTGATATTATCCCCCAGATGTATTTATAAAGAATCATCACCCAGCCTCTGAAAGTCATTTTGCTATATTGACAAAGCAGAGCTTTCAATGTGTTTTTCTAAGACAGGTACTCCACTCCCCCAAACAGCCTGATTCAACAACCCTCCTCTTCCCTGATGCAATTTAAAACTAGTTTTTTTGTCTAAGCCCAAACACAACAGTTCAATCAAATTCTTACTAATGCTTTGTATATAGCACTAATACTTTGCTGAAAATACTTCTCCTGAAGCATCCCAGAATGAGAGCATCTGCTTTTACAGCTTCATCGCATTATCAATCCATAGTTACACTAGTGCTAACCAATGCATACTGATGCTGACCTCTTACCTCTTCCATTATGTCTAATTGGTGAATCCTCAGTTCAGAGAAAAACCTCCTCCTGTTATCCCAAAGGGCAGGACTTTGCCTTTTGAACTTTAAATCTAATGTCTTTTGTATTTTTCCAGTTGGTTAGATAATCCGATTCTTCATGTGTGATGATCTGCTCATTGTCTGGACGAGTAACGCCTTCTACCCTCAAAGAGTCCACATAGTCATGAGCACCTCTGTGTCCCTCACTCTGCTGAGACCAGCTTGGTTTCTGAGGTAACATCTGGAGGGATGCCTTCCTGCACTAACCACGGTGCACGGTCTTCATACAAGAGTGCAGCATCCCCATGCCTTTGGACCCAGTCCAGTCATGCACTCCAGGTGCTGTCAGCTGCTCTGACAGTGCCATGCATGGGTGAGGAAACAGCTGGAAAGAGGGAAAATAACAGGATCTAGAGAAATGTAACATCTGCACATAGCCCGCTGCCCTGTGTGCGCCAGGTGCTCCTTGCACAGCAAGGACCCTCCAAGCCCTCCAAGGGCTGCTGCCTTCTGCACCATCATCTGTGGCACAAGCACACAGCCCCTGTGAGGAGGCTGAAACCAGCCAAGACCTGGAGGCAGGCAAAGGAGAGAGCAGAACAGTGGGGAAGAAAGGCAGGGTGGGCAGCTGAAGATCTTCAGTTCCTCTTCACCACTGCCTGGAGAGCAGCCTCTGACGCCAGGACAAAGACCTTCCTTCCCACACTCCTCTGAGATGTCACTGGTGCTAAGCGCCCATGCTTCATTTTGGGGGTGGGTGAACAGGCCCTCAGTGCTGGGCAGGACAGGGCAGAAAGGGAAGGAAAGATGCTCCACTTCTCTGCAGCATGGAGAGGGAAGAAAAGGAAATAAGAAGAAATGCATATTGTGAGGAAAGGGATTGGTAATGGGGGAAGGGGAAAGAAGCAGGGACAACAGAACCCCCCACAAGAGGAGGTGAAAAGAGCAGGTGGCTGTAACTGCATGATGGGAAGAGTTACTGTACTCTGCTGCCCCACAGGTAGGTAGATGTGAAGAGGAAGACAAAGCACTTTCTGGCGTGGAGAAGGATGTCTCTCCTTGCACCATCACAAATCATATATGTTCTAACCCCCCAAAAGCTGTCCATGCCTAGTCCATACATTTTCAGTGTATTTCTCCCTTTGCCCAGGGGCTGCGATGCTGGACATTGGCACCCCGGTCTCACAATCTGAGGGCAGCAGCATGGGATGGTGAACAAGGAAACCAGCCTGCGGGTGGGTGATTTGTTCCCATGTGAGAGGGGAACAGGAGACCAGCATCACCCAGCCACCTCCTCCTTAACCTTGCCTCTATCCAGCCTGTAGCCCAGAGTGGCTGTAAATTCCTTCCTAAAGTTTGACCAGAAAAGGAGTAAATCTGCAGCTGGTAGTTCCTGGCCAAGTCAAAGGCACCTTTGTATAGCGTCATCAACAAACCCAGAAGCTGGAGCTCCTTGTGCATAACAGAAAACACCATACAGATACCATCTTTCAGGTCTTCTGCTATGCAAGATCCTTTCAGATGCAGATGAAGCAGGTGAAACTGTGTGAGGAGCAGAGAAGCTATGGGAGGGGTATGGCTGTGGAGTCCCTTGCTCTGCTCCACTGGCTGCAGCTGAGCCTCGGCACTGCTCTCACGTTGGGTAAGGCCAGCAGGAGAGCCTTTGCCTCTCTCGGAGGTCCTGCATGCATTTGGCTCCTCTTAGGTGGGCTCTGCGCTTCGTGAGAGACACCGTGAGGACCACAGCAGACCTGAGGGACTTGTTTTGCTGCGCCACACCCCAGGTCTTGGAGCTGGGCTTTCAGTGCAGACAGGAGGGATGTCCACATCCTGACCTTCAGGGTGTCAGCCACGGGCCTCCTTCAGAGGAACCACAGCTCTGGCCAGATAATCAGTCTCTGGCATGCTACTCCAGGTACTCCCCATCTGCAGTGATATTGCTTTGGGGGAGCACATTCCCTTTTTCCCTCTGGTGTAACACGCCAGATGTGCTGCTGCTCAGCATCAGGCTGTTTGCAGTGCCTGGACCGCGGCTGCCTGCAGCCTGGGCTCTGCAGGGCGTTGCTTTTCTGATACCTTCTGTGCGAAGTGTAGGGAGGTTGAGAAGTTAGTCTTTTTTTTTTTTCTTTTTCATCATTAAGAAAATTTTAATCTGGAAATAAGGTTCCTGAGCTGAGTTTCAAGCTGCCAAGTCACAGCCCCTGTCTTATTTTCGTCAGAGATGTCATGAATATTTCAGAATGGTCAATTTGTGAGCAATATTACAGAGAAATTCCTAAGAGCACTAGACAGAAATTTGCAAGGAGACCCTGTACCTTCCTGCAAACACTCCGTACTGAAATCCAAATAATCTGTGGAAGACTGTTCAGCTTTTCACTCTGAAGAAAAACTGAACAAAACCAAAATATTTTGGTCTTCTCAGAAGGGAACATTTTGTTTTCTTTTTCCAAATTAGTTTTTGCATCATTTATTTTATTTCAGATTATCTAGAAAAAGAAAAATAAAATAAAATTGGAATTAACATTTTATTTTGTCAAAACAGAATAGTCTGGTTGATCCATTTTTTCTTTCCAATGTGGGGAACTAAAAGAAAATTCATTTCCATTCCACTTTATGGAATTGTGTATGTGTGAATTAAATGAAAAATAAGTTCTCATCCATCCCTGCCTTTTAAACAGAAGTGCTTTGGTATCCTGGTGAAGTAGAAGACATCACCCCTGAAGAAGAGCAGAGTTCACAAGGGAAGGAGGACAGATGCCCATGGCACAACTCACATGGACGGGACCCAGTGCAGTGCTGGTGTGGGAGTGAGACCAGCACGGGCTTGTGGACTGTGTTTGTGAGACGGGAGAAGCAAACATTTCCCAGGCAGAAGCCCTTATTTACAAAAGTAGTGTGACAGATTTTTACAGCAGACTCAATCTTTGCCAAAACATGACTCAATTACTCATGCTGGGTTTATATTACCTTGCAAGATTTTTATTCCATTTCCCAGGAAATCATTACTCTTCCTCACTCCCAGTGCTCCCTGCACCGATGTGAAGGCAGCTGGGGAGCAGTTGGACCCGGGTCCTTATGCTCCTGCCTTCACGGGGGGAGAAGGAGAGGACCTTCACGAGGTCCCTGTAAGGCCTCTGCACCACACACTCATTCCAGAGCATTTATTTTGGGTGCCTGTTGCAGCTCTATCCACAGCTCTATCAGCATTGCCCCCCACAGCTAGGGCAGCCTGCATCCCTGCCCGGGGTCAGGTTGCCACCACTGCTCCAGGCATGGAGACACTTGCCCAGAAGCAAGCTTTGGCCATGGGGGCAGCACAGACCTCCTCGTCCACCTCCCATCCAGGTGTATTGGGTTTATGTGGTAAAGGTTTGGTAGCGGCAGGGCCACAGGGGTGGCTTCTGTGAGAAGATTCCAGAAGCTGCCCCATGTCAGATAACAGCCAGCTCCAGCCGGCTCCAAAAGGGAACTGCCGCTGGCCAAACCTGAACCAATGAGCGATGTTGTTTGCGCCTCTGTGAGAGCATATTTAAGAAAGGGAAAAAAACTGCTGCGCCTCAGCAGCTGGGAGTGAGAGGAGTGAGGAACAGCCCTGCAGACACCAAGGTCAGTGCAGAAGGAGGGCAGGAGGTGCTCCAGGCACGGGAGCAGAAGTTCCCCTGCACCCCTTGATGAGGACTATGGTGGAGCAGGTTGTCCCCCTTCAGCCCATGGTGTACCATGGCGGAGCAGATTTCCACGTTGCAGCCCATGGAGGAGACCACGGTGGAGCAGGTGGATCTGGTCTGAAGGAGGCTGCAGCCCATGGAGAGCCCCCACAGGAGCAGACTCCGGGACGGACCTGTAGCCCATGGAGAGGAGCCCATGCAGGAGCAGGTGATCCGGTGGGAGCTGCCACCCATGGGGGACCTGTGCTGGAGCAGTTTGCTCCTGAAGGATGGACCCCGTGGTAAAGACCCACATTGGAGCAGTTCTTGAAGAGCTGCAGCCTGTGGGAAGTCCACCCAGGATCTGTTCGGGAAGGACAGCATCCCGTGGGAGGGACACCACGCTGGAGCAGGGGAAGAGAGAGCGACCATGAAGGAGTGGCAGAGACGAAGAGATATGGACTGACCGCAACCCCCTTTCCCCTGCGCCACTCGAGGAGAGGAAGTAGAAGAGGGTGGATGGGGGAAGGTGTTTTCAGTTTGCTTTTAGTTTCTCACTGCTCTAGTCTGCTAGTGATAGTAATAAATTATATTAATCTCCCTATGTTGAGTCTGTTCTGCCCGTGATGGGAATTAGTGAGCAACCTTCTTGTTCTTATCTCAACCCCTGAGCCCTTGTCTATTGTATTGTCTCCCCCTGTTCCTTTGAGGAGGGGGAGTGAGTGAGCAGTTGTGGGGGAGTTTAGCTGTTTAGCTGGGTAAAACCACCACACCAGGCTGGGGGCATTGGCTCACAGAGGGTCTCTGTCCTTGCTCAGTGCTGCCGGGGCACCGCTGCACCCTTGGCAGTGTGAGCACAGCACCTGGGACAACCATCCTGGCAAGGACAAGTTGTGGAATTTACCCTGTGGAACATTTTCTTCTTTCTTTTCAATCCTGATGAGATTCCCAAGACTTCTCACAAGTTCTCTGTTGACCAGCCTGATTTATAGGCTACATAAAACCAATTGTAGTCATTCTCCTCCAAAACCCACTGGGAGATGGAAGGACGAGGGCCCAATCTGCTCTCAGGGTAGGGATAGGGAAGAAGGGAAGGGACAGGGTCCTGTCTGGACTGTTGCCACTTCTGCCAGTGGGCGGGATTAGGCTGGGTTGGTGTGCAAGCACCATGCCTCCTGGCCCACCTTGCAAGGACTAGAGGGACCCACATCAGTCCAGGGCATTGCTGGAGTCATGGAAACAACAAAAAGCACGGCCCTGCCACGCAAAAGCAGGCCAAGGAGCAGCGCTGGGGATGAGCCTTTGATTACATCCTTGTAGGATGATCATGGGGTAGACATGGTACAAATCTGCAGCTGCAACATGGGAAGAGTTATGGGACTGCTATCAAAGACAGTGTCCATGCTATCAAAGACAGTGTCCACACCGTCCAGCAGAGCAGCATTGGTGGCCATAACCCAACCAAAACCATTCAGAAAGACAAAGAAAAAGCCAATTTTTCCCTCCTGCATTCCAGTCTAGGTCCCTGGGCGAATTTATATATGGATATAAACCCATAAAGTTCAGAGTCTTGTGCTGTGCCACTCTGAATGTAGAACCCCACTCAATCACTCAGTTTGATGCCACCGTTGCACGGACACATTTCAAAGTTGTGACTGAGAGCAGGCCCTAAACAGAGTGGGTGCAAAGTCATAACACCTGCCTAAAAACTGCAAAAATAATCAGAGAGAATGACCACAAAAATCCTCTATAACTTTCCCTAATGACCTTGCTAGCTCAGCCCATGTAGCTAAAAAGACCAGTGACAGGAGCTGTTTTTGTTTCCTTGCTGCTCACCTGAACTTGCTGCCCACCATCAGCCCGGGGTGTCATGTGGAAAGACCAGACACTGATTACTATCAGCCCATTTACAAATTGTTCTTCTCCTGCCGCTTCTGTTTAGTGAAATCCCTGGGTACCCAGCAACAATCTTGACATTATTTTGGGAATATCCCAGATGCTTTGTTGCCTGTCCCCATGGAAATTTGTACAGACAAAACATTAGCTATTTCTGTGTAAAATAAATTTCCAGCCCACTTATCTAGCTTGCTCACTTGAATAACTTCATGGGCAACTGTCATGGTTTTGGCTGGGACAGAGTTAATTTTCTTCGTAGAGGCTCACACAATGCTGTGTTTTGGATTTTTGATGAAAATAGTAGCGATGTTTTTGGTTGTTGCAGAGCAGTATTTACATAGAGCCAAGGACTTTTTTGCTTCTTGTGCTGCCCTGCCAGTGAGGAGGCTGGGGGTGCACAAGGAGCTGGGAGGAGATATAACCAGGGCAGGTGACCCAGACTGACCAAAAAGACATTCCACACCATATGACGTCATGCTCAGCCATAAAAGCTGGGGTAAAGAAGGAGGAAGGGGGGGACGTTGGGAGTGATGGCGTTTGTCTTCCCAAGAAACCATTACGCATGATGAGCCCGGCTTTCCTGGAAGTGGCTGAACACCTGCCTGCCCATGGGAAGTAGTGAAAGAATTCCTTGTTTTGCTTTGCTTGCTTGCGCTGCTTTTGCTTTACCTAGTAAACTGTCTTTATCTCAACCCATGAGTTCTCGCACTTTTACCGTTCTGATTCTCTCCCCATCCCACCTGGGGAGAGTGAGCGAGCGGCTGTGTGGCACTTAGCTGCCTACCGGGGCTAAACCACAACAGCAACAATAAATCTGCTGGAGACATCTGCAAGGGAAAACCCCAGCCACAGCTCTGGCATCATAGGAGGGAGGCAGAAAAGCTCCATGAAATGATCTGGTCCTCCTCTAAGGGCCTGGAGGCTGATCCCAATGATAGGTACATTTGGGCTGCAATGGTGCAGGTGATGGAATAACCTGCCCTTCTCTCAGCAATGAGTCCTACAGCCCGCGGCACCATGCTGCTGGGAAGTTTGCCCTGGTGGTTTTTTCCCTCCTTCTTCTTAGAGAAATGGCGAACAAGCAGACCACCAGCCACCGCTATACATCACAGGAAAATGGTTCTGTTCATTACCTCATTCTTGGTAAAGGAGTGTATTTTTTCTGTCCATGTCCTGGAAGCATCTGTGTATCAGCACAGAGAAATCTCTTTCTTCTGGGGACTGATTCGTCCTCCCTCTCTGCCCAGCTCAGCCTGAACACATCTATGCCTTTCTCTCACTTCTCCCACTTCTGTGCTGGGGGTGCTGCTGTTCTGCAAATCCTCCCCACTTTGCCCACATCCTCCTGCCAAGTCGATGCCCAGTTCCGAGCAGGGCTTCCCAGCGGGAGCCCCACTGGAGCTCCGCTGCCTCCTGGCTGTTTCTGCCGTGCCTCCTGCATGAAGCTGAGACCAATCTCAGCTCCGCCATTGCCATCTGGCACCTCTGCCTTGCTGCACAGTCTCGCCTTTAGATGGAAAGGTGATCAAGCTGTTTCCTTGCTGTGCTTGGCCGCTTATTCTGCAGACACACCCATTTGCTTTGTACAAGCTGAATGCCATTGCATTTTCTCCCTTTGTTTCTGCACTTCCCTGTTCCTTTTTTTTGGGGGGGCGNGGGGGGGGGGGGGGGGGGATATTTTCACCTCTCTCCAACTTCCAATTTAAAATGAATTCATGCACCAGTCCTTCCAGCAGAGAACTATTGAGACACGTTAACTAAACCCTTCATTAGATGAAAGAGTCGTTTTTTGTATCGCTCTAAACCATAGTCAAAGAGAAAAGAGTCAATGGGAAGCTTTAATGCAGAGTCACCCAGCAGCACCCTGTGCTGCAACCAGACCCGCAGAGAAGCTGGAGGCCACGCCCCCTAATGCCTCCCTGAGAGCAGCAGAGAAAGACAAAGAAACCTGAAAACTGAGGAAGTAATGAGTGCCGGCCATTAGGAAAGCATTGCTCCATGTCAGATGGGTTGGGGCCCTTCGAGGGCCATCAACGGGCTGTTATAGCCATTATTTTCACCTCTGCTCCTGCAAAACTTCATGGGAACGTTCTGGGGAGCTTCCGCCTGGAAGATGGAGAAGAAAAGGTCAGTAAGGGTTGGGGGAAGAGGTTTAGGAAAACTTTGCCTGGGGTTGCAAAGGTGCCCTGTTCCTGTGCTTTAGTGATTTACTAGATGAGGCAGCCGCTCCCTCTCTTCTCACCAACCCTGCTTCTCACAGCCTTTCTTGTGCCTCCTCAACCAGGGCCAGGACTTGCGTTCCCTTCTGCTGCAGAGCAGAGGTGAGGAGCTCTGCGCTATGGGCCAGATCTGAAAGGTGGGTGTCCTTTCCTTACTGCTCCAAGGATTTGTCCTGCACAGCCCTGCAGGCAAGAGCTCTCCCTCCCCTTCCTCTGGGACCTAGACTTGGGGGGTCTATGGGGTAGAAGCAGAGACATGGGGTTCAGGTAAGGCTCATGGAGATGCCCCAGACAGCTGCAAGAACTGCTCTGCAGACAAACAACGTGTAAAGTGAGTAAACCAGGGCTAGACAAATCAGCTGTGGGTTTTTGTTTGTTTGTTCAATCTCTTCAATCCCTGAAAAAAAAATAAATCTACTCATCCATAACTTGAGTGAAATGCTTCTAGTGTCAGCACAATCCTCTGGATATTCCTTGTGCTCTTCCCTCTCCTCATCTCTAGGTTCTTTCCAGGAGCAAGCTCCATGTAAAGCAGTGCTCCTGTGAGATCTTGTTCTGGTTTTAGACATCCTGCTACAGATCTCAGGAAAATGTTTGTTCTCCTGAACTTTCCTACTCAGGTTTTTTTTTTTTTTTCCTTCCACCTTAGCAGGTATGTTCAGCATCAAGGCTTTTTATAAGGATGAAATTCAATGGGATTCCTCTGTCCCTTGCTAGATTTCTTCTCAGGGTCAGCTCCCCTTGCTAGATTTCTTCTCAGGGTCAGCTCTTACTGTTTAGAAATATTCGTGCGCAACCTGAGATAATATGAAGCTGTAAAGGACAATAAAATAACTCCATTTTCCTACAAACAGTCCCAGCTATGTCACTTAAGGAGGCAGCTTATCCATTGTTTGAAGTAACTGTACGGTTTCCCTAGGTGTTTCCTGCAATGGAGAAGATGTGCTGTTAGCCTCGGTCCTTGTTGATGTCTGGTGGGTCTTCCACTGGCACTCACGGTTCCTTCTGTCCAGTTCTTCACTTGAAGAGAAGACATTTTCCCAAGTTACTATGGAGATAACTGCGATGCAGTCAGCGAGCTCGAGAAGGAACAGTATTTGAAGCAGATGGACGCATATGAAGTAAGCTTCTGTTTGCTCTCTCTAGCTGGGAGAACAAAGGAAAGTGTAAAGATAGACAAGATTGGAACAGAACAAAAGAAATTGCTTGTATAAATGCTGTTGTCATAGGTGTGAGCATGATGGTGTCAGTGAGGCAAAGGTGCAATTAGAGGTGGTAACTTCCAACAGACTGATGGTGCAGATGGGGAAAAAAATGAGCCATTTGGGTCCCATGATGAACAAAGGGTTTTGTGCTTGAAAACACCTCTGGGATTTTTTCCAGATATACAGGATGGTCTAATTAAAGCGATTAATTCACTCCAGAAAGAAGTCATAATTTCTCTGGCCCTTCTCTGGTAAAATTCTTCCTGATGTAAGAAGAAATATCACTCATGTCCTGATTGAGGCTAATTAATGTGAAAAGTAAGTGATCCATGTTCCTGATGGGGTCCTCCTGCACTGAGAAATTTTACTCCAGTTCTGCAATATTTGGTCTCCTCCATTACAGCTACCTAAGACTGCTGAAGCCCTTCTGCCTTGAAACAAGGGCTTTGCATAAGGGTGCATGGCCAGCAGGCAACAACAGTGTGGCAGGATGCATCCCTTGGCAGTGTCGATTTTCCTGTCATGTAGAGCACTGTAGGGACACTGACATTTGCCCCCAAAACAATCTACAATACTAGTGTCTGACCATTTCATCCCCCTTGGTGTGTTTATAATAGTTTACACTAGGGTGACAGAGCAATGCTGTTGTTCCCGCTGCCCAGAAGAGAAACACCACAGACTGTGGGTAGAAGCAAAACCGGTGGCTGTGGCTGGGAGTGGGACCCAGGGCCAGGAGTGAAGTGTCTCATGGCTTGTGAGGATTGAATGTTTCATAATGGAATCCAAAGCACCCCATCACCTATCAGATGCATCCAAATGAGCCGTGGGAAGCACAGAGGAAGTGAGAGTACCACAATACGGCATCTCCAAGTTATCACCAGGGGACAGCCACCATTTGGGAATCACCCACTAGAATCTTCTCTTGCAGAAAAGTGGGAACTTTTCCTTCAGGGATGAGGCTGGTGTGCATGAGAAGGAAATGCAGTTATTTTTTTGTGAAAAAAAAATCTGCAAAGCTACCCTTCAAAAAGTCATAGAGAGTCTCTAGAAATTACTGTTGTGATAACATAGATGGGCGTCGCTAGCAGGGATGGGCTGAAATGTCAGTGTTACATGACAAGTAAGCCATGAATACCCATCCAGGGAGCTGCGTGATGCTATTGCCCCTCATGCTCCATCACCACATGCCCCTCTCCTATCTCAGCCTGCAGAAAGAGTATGGAGCCGGGACTATGTCTGACCATGGATTTATGCAATGGCCAGTGCAATGAGGCCATGACCATGGCTAACACTGCCAAAGAGAGACCAATTAATGTGGCAGCTGACCCTGAAATCTGGGTTTTTGCTGTACATTGTGCAGCTGTTCTGAAGCATCATCACAGGCCTGTCATTACTCTGTGCCTTGGTTTTCCGTAAAATTATGTGTGTTACTTTCTTCTGAGGGAATGTTTTAAAGACCTAATGATGCACAGTGCTGCTAATTGTTATCACTAGTGTAACACATATTAAACCAGTGTCATAATCTGGTGCGCTTAACAGTGAGAAAATCACTAGAGTTGTTAGAAGGCAGGAAAGTTGGAAATTACTTGTTGCCGAAAGGGCAGCGTGTGAAGTACTGATGCTGCCTTCTCATCTGTATTCATTACAGCAAACATTAACTGCTAAGACATTCCCAGTACAACAGAGCAAAGCCCCAAAGGTTTGGGGACCCCACCCCTAAATGGGATACAAAGTTAGGAATCAACGAGATGATTAAGTTTTAATGCCAGATATTTAATATGAAAGGTGCCAGTCAGATTGATTATCATTCTGAAATATATAATCAGTTTTACTGGAAACTGCAAGTTGCCACCCTGGTGCCAAACCCCTGTGAAAAGGAACTCAAGAAACAACTGTCTTTGGGTAGCTTTAGGATACATTTAGGGAAGTGTTTTTGAAAGGTGTGAGTCAGTCTGAGTTTGCAAGACGTAAATCATGTCAGATAAATATGATTACTTCCTAATGGAATAACTATCAGTCTCGATAGAGGAGGACCAATAAATGCCATAAATCTTTTTTTTTTTCTCATGTGGTTTGTCTTCAAGTGGTTTCCCATGATGAATTCTTGTACAGCCTTTTAATCTTGGCTTGTAATTGAGGTTTGCAGTGCTACGTCACTGCCTCAGAGAGCTTGGGCAAGGGTGGAGGTTAGGGGATGGATACCCCAAGTAACGCCAGCCCGACATCATGTTTTCCACATCCTGTGCTCGATTTCTCCATCCCCTGAGATCCTGCTCCCCGCTGGCACCACAGGCACTCCAGGACAGTCTTGCCATACACATCACGGGCACCGTGACAGCTTTCATTTCAGGTGGGAGCCAGCTGGAGGAATTTGTTCATTGAAGTTCAGTTCCTCCAGAGTTAAACTGGCAACTTGACACCTCCTGGCTCTCCTAATGATGGAGTTGTCACTCACAGCCTTCGGAGGACACAGGACACAATGAGCGGCGAGCAAATCTTTATGGAAAATGCTGCCACACCTGCCCTCAGGACTTTGTGCAGACCTAGTGTTTGTGTGGTGGTCTCCTGTTCTTGAAGCAATGGCCAGGGTGAAGTAATGTGAATCCTAAAAAGAAGGGGTCTGCCCTTAACAGTAGACCTGAAAATGTCCTGCTGAATGCTTGGCACAGACTCATAAATGAAGACCAGAGAGGTGTTTGTGTTGTTGCAAGCCAACTGTTGATCACATGGAGTGAAATTGCATTCCTGGGACATGGAGTGCCATTTAGAAGTCAGCCTCATCAAGGGGCTTCAGATCAGGTTCTCATGAACCTGATGGTATGCACAGGTTTACTCTCCCAATATGAGGTAAGATCTCATTAAAATGAGAAAAGGACAGCCCAAAGCTGCTAAGTTAATGAGCGAAATGAGAGGGTTTGTAGGGAAGGATGAAAGAGATGTTATTAGATGCTGGAGAGAGAGCAGCTGAGCCTGAATGATGACACCAAAGACCTATTTGTGCCTTTCAGACTGACTGATCCCAGTGACCAGGAGACACCTTTCTCTGGGAAAAAGTATAAGGTGCTTCAGACAGCTCTCAGTGGTTTTGAAAATAAATAAAAACAGATAAAAACATATAGAACTTAACAGACTTTATTCAGTTTTTCTGTATGACGTTGACAGCCATACGTGTTATGCTGCTCAATTAGTGCTCTATAAACTAGTAGTACTAAAATGAAGACCCTATAAAGTGAGATAAAAGTGAGACACAATTCAAAGTGTTAAATGTGGAATTTTGAGACAATTTTAGACTTCTGAAACTCAGATGTGTTCCCAAAATTTGTTTTCTTTGGGTAAGGAAGGAGGAGAGAAACGAAAATTGGTACTTTACTGCCACCCACAGAAAGCTAGCAGATTTTTTTTAGTGAAGAGCATTGACAAGCTGATCACAGGATCTCTGCAAGATGGAAGAAATCATAAATAACTTCCTCTACTGTGATCCGTGCTCATTCTCTGCTTTGTATGCCCCTTGTGCTTCAACTCCCTGCAGTTTAGCCAGTGGAAACATATGTTTGAAAAAAGTATCAAGAAAATTGAGACACCATGCATCTGTTTATTTGAGCTTTCTCATCTTCAAAACAAATCATAATAGGAACAGCATTACTAATTAATGTCTGCAAAGTGTGAGACAGACAATGCCGATGGTCTGCCTGAACAGCAGTGTATCCCCGAATTGAAGTGTATCCCCGAATCTGGACCTAAAGCAGAGAGTGGGATGCTGTTGCTGAAGCAGGTAGCCTGCCTGCAGAAATGTGTCCCCAGACATGAAATGCCACTTTTAGCCATGGAGCGGGGCACAGCTTTGGACAAGCAACATCTTCTCCCAGTGGCTCTTCCCATCTTCAGTGGGACTGGTATTGACACTCAGGGATGCTCTAAAATGAACCCTATTAGAACACAAGAGCTGTGCACATACTCTGCAATTAGGGACATAAAATGTAGGCAGGGTAGAGAGGGGTCTGTGCTAAGAGCTTTCATTTTGCATTGCTGTTTGCCATTCAGTACCTCCAAACACGACTGACTTGTTTTCCAACATTTCCCTTCCCAGGGCTGTGCGGTCTCTGCGTTGTCCCATGGGTATGACAGTCTTCTTCTCCTGCCTAGCTCGAGATGAGAGAGCTCCCCTGAAAAGACATTTTACTTGCTTAATTTGCATCTCATCATTGTAAAACTCAGTTTCCTGTATAGCTTTGTACTTGTTTGGATGGGTGCACGCTCAGAGGTGTACTGGGGCTACAGCAGGCATGCTCCTACATTGAACCAGGATGCTTCATCCTGCCAGTGAGCTCTAAACTCGCTGAAGGCATCACTGTCAGTCTTGACAGTGCAATGGGTGCTGAGGAGTACTTTTCATTTCCCAGCTTCAGTAATCCATGTGGGCACTGGCCCAGAAATGTCACTTCAAACAACGCTTTCCCAGTGACTCTACTGGGCTGTAAGTCAAACGCAGACAGAAAACCCTAAGAATTGATCTTTACGCACTCAAAAGTGAGGATGCCTTGGGTTCTTTTAAATAAGGCAGCCCTGTAGGGTGGCAATGTGGCTGAAGCACGGGTGGCCAGAAAGAGCAGTCTGACGGGAAGGCAGTCTGTCAGTGCTGCTGACAACACAGGCAGCACCTGGATGATGTCTTAGTTGCAGCCATTTGGGCTAAAAGATAAAAATGGTCCTTTCTGGCAACTGAAATTCAATTATGACAAAACCAATTTGCAGTTTTTACTGGAAAAAAAGCCTGTCCGTTTCCAGTGTACCTACCTCAGCCTCATGAGGCCTTGCTCAGCTTTGTGCTTTCCCACTGGTAATCTCTTGATAATCTCACCCTTCTGACACCTGTTTTTTTCATGAAGTTTAGCATTAGGGGCTGGGAGGGGAATCTCTTCCTCGGGGAGTCAAGCAAAGAAGAAGACTGGCAATGGCTTTCCTGGAGCAGAGTGAGAGGGATGTAAGTGGTGAGAAACAGACAGGAGTGCCAGGGTTAAAGCTGCATGCAGGGTTCTCTGGGTGTTTTCAGGCAGTGTTTGCAAACCCCTCTGGCTCAGCCTCTGATGTGTTATTTACAAATATCTGCAGGTTTCCTTCGTGGAGATATTTTGGGAGTGGCTGTTTGCTTTTATTCATTCATGAATCATGTCGTGTGTGCGCGCGCCTGTGCCTGGCCAAATATTTGCTTTTCGTTATTCATTATTTGCAGTTCATATGTTGCTGTTGGTAATTTGCTGTCCTCTGTTCTCCTCTTTTAAAAGCTCCATTCTCTATCCTCAGGAATTGAAGACAATCCTGGGTGCCAGGTGTTGCACTCCATATCAAACAGCTGCAAACAAGGGAATTTGTTAAAGAGAGATCAGAAGTGGCCATGAAATGATAAACACTAAAAGAGGGAGGAGAGAACATGATGAAAGACAGTGGCCTTTAAGTATGCCTGATAAGTAAGATTTCACGGAAAAAAATAACCTAAGGGGAAAAGTATTCAAGAGATTTGGTAATACCACAAGTGAACTGCATTAGGTGTGTTGGGGCAAACTTTCCCAATGCAGAGAAGTTGCTCGGTGACATGCAGAGAAAGTGGAAACTGGGTCAGCTTGAGGAAAAAAAAAAAAAAGGTGAAACAGTAACAGGAATATTTGTAGGTGTGAAAAGAAAGGGCAGGGCAAGAAAGGAGAAAAAATCAGCAGGGGACATGAAGGGCACTGAGACGATGACCTGTATACATGTAAGCTGTGAGAGGCAGTCCAGGGAAAAAAACCGGTCTGCCGCTCAGTGGGCAGGGAAAGCTCCCAGGAGAGGACACAAAGCAAAGCCTTTAACGCCTTTCCTCTGTCTTTGCAAAAAGCCAGGCTGCTCCGGCAGCTAACAAGAGTGGCAAAGCCATGGGAAGGGGGCAGAAATGGGGAAAGAAGAAAGTAGTGAAGAGTTGTGAAAGTTTGCGACTCTTACATGGTCTGAACCTGACCAAATTCAGCCCAGAGTGTTTCAGGCTGATCTGAGAAGTCTCATGGCTGCTGATCCCCATCTCTGAGAGCACATGGAGGAGGAATGGATTCTGGAGGCCTGGAAAAGACCAAGTCAATGGCCTTCCTTAGGGCTAAGGACTGGGAAAGAGTTTCTAACAGGAAGGGTAACCATAGGGTCATAGGATAATTTGAGCTGGAAGGGACCTCAGGAGGTCCCTAGCCCCAACCCCTGCCCAAAGCAGGATTTGCCACAAGGCCAGACCAGTTTGGTCTTGAAAACCTGCACAGATGGTGCAATCAAAGCCACAGGGGCAGCTGTAAATGGTTTGGTGCTGCTGAGGAGTCTCATTTGTTGACTGGACCCTTAGGGAGTTCACAACTCCAACATGTATTTCTGTAATAATTTTCAAGTGGTGACCTTGGGGTCTGGAATTTCTATTTTTATTGGGCCATCTTGTGGATTATGACTACACAAAAAAAAAAAAACGTTTTCTGGGGGAGTATGGAGGGTGCAGGTGCATCCCTCAGAGGCAGGACAGTCTGGACATGTTTAAATGGGCACTAATCGGCAGCAAACACTTAGATCTGTTTGATATTAAAACCCAAAAACAAGTGGGTGTCATCCCTCAGAAAGATTAAATTACAGCAAGACAAACTGCAGCTCTGTCTCCATCCAAAAAAGCACTCAAGGAGGTTTTTTTTTCCTTTATTTTGCAAACTTTGTAGACAGGTACAGGGTCCTTCTTGACCGCAGTGTGCTGTGCAGGGAGCAGACCTGCAGGCAACACCAGAAAGCCATTCAGAGGTGACAGTTTACTGCAGGAATTGCTGCTCACGTCTCAGGAGTTTTGTTTTCCTCAGCATCAGAAGTCGCCTGCCTTGCTTCCCTTTTAGCAACAGTTTGTTTCACAACAGTGATAAGAAAACAGGGAAGGTCCTCCGTCTGCATCCTGCTGGGACTGCCTCCAGATGCTCCTTTCAGTAGCAGGAGCTGGCCACCATCCAGTCTGTGAGGATTTCTTCTGAAGTGAATGAGCTTGTAAAAATACAAGCATCTGGTGCAGATTATCCAATTTCCATCCCCTTTTCATTTAGCAGCCAGGCTGTCTGTCAGCCAGGCCTCCTGCCTTATCAATTGTAGGAGCTTTGAACCCCTTTAATGACCATTTGGGTTGCAATCTGTACTCTCTTCTCATCTTCTGCCCAGCTCAGTCTGCTTAATGATTTAGGCAGAAGTCACAGACTATGAGATGGTTGTCTAGCCTCATTTGCTGCCAGCATGGCTTCCCAGCGTGAAATTACTCCTTTAACCTGCAGGAAAAACAGTAAACTTGTGAGTACTCTATAAACTCTTTCTAGGGCTCTCCCTCCTGGCCCAACAAAAACCCACCTGCCTGAGCAGGGACTTGTTCTCTCATGCCTGGGCCATCTTATAACACAAGAATTGACCTACATCACTGCAGCAGTGCTGCAATCAGAGCTTTGGGCTGATGCGATCCAAGCCCCACCAGCAGCTGGAGCCATTTGTCCTGGTCCTAAGGTGGGCTTCAGCATCCCACACAGAACAAGCAGCTCCACTTTCCTCAATACTCACAGCAAGGCCCCCAGAACGTGCTTATATATGTTTTTAGGTGCTGCAGCCCCACTGCTGGCCTGCAGCTTGAGCACAGCTGATGGGATTTGTCATTCCACCCACCAGCCCTGCCTGTGCTTTACCACCTTGTCTACATGCAGTATTGCCTTCGCAGACTCCATCAACCTTTTCTGAGCTCTCACTCCTCTCTTTCAAGGAACAGAGCCACACACACAGCTTTTTGAAGTTCATTCTCACTGCTTACCTATTTAAGGAACATTTCTGCAGAATAGAGACATACAAAAGCTCCTGAACACAGGAGCAGTTAAGCCCCCATCCACTGTGTTTTATAGCTTGATGCTGGCATGGGCCCATTCAAATATATTTTCACATACAACATGTTATTCTTTCCAAAGCAGTTGGTCTCTTTATTTATTTAGTTAGAGTGAAGGATTCATTCCCCTGCTGACTAACAGGAGACCAAGGATTCCCACATGCAGCTGAGCCCCTGCACTTCATTCTCTGCTGGTGGAATTGTTTTCATCCATTCTGGAGCTATTGCACTTCATTCCTCACCAATATATTTTTATTTGTATATAAAATAAAAATATGACAGCACATGGAAAGTTAAGAAGTGGATAAATTCATAAATTACTTTTATACTGCAAAGCTGATATGGCTGTATTCCTCTGGACTTAACTGGTACACAACCAAATAGATGCTAAAGATTAGTTTCAGAAACACACTACACCCTTCCAGGAGGGCTGCACGAAGCATGCTGAGCTTTCTGTTTTTGAAAAATCACTTCCTGCCTACAAGAGACCACATACCTGTTAGGCATGGATTTCTAGAGACTGCCAGTTTTGCCCTTGGAGGCCTGCCAGGTTTGGGGAACACATTGAGGGGACCCCCAGCTCATGACTCCTTGGTGTGGAGAGAGCCATCAACCCTCCTGTGCCTCCATGTCTTGTAGGCAGAGGTCAGAATCACTTAGAGGTGTTTCTGCAAGGCAGGGCAAGTATCCTGCTGTAGAACGAGAGCCTCTGCAAGGTGTGGTGGGACTGGTGGGACTGGAGCCCCTTCCTGTGGTGGCACTCAAGCTCTGTGCCCAGGCAGCAGAAGGGGCAGGGGAGAGTGAGTTGAAGGCCAGGAGAGATCTTCACTGCAGGCAGGGAGCTGGGCTCCCCTCTCCTCATGGGTGAAACAAGGGCAGCCCTGTCCTGGGGCTTCCAGCCACTCCTTGCCAAGACCCTGCCATCAGCACTTGTGGAAATGGAAATAGGGGAGGGCTGCGGGAATTTCAGTATTCATATATGTATTGAATTCATTTTCTGCACTCCATGATTAATAATTCCAGTGAAGTTCTTCTAAAACCACTTCTCTGGTTTATTCAACTTTTCTGGAACCACTGCCTTGAAGGGGCTTGGTCCCCAGCTCATATCTGAGGGAGTCTGGGACAGGAGGATTTATTTGTTTTAAGCTTGTTTGCCACATGAACACTAAGGAATGTGTCAGCCATAAATGAAGTGGTTTATACCAACAGAACAGTATGTGAGTAGGGACAAGACTTACAGCCACTATCCACTTTGCTCATCTCCTGATATCCATCCTGCTTGCAGTCTTCTTGCAGGTGGAAAGGAGCGCATCAAGGCACTGTCTAGTCTGGAAATTGCTGGGCTTTGAGCAAGGCATTTGGGCTCACCACAGACAAAGGCAGATGATCCTTGCAAATGGAAGGACAAGGGCAGAACCTCCATCCTATTAAAGGGAATGAGCTGGAGGACCAATTATGCTGGAACAAGAAACAGACCCAAAGGAAAGGCTAATAACTGAGCATGCTCAGGAATGGGGTATTTTGCCCATAGGTCTGACCTCTATGAAATCCAGCACTGAATGAGAGCATGAAGCAGGCAACTAGCATGGAAAGGTGACAAGTGTTACTGCACCAGCCCGTGAGGCCTCGTGCAGGCAGGGGTGATGCTGTGACTGCAGCCTGTGGTGGAGTTGCCTGATGTGCATCCAGGTTTCCTGCCAGCCTGGCCAAACCAGGCTTGGTCGCTTAGCTGGTGGGTGGCTGGAGGCTTTTCTGGGGCACCCCCTGCTGCGCAGAGTGAACACAGTGGGCCCATGATGTCTGAACCCCCCCATACCTGGGACATCACCTCCCACAGGACAATGCATCTCAGAGGAGGCAGGCAGAAAGGGGGAGGAAAGGATGCAAAGCTGCTGCTTTTCTTTGTTTGTTTACCTTTAGCTAAAATCCCCAGCTCAGTTCTGAATTTTTTGGCAAGCACTTTGATATCCTCCACGCAAGGTGCAGAGCAATGCAAATGATCCCATTACTGTTAGCATTATCCCGCTGGCATGTGGCCAGTGCCGGCTGAGCTGGTACCACACGCAGGCACATTGGCTGTGATTATGCCCGACGGCAGAGCTGTGTGTGCTGGAAACGGCCCTATGGGACTGCCCAGCCCTGCAAAACAGCTTGGGCAGGAGAGCCGCATAAGTAAATAGGGAGCAAACCCAGGTTTTCTTCTTACTCACTCTCTGCGCATCAGCAGCTCTGTAGACAAAACCTATTTCTCTGCATTACCTTTTCTCAGTAGTGAAAGCAAAGAGGGAGAGAAGCTTCCCCTTACAGAACAGCTGGGGGAAAGCCAGGCATGTGGAAGAAAGGGATTTATTTTTGCGCTGCTATGGAGGAGGCGACAGCCAGGTCTGGGCTCAGAGGTGACCATCCCAATGACTGCTGGAGAGCCCTTTGTAAGGGCTGGGTGAGGTTCCCACCAGCAGCAGAGGCAAAACTCTATAGAAATAGCCAAAAGCCCTTGTTTGAGAGCGTGACTTTCTCACAGAACAACAGGAACAACAGTCCTTGGACTGGGAACACAAAAATATAAGAAATGTACTAAATAACACCTATCTCCAACGTTTTCATGACAAACTCCCAGTTCCCAGGAGCCTTCTCTAGATAAGTCAAATGCTGAAACTCTGGCTGTTCCTCTGAGCTTGTGGCAAAAGCCTCAGATTGACTGCTTCTACACCTCAGTCCAAAATGAGAGGAGCCAGGTCCCGTTCTCCCAGACCTTTTCCTGTCACATGAAGGTGGACTGGATTCTCACTTTTCTCTTTCCCTTTCTTCCATACACTTGTCAATAGCAACAGATGCATAGCTAAGAGAGGGGAAACCTGGGTCTTGTGGCAGAGATCTCCATCTTGCAATGGCAGTGAGCCGTGCAGGAGATGGAGACTGAAGGCCCAGGAACATGAGACCTCGCAAGGATTGAGAGAGTGGGAAAACACCACACAAGCTCAGGTTGTGTCCAAACTCCACCTCTCCTGCTTGTTTTGGATGTATGGTCCTTGAAATTAAAGCCCTTGCTTCCACCTGGCCGGCTCCCCCTGAAAACATCTCCTGCCACCAAGGAAGGACACAGGACCTGCCTTGACATTTTCTGCAGGGAGGGGAACCATCCTGGCTGGTGTTCCTGGACTGAAGGGCACAAATCTGCTTGGTTTCCTCACACTTATTTCACCCACTCTTGGGATCCCTGAAGTCAGATTAGAGGGGTTTTCTGTAATGCTCATCTCCTGCAGCTGGATATGTTTCCAACATTTTGGGGTGCCACTGTGGGCAATGTCCAGCCTTAAACCCTAAATGTATCGCAGGGACCAACTTCTGAATCCAAAGACAAGAGTTACACTGCAAGGGTCACTTCTGTCCCAGCAAGAATTGCTCATCACTAAAGTTCCCTAGGGACCTCTTTTCATAAGATTCATAGTATTTGCAAGGTGGTAAAATCGGAGCTTATTAACTCTGATTTAGTCCTGGCCCAGCTGGCTCCATTCACTCAATCCATGAGGATCCCCATTTAACAAGCTCCTGGAACATGAGTTTCTACAAAGGTGCTGCGGAGCCCACGGTCCCTCGTTGATTCACCTTGTAACTGGTCTGGAGAATTTAACAAGCCAAACAGGTCTGAAGCTAATTCAATGCTGGATCAGTGGGATGTCTCCGTCCTGCTCTCCTTTTCCTTTCTTCTGGGAAAGAGCTGCAGAGATGCACAGTATGGAAGCATTTGGGTCCAGATGGGACTAGTATTGGAAACCCCAAGCTGTGCTTTACCCTTTTCTGATTCATGTTAATTCTGCACACAGTCATGGTGCAGGTACTCTGGGGGAGTCACAGGCACTGTATCCCGAGCTGCTCTGCAGCTGTTTACAATCTGAGTAGTCCAACAGGAATACTTGAGAATTGCCTTTATTTAATAACCTGTGTGTCACCACACAGGTCACTGGGAGCGTTCATTTAGGAATTGTGCTTTTTTCATATTGCTGTGTTTTTGCCAAACACTTTTTCCAGGGTTCATACAGTACATTTTAGTGTTGAGAGCTGAACAAAAGGCATCATGGATCATTTCTATTTTGTTTTGCAGAAACACTAAGCCTACATTCACATCGCAGCTCTTGCTCCCTGGGCATGTTGCTGCAGTGCCAGCACAGAGCAGAGGTGCTCCGCATGCTGCCTTATGGATCTGGCAGCCAGAGGAGGAGAGTGGGAATGAGCAGAAAAGGGGGAAAACTACCCTGTGTATGGTACGTGGTAACACTGTGCTCCTAATACGGAGCAAGGAAAGGAATGGGGTTGCAGAGAAATGGAGTGTGCCTGATCCAAAGCCCAGCAAAGGTACCAGGAATCCATCCCAGCAAGACAGAAGACTGTCAGCAAGAGAAGTTCGTAACCCTGAAGTAGACAGAAGAGCCCATTAGTTCTCTCTGAAACTGATGAGGCCATAGCTGATCCAAAGGGATCCTTGAGAAATCAATAGTACTTTGGTAGTTTTCTGCAGCACTGTACACCCGGCCTGGCCCAGAAGGACTCCAGAAACTTTCATCGGTTTTTCCTCCATAGCTCAGGCACACATCTGAGTGGTAAAGGTCAGACATAAATATTACAGATGAGGAAATAAAAAGATCTATAACTGAGATGAGGAGGCAGGATTCCTGAGGGACACAGGGTTTGCAAGAGATTTCTACAACACGCCTGCAGCACAGCATCTTCTCGACTCCTGCGCCATGCAGAGTGTGTAATGCCATGTCAGTACGGGCACAGGGAAGATCCAGAGCATCCCCACTGGGGTCGTTCTGCCTTTCAACCCCACAGGAGCGGAGCACCGATGGTCTTCTATATTGCATTCACGTGAACATCCCTCCAAAGCCCCTGCAAAGGGGGACACAGGGCATGGCACCTGCGTCCTGCTCTACACAAACAACTTCAGCTTGATCCTGATGACCGACAAGGCCCTCTACAGTTTGGTCGTGCATTGTCAATGCCAGAAAAAGGACTTGTTAGGGTTGTAACAAGAGGACTTATCAGTGGTCCAGAGGCAAACCTTCTCACAGCAGCCACAACCCTCGGTGAGAGATGCCTTAGCCCATGGTTAGCAGGCAAGGATGCTGCTCAGGCATTGAGCCCAACAGCTCTTGCTGTAAACTACGCTGTATGGCCATTATGACCACGGTGAGTTAATGCCCATGGACCACAAAGCAGGCGGGACTTGCACAGAGCATGATCTGTTCCTAGTCTGGTGATGCACTAACCCTACCCACAGCCAGGCTCCCAGTGCAGCTCTGAAAGGAGCAGCCACCAGTGTCACTGCCTGTAGTTAATCACACCCTGGATTAATCGGCAATCATGAAAAGCTGATGGCTCTGCAAGGGCTCTGAACCTCTCCGTTTGATGTTTTACTCTTGTAATTCATGTGCAGGAGCCCTGAGTGAGTAACCATCTTTAATGACCACATCATCATCATGAAGACGTTAAGACAGGATGGGACGCAAGGGGATCTCAGCTATGAATAACAAAGGGATGTACAATACGTGTTCCTTCATTACCGTGATTAGCNACTGAATGATCATTTTAGAATTAATTGATACAATGGTCCTATCAAAGTGCCATTATTTAATAGTCTGGGATTGATTGCTCCTGGTTCCTATTATTCCATCTCTTATCCTGCCGGGAACAGAAGGAGTCAATGACTTTTAAACCCAAAACAAGTGCCACTTTTTGTCCCCTTTCCTGGGAGTGCTGCAGAGACAGCAGGAGTGGGTCTGGGCTGCAATGGAACTGATGTGACAAGGACCCTTAATATCTTCCATCAGAGTCATGGGGGAGGGGCTAAGCTCCACAGACAGCCACCTACACGACAGCCAGTCTGCAAGCGCACGCTGCTCCAGCCCAGCCTCTGACAGCGTACAGCTTAGAGATGCTGATAAATGACTATGGTGGTAATTAATAGAAGTGGTGCAGAGCAGAGGAACCGTGGGCAGAGCCAGACCCCGATGTCTCTGCGGGGTTGAAGCAGCACCACAACCCTGGCAAGCTTGTAAACTGAGGCCAGGGGCCAGCCCGCGCGGGCTGGGGTCCCTCATCTGCCCCACAGATCACATACGTGCCCTGCCTCTGCCAGCACCTGGAGAGGTTGTGTTGGATGTTGCTTTTAGGCTCAAGTCAAGCCTGCAGGGATCCTGTGGGTTTAGCGTAAAAATAGCTAGTGTGTGTTTAGCCTGGCCTGTTACCATTTCTTATTATCAAAATAAGTGCATCCATCTTGGTTCTGGCATCGTTGTAGCTGTGCTGATTTAAATTGCTGTTCATAGCAGCACACCTTCCAAGTGCTGATTAGGCTTCATATAGACCCAGGTCCTGGCCCCCGTCCATGTGCATTTGCTGGATGGGCACAAAACTAGGCCCAAATATGATTTGGATGACCCCTGACCAAAGCAGTACCGAGGAAATGTGCTGTCTGCAGCAGGGAGCGCAGGACCATGGGGGAAAGGGTTTTTGCTCAGTATATATTCTGCAGGAGATGGAGAGCTGAGGCCTGGGTACTGTAAAACTCCCAGCTCGGAGGTGCGAGACAGATAAAGTAATGAGGGAGATGAGACACCCAGGAAGAGCAGCGTTGATGGGGCCACAGTGAAACTGCTGCCACTTGCCTGATGCCGCCTTGTCCCTGAGTCCATCACACCTGTGAGTTTAGAAGGGACAGGGAGCCACGGGTGGTCTCTGCTTGGGCACGTGATGATCAGTCAGGAGACTGCTGTGATGTCCTCAGGCTGGGACCCCCGGGCACACCACGTGCTGCTGGGGAGCTGGCTGCGAGCAGCATGTCGCCTGCTGAGGGCTTCACACAGCTCACGGCTGGGTGTTGCTGGGGCTCTCTTGCAAGAGGGAGCTTCCAAGAAGCCCTTTCACAGAGGTGACCGCAGGCAGATTGCTGAGACAAGAGAGGAGAAAAGATGGGGAGGAATCAAAGCAACACCAGCACAAAAGGAAACACAAGTATGAGGGACAAAAAGACTAATGAGGGAATTTTCTACAATGAAATAAGTATTGGGAGAAAGATAAAGAGAACTCTTCCCTGGCCCACTGCTACTCCAAGGGGATGAGCAAGACTTGAGTGATGATGCCCTAGACAAAGACATTTGTCTGCTGTTGTTTCAGCCTTCACTAAAACAGTTAGTGATAATGATATGGTTAACACAAACAGCTCCAGTGACAAAGGGGCAAGAATTTACTCTGCAACAGAGGAAGAATGGGTGAGAGAGCACTTAGGTACAATAGAGGGTTTGAAATTGCCTGGGCCTGCCAGCTATATGGTGTTTAAAGGATGCTGAATCAATCTCAGAGTCGTTGGCTTTTTTCTTTGAGAGTGTGTGGAGAATGGATAAAATTTTGCAGGTGTGGAAAAGTAAATGCAAAGCCCATCTTTAAAAAAGGAAGGATGAAATGGGGATCTATCGACCAGCCAGCTGCCTGAAATACCTGGAAAAGAAGGAGAAGATATTAACAGACAAACCACTTGTGAGCACCTGGGAGATAACAAGCCAGGGAATTACAGCCAGGTTTGATTTGTCAAGTCACATAAAATCAATATAATATCCTTCCATGGCAGCAAAACAGACCGTACCCTCAGATGAGTGGTGATGGATGTCGCTATCGTGATTTCAATGAAGAGGAAAAATCGGCTGCCCAGAGACAGGGTGGGGAGCGCCCAGCACCATGGGAAAACATCCCCAACAGAGAGGAGCCCACGATGTCAAGTGAGGGTGGGAAGAGATGGGCACCCGTCTGGGGGTGCGGCACAAGTGACTGCTCTGTTCAGCACCTGGTAGGCTTTGCCTGGAAACCTGAGCCTTGATGTGGCTGTTTCGTTCAAGGAGATGGATGAGTTTGGAGGGCAGCAGCAGGGTGATCATCAGTCTGGAAAAACATCTGCAAGAACTGTCATCACTGAAAGCAAAGAGATGACTGAGGGGAGACATGATGCTAGCTGTAATTGTACTAAAGGTAGCTACAGAGATGAAAAAATATGTTACAATTTATATTTAGAAAAAGAAAGAAAAGGATGGAATTGCAGCAGTGGGTATATTTAGGGTAGACATTAGGGAAAACTTCCCATGATGAAAGAGAGTGGGGGATTTTGCTTTGGGATGTGGTGAGATCTCTTTCACTGTATGTTTCAATGCAATGGTTTGAGCTGATGGTGACGGAGTTATCTTGGCTGGGGACGAGCTGAATGCCACCAGGCAGTCCCTTCCACCCGTTTCCCCTCATCCCGTGACTGCTGTCGCACTGCAGGAGGATCTGCCTCTGTCACAGATTACAATTGAGCATGGTAAAATCTGGTGGGCTCATGTTTCTAGGAGACCACAGACCGCTCCCGAAGATCTGGGAATCAACCAGAAATCTGCAAAGGGTATTTTTCCTTGCACCACCCTTCTGGGTGCTTCACTTTGGATTTTTTTCCTTTTCCAATTCTTGCTCAGAAATATCTCTTTTTGGCAACTTATGTGCTGGCAGATCAGGGGCTGCTGCTGGTGTCTGACACCAGCTTTGTGACCTGCCTCAGGTCTGTGCCCAGATACCAGTGCTTCAGCTAACGTGTTTTGATTTTTAGTGAATTGTTCTATTGTTTCTATTTGAAAACTCTAGTGCTTGCAAATCTGCGTAAAGAAATAATTCAGCTTTTTTAAGTTGGTTTGCTGGGTTCAATGTAGCTTCACTACAGATGAAGGTGAGCCCTTAGTCTGTAAGAACAGTTCTGTGCCTGGGAATTGTAGTGTTGTTTATAGTCGCAGATGCATGTATGTGAATGCTGCAGGTGTGCACTGCCCGTCTCGTATCTATCTGGTAACTCCTGGGCATCTTCTCTCCTGCTGCTCATCCTTGTTTGCGCATGCTCACTTGTACTTGGCTCATGGACCAGAGTCCATGGGAGCAGCCAAACTACTTCAAGTTAATGGAGTGGCTTCTGCAGCATGGCTATGAAAGTAGGCGTTTTCTCTTAAAACACCAAAACAGAAAGCGAGAAATGACACAGAGAAATAGTGATACATGAGTGTGAGATGAGCACATGAAAACAGACAGGTCACTAGGTCTGACTTGCTGCTATGCTCCACCACTGTGATCTTGTTTCAACTCCAAAGATATCAGCATCTTGAAGTCAGAATAACACAGCGCTGGACTCGGATGTGCGTAACCATGGGGTGGAAGAGGAGAGGGAATGAGTGGGATGAGGCTGCAATGAACACAGCACTGGTCCAGTGCTGCCTTGTACAACTGTAAACAGTAAAGTGATGGCAAAGCACGCAAATCAGTGCCAGTCAAGTGTGACTGGAGACACTTTCTGTGAACAAAATTGGTGTCAAGTCAGCTTTGTCTTCCCATAAGCCAGAGAAGTAGTGCAGGGGCCCAACAGCTGTATGAGGTCCAAGAGTGCACCCTAAGCCGCAGATGCTGGTACCCGGGGCACTCCCTGCTCTGGGGTTCAGTAAAAGTAAGCCAGAGTGGGTGGGTGGGGTTAAAATGAAATGATTTTGCTGTGCATGTTCAACAGACCATGTATACATTCCCCAGAAATACTACAGTCTCTTTAGCTGTGGCACCTTGTGGGCCCAAATGCAATCCCAGCTCACTTTCTACAAAGCTAGAGAAATGGAAGAGGAGGGTGATGCCTCTGCTTACCAGTGAGAGAGGAAGGCAGTGGCATGCCCCAGCTGGTCCCAGCCTTCCTCCCACCCTGATGCCCTCAACGCTGGGCTCTGCCTTCTGTCCCCATCCTTCTCCACGCTGCTGTTCCCTAAGCGGCTGCATGAAATGTAGTCAGACTGAACATCAGCAAGAGGGTGGAATCCAGACCTCATTTTTTGAGGCAAGCTTCTGATTTGTTCTTCACCCTGTGCTGTAATTTACTTTTGTATCTAGAAGGTTAATTGCATGCTACATAGAGCTGTGAGCTCTCTGACTGAAGGTGCTGTTGAGAGCTAAGTGTTGCTATAGCTCTGATTTAGTCCTGCTTACCAGAGTGATAAATTATGGGTAGCTATCGAAGAGAAGACCATTGAAGTTCACAGGCTGGTGAACTAGGGCCCACTCTCTAGGAGGGAAAGTTTGGTGCTTACCTAAAGCTGCACCTCCCACGCTGTGTCAGTGTTTCCCGGGGAGTCTGCCTGTCATCCTCTGGGTTTTGTGCTGTGACTGAGCATCTCCTTCCTTTAGATCCAGTCCCCAGATTTTACCAGTGTCAATGATAACAGCTCTGCAATGGGCAGGCTACTTGAGAAATGAATAGGTGATAAAAATGCATCCACCATAGAGCTTAGGATGAGGTGGCAAAGAGGAGAGAGATGCTTTACTGACATGATGCACCCAAGGGTCTGCAGTGCTGGACCTCCACTGCCTACCTGCTTGCAGCCACAGTGAGAGTGAACAGGGGTGTCTTGGTGGGGCCAGGAAGGTTTTGAGGTCTTGTGTATGGTGAGGGTCTGCTGGGCAGAGGGATGGCTTTTGGGCCAGTGCCTGGGTTCTTGCTCCAGGTATGCACTGAGCGGAGGGAGCTGGGCTGGGCGGACATTGCCATGGCTGCAGCAGGTTCCACCAGTCCCTCTGGCTGCAGTCCCTCTCCTGACAAATGGCAGAATTGAGGGCAGCAGCTTGATCAAGAGAATGGGTTCATGTTATTGGATGTTCAATGTCCCATGCCACGTGTGCTGCAAACAAGGTCGTGGTACCGTGATTGCAGCCACACCCCTGGGTGCAGTCTGGGACGTCTGATATTGGTTTTACATCTTGTGCTGGTTCTGTACAGCTTAGTGTTGTGCTTGGCACGGTGAGGATAATGCCATCCACCCCAAAATGCGATTATAGGTCCTGCTGTGAGTTAGACAGTGGGCTGGCAGCAGTGGTGGGTGATCTGGACCTGGTGGGCAAGGGGCATCCTCGCATGGCCACTGCTGGCTCTTCTTTGGTGCCAGCTGGTGCCTGATGCTTCCCGGTCACCATTCTGTCCCCACATCAGGTTCAAGGGGAACCCCCCGAGCCATTCCCCGTGCATGAAGCAGGGAAAGGGAGATGCAGGGCCAGGCCAGGAGCTGGAGGCACACAGCAGCTCTGCCCAAGGCTGTTTTCAAACCACATCTTCTGTCCTTTAATGACAGCTCAGAGATATCCGCATAGGTTGGAAGGGGTGATGGCTCCTGGTCTGTTCCAGGCAGCTTAGAGCAGAATCTAGGTGGAAAAAGTCGAGGACTGTAGTTAAAAGTGACACCTTAGGTTTAAACAGAGGAACAGAGATGAGGCTGGAGCCTAAACCGAGAGCTGGTGACAGAAAGGGAGCAGTGCCATGAAGTGGGTGGAACTCATTCTGGGGGCAAATCATCACCTCTGTGCCCTGAGGATGTGGAGAGGCTCGCTTCTGAGGCCAAGCAGTGGATGCTCGAAGTCCTTTGACTGAGTGGGAGTTTCCAGAAACATGGGACCATACCAGGGTCAGTGGCTCATGTGAAGGTGCCTGCTTTGGCCCTGGGGAGTAGGAATCCTTTCTCCATCTCTGCCAGGAGGGCATGGAGCCAGCGCAGCCAGAACTCTCTCCTCCTCTGCAAATATCGCTTCCCTCGCTCCCACTCCCTCCTGAAGCCTGGCAGGGGGCAGACTCCCCAAGCACAGAGCACCCTGAGCACATTTTGGTTGAGGGATTCTCAGCTTGTCATGTCATCTTGTAAAAACTGCTTCCCACTGCCCTGCGCAAAACAGCACTGAGTTTAGAGATCTGCAAAAGAGCCTGAGCTTCCTTCATTACATAGGCATTATAAATAGCAGCAACAGCAAAATTCCTGTAATATTCCTTGTAGGCTCCTGGCATCACTGAGGAAAGCCTTAAAACCTTTCTTCCAGAGGCAGTTAAGCCTGGGAGAGGGAATAGTGTCAGGTGGCTGGATGACCCAGGGGCGGCAAGACCCTCCCCAGGCATCAGGTGGATCTCATTTACTCCCTCAATTTACCAGGATCACTGTCTGGGAGCATCCCTGCTCCCCTCTCCTTCTCTTTGTATCTGAAAAGACTCCAGCATCTTCTTAAGCCCCATTTAGCACCTAGAGAAACCATCTGGATATACAAAAGGCACTTGATAAAAGCCTTCCTCTTTAGTACAGAGCAGAACTATGTAGGAAAAATGTGCTCTGAATTGGTTAGAGACATATAGAAAAGTCCTTTAACAGCCAGCAATTTCTGCAGAAAGCCCAAGAGAAAAATCACCAGTGCATGCCTTCCTGAGAAAGGTATTTTTTATTTAAGATACAAAGCATTACTGTGTTTGTGTGCTCCCCTTCATCTGCATTACTCCACTTAAAAACCCATTTAAAAAATATGAAATAACTCTGTTTTCTTTAAAGATATATAAGCCCTGTTCCCAGAGGGATAAAAGTGCAATGTAAAAAAAGGGACAGCTTTAGTAAAACAGCTCTGCCAGGGGGGCATAATAAATACATAAATTACTCATAACCAGCAAGGCATACTCACAAACTGCAGAACAAGCTACTGGAGTACAAAGAAAAGCATTAGCAGGCTGAAGGGAACCAGCACAGCAGTGCAGTGCCCAGCTGCCTGGAGCTGCAGCCCCTCTGCTAGCCAGTGGCGATGGTCTCTAGAACGGTGAGTCATAGCAGTGCCTATACTACCAGGCTGGGAATTATTTGTGGGTCTCTAATCCCCAAATAGTCAAATCTGTGGCTTGAAAGAAGCTGCAATGTTTCGGAGCACAATATCTGGAGCCCAACAAGCTCCTGTCCAAAGACGATGGCTCACATGCCTCACCACCCTCTGGGAAGAGGCAGAGGGGTGAGCCAGCGGCACCCTAGCTCTGTGCAAAGAGGGATTTGTGGAGTTGTGGGTGCTCAGGGAAGCCTCAGGAAGCCCAGCAACCTCCTGTGGTGCTGCAAGACCTGAAGACTACAGCCTGACATCCACGTCAGTGCTTCAGCTTGTGGTGTCTCCCTCCGTTCCTGTTGTTCTCATACAGTTGTTCCATCCTTTTCCCATCACTCCTCCTGCTCCTAATTCTGTTCTACTCCTCTGAGACAGGACAAAGTCATACATCTCAGTCCTTGTCCTCGAGCTGCTCACACACAGCCAGTGGAGATGCTGTGCTGCTCAGACCATGCCAGGGAAGGAGGGGAAGAAGGAGGTCTGCTGCTCGCAGGATTTCCTACAGTCAGCACCAGGAGGTGGCAGGAGCTGGGAGGCTGATAAATGCATGTCCACTGGCTGCTTGTGTGTCGCACTCAAAGCCACAGAGCAGAGCCTGTTGAAGTTCAGGTGATGGGGCTACGCAGCAGCTCCTCTGACACATTCACACAATAAGGACCTGCCCCAGGTCCCAGCAGGCGAGTCACCATAGTTCTGCTCACAGCCCATGGGCCTCCTGCGCTTGGGGTCAAACTTTGTGTAAGGACAATGATGGCAAACACTTCAAGCCCTGGGGCAAGACCATCAACAAGTCTTCCTCAGCCACTCTCTCCAGTAACATCTCTATGACAGCTGGGTTCACTATGAATATCTGGCTCTGACGAGTGTCTTGCTCTGTTTACTCTAGTTTGGGATCAGGAGGAGGTGGGAAGGAAGACAAAGCAGCTGTGGAAGACCCTTTAGGGGCTCATAATCCCCTATAGTCCTTGTCCTACGTTGCACATATAACAGTTTACTTACACATATTGCCAGATATGTTTCTGCCTAATCATTCTTACATATTCTAACCTTCTAACTTTGCAACAACGGTTGTAATAAAAATTATCCTGCGTGTGGGAGTCTGATGAATGTATGTCCACTAACTACTAGTTGTAGAAATTCTTGTTGGAAAGGTGCATGGATGTAGCTACAGGCAGTTTCATTTTCAGCTTTCCATTCATTTGGTTTTGAAAGAAGGTAGCCAGGACACCACACCCTCCCAAAGGATTAAGAAATAAAGAGCATTCCTACTCTATTTTCCATGTTAATGACTATTGTCCCTTGCTGTATCATCTGGGTTCACGGAGAAGAGTTTGGCTCCATCATCTCTGCAGCTCTCCTTTGGGTAGCTGTATACTGCAGTTAGATCACCCCCGCACCTCCTCTTCATTAGATGAAACCATCCCAGCTCTGCAGTGTGTCCTTGCAGGACATGTGCTCTAAGCCCTGGGCCACCCTGATAGGGCTCCAGTGGTTCTCTTCCAGTCTCTCAGCATTTCTATTGAGCAGGGAAACTCAAAACTGGGGACAGAATTGCAGGCAGACTTTCCCCTGTGCTGAGTAAAGGGTCATAACACTTTTCCTCAGCACGCCGGCCACTCTCCTCCCAAACATAGCCCATGGTGCAGTTTGTTTTAATTGCAATAAAAGCTCACTGTTGGTTCATATTCACTCTGGCATGCACTATAACCCCAGGCCCTTTTCAGCAGGACCAGTGTATCAGCGAGCAAGCGGTGCATAACATGGTCCAGCTTCCCAACAGTCTAAATCCAATGAAACTGAGCTAAGGTTTCTCATTAGAGATACTGAATTGGTCCCTTATATACTGAATTATGCATTCATAATAGCAATTATCTTCCATCATGGCTTGTTATGTTCTTTTTAATTGGTTAATGATTTTATCCATACACTGAACATGCACTAATGTTGTAGTTATTGTCAGCGCAGTTCATCCCACATACTTTTAAAAGCTATATTTAGGTATTTTCTATCCTGCATATCTTTCACCATGCAATACCTCAGGTGTCTTTTGTGTCTCTTCGTTGTCCTTTGAAGGACTACCATCATCACTCCTGCTGATTATAACCTGCGTGCTTATCAGTTGAACTCGAGTTCCCCCATTAATTCAGCCGCGGTTAAAATAACCACACATTTTTTCAGGCCTGTACAGCATTTCTTTAGTCTGCTCTATTCACCACTGGAAGTATTGGCTTCTTCAGACCTGTCTTGTAATATAACTTGTGCATTTGAATAAAAGGACCAGAGGTAGCCTATACTCCTATATTTCAGTTATTCTGAAAGGTAAAACACAGAGACAGGGCCTAAAGGAATGCCCATGTGGGTCAGCAGTGTTAAGTCAAAGAATATGGAGAGGAGACAGCAGATGCTCCATGAGATGCTGATGTCTCCAAAGTGCCTATGCAGAATCTGTCTCTTTATTTGTAGTCAAGCACCAGGTCACCTCATGTGCAGTGGTACAATAGCGACCATAACTCTTGCAGCATCGTCAGCATCTCAGCACCAAGGCAGAGCTGCATTCATGAAACCACATGCTGGGAGGAAAGTAACAGTGAGGAGAGCATCTCATTCCATCCTCCGCAGACAGGGCTCAGCAGGACTGCACACGCAGGCTGACTGTGGAAGCCATGAGGATGGAAAAGGCTTGGAGAACGGGAGCGTTGGCACCTGCAAGGGGCAAACATGCTGAGCTGCTTCTCTCCCCTCTCCTCAGCTGCTTTCTGCTCTCTGTGTTAAGGATATCCTGTTAGTGTGTTTGTTGGAGCTTGTTCTGATGATTTCAAAGCAGCATTTTGGTTAGATTACCACATTATATCCTTAATGCAGCAAGCACAAATTGAAGAGTCAGCAACTCCAAAAGTTAACTTTCAGGGAGCATGCTTTATTATTATAAATTCCTAACTGCCTTCATTCATTTTTCTTCACTGTCATCTCAATTGTTCTCTTCTCTTTCCACACTTCTATTTAAGGTGTTTTGTTTTCAGCAGATCCACCTTTCTGGGCTTCTGCCCTCTACTGCAGGTCTAGCTTCTGCTGGGTTGGGCTGTGGAGGACCAAGACAGACAAGACCTTGCAGACAGCAGCAGAGAGTAGTCCTCTATAAAAGCTCCACAGAAAGTGAGGAACACAAGGTTCAAAGGCCTGATGGACCAGTCATGGGTCATAGGCCAACAGCTGAACCTCAGTAGTTCTTCTTTCAGAGTTTGTCTTGGTGGCATGTTGACAATCTCCAAGAATAGCTTTGTAAACTGTGCAAAGTCTTCCTCTGAGGGTGCTTAGCGGTTATTTATTCCAACAGAAGACTCCAGACAGAGTCTTTAAAAGCTGGATGTTGCGCATGACTCTATCAGATACCTGAGCTCAGTAAAAACCCTCATATATACAATCCTTTTTTATTATTATCCCATTACAAAAGGTGAAGCATCTATAGCTCTAGATGAGGTCTTCCCTCATAAGATGAAATCAAGACAATGATGTTGTCTATGTAAGAAAGAGATGCAGGGTCCGTTTTGATCATCCTCTGCACAACTCTGGAGGGATTAGTTGTAACATGCACAAAACCTTTTGGCTCTAACACCACCTTGGCCAATGCATTTCAGAAACCAACATTGCTATCCCAGAAATGTCTCCATGAAGGAAATCCCTGAGTACCCAGAAAGCAAAGGTTAAGGAGACCTTCCTTTTTCAGCAGAAGCACCTCCCTCTTAGTAGGAATATTTGGGCAGTCTGGTTCATTTCTTCTGGCATGATGCCTGCACTGGCCCCAAGGCAGGGCTGAGAGTGATTCTGCATGGAAAAGGGCACCCAGGTCACCTCATCTTCTTATGAGAAAAGGGGGAAGTTGAATTCATGTATGAAATGGGAGGAAAATAAAAGAGACAAATGATTCAGAGCATCACTCAGTGCTGCTAAGGGCAGTACAACATCTCCTTTAGCAAGGCACAGTTCTGCTTGGCTCCACTGTATCTGCAAATGCTTCACCACTTGCTGTGGCAAGAGCCAGTCACATGGATTTGAACACAGGAGCTATTGCAATTCAGCTGTTTCCATGAGGGAAACTTCTGTTCTGACCCATAGTTATAGAAGGTTTGTTTTTTTAGTACTAGTAAGCAGTTCCTAGAAAGCAAATGAAACAGTCAAATTACTTCTGGCTTCTCCCAGGAGGTCTCTGAGTTAGTAAAGGTAATTAATTAAGGAAGGCAGCAAACAAGCTAACACAAGGGGAGTATATTACCTTCCTTAGCTCTGACATTAGTAGTTGCCTTTGTTCATCCTCACTGTCCCGACATTGAGACTGGGCAGCAGAGACTAAAGAACGGACACCCGAGTAGCAGAGGGATAAGAAAACCGGAGGCGAGGAAGGGGGAAATCATATGGCTGTAGGAATTTACTGATCCAAAATACTGAATGGTCCTTCCTGCGCTCACCCGGCATGCCACAGTTTCTGCCCCACAAGCTCTGCGATCTCCTTGTCTTCACTCACCGCAGTGCTAGTGCATCTTTGAGCATTTCCCTCTCCACCACTCATTTTCTCCTCCCATTCCTGCAGCTTGGCCCATTTAGAGCTGTTCTTTAACCATTTCATGAATTAACCCTTCTGTTGCTATGTATTTTTACACCTCATCGCCCACTCCCAGAAGATATTACAAACCCTTCATTCCCTTCCTTCAAAGCCACCTGTGCTGTGACAGTCACAAAACCACTGACCATGGCCAGCCTGCTCCCTGCTACATCAGTGCTCATTTGCATTCTCAAAGCATATGATTTGACGGCAACTTTTTTGGAGCAGAAACTGTCCATTCATCAGAGATATACACGGACTCCACAGCGGTAGTCAGGGCTTCATGAATCTCCACATAACATTAAATTAATGCAATGGCAATTAATCAGCCTGACATCTCTTAATCTAACAGGACTAAGAAATAAGGGGAAGAAAATGAACGCTGAGCTTTTCCCCGGACTAAAGTATTTGTGTCTGGTGCTGGTGAATCACAAGATACAGCAGCATAAAGGTTTCATGGGCTCTTTCACAGCCTGGCTGTGCTCTGCTGACAGATGCCTAGCCCAGGGTGTTGCAAGTTCTGAACCCTGTGTCAGTGTAATTTTCAGCCCCTGAACCTCTGGTTTTACTGCACTGAAGTTGTGCAGAGCAGAAAGCCTTTCTGGTGGACCATGGCACCGCAGGTCTGGCCTTACATTTTGATACCTGCAGTAGGATGCACTCTGCTAATCAACTGCAAAGGGCAAGGAGGATCTGAAGAGACCCCAGTGTTGTCCTAGAATAAATAAGCCCCTCAGCTGGATCTATTTATCACAGGACGTAGCTTAAACAGGAATGCAGGTAGGAAGGCTACAGAACAAAATGATGAAATGGCAGGAACCCTCCCCAGAATCAGACAGCATTCCCGCAGGAGTCCTAAGGGAACTCAAGGACAAAATAGCAGTTACAGGCAACCTCTGGCTTAAAGCCACCATGGGATTAGAGAATTTTTGCAAGTTTTGCTGCTTTAACTAACGGTGAATCTAAAAGACCAGAATCTTCAGGCATTTGTAGGGAAATGGCTAAAGATCATGTATTGGGAAAGAATCAATGCAGCTTTTCTCAGGGGAAGTCAAGTCACTACCGAACACTACCAGAGGAGCCCACAGCTGCCTTCCAGAGGAGACCTGGTTGATGCAGTCTGCTCATAGAGAGCACACAGTGAGGTCCCCCACAGGAGCCTTTTAGAGAAATAAGGCTGCCATGGTAAAAAGGTAAAGATCCTCACATAGATAAATACATGGTTGAAAGAGAGGCAAGGCATCAGGGCAACTAATTTACTAATGGGCAATGTCACAGCGGAGGGAGGCCAGCAGAGAATTGCCTGGGTTTCTGTGCAGGATCTGTGCTGCTCAGCTGACTCAGAAACAACCTGGAGAGCAGCATGAGCTCTTAGGGAACAGCCGAGGCGCCGTGGCTTAGGAGGCTAAGGATGGAGAGCTATAAAACGACAGTGTTATAAAATGGAAGGTGAAGTTTGATGTAAATAAAAATGTAAAGTCAAGTGCACAGGAAAAATACTAATGACACATTTCCAGTGATGGTCTCCAAGTTGACTACCATCATTCAAGAATGAGGTAGTGAGAATTTAACAGCTAGTTCCATGAATACATCAGCTCTGTATACAAAAAAGCAAATCAAACTACAGAATTAACAGGGCAAGAGAAGACAGATATATAAAAATATGTATATGTGACACTGATAAATCCATGATAAACCTCTACGTGAATACTGCGTACAATTCTGGTGCCTCCCATCTGAAACAGGAGATACGCAAGAGCTGGAAAAAGTGGAGAAAAGCACAGTAGGGTGAAGAAGGTCATGGAAGGGTTTCTGTATGAAAAGCAAATGAATAGTTCAGGAGATTTCAGAAAGAAATAGAGGTGACTGTAAGAAATATCATAAGTTTTCACAAAATCCCGAATGCATTGAAGACGATGTTTAGAGAAGAATTGTTCATTCTCTAATGCTAATTTAGCAGGCATCCTATGACATCTGCAAATGAAATGTATGAAACAAACAAAAGGTGGAATTCCTTCACACTGTGTGCAGTTCAGCAGTGGAACTCCTTGCCTCAAGATACTGCAGGTGCTAAAATTGAAATACATTGAACAAGCCACTGGACAAATTCATGTAAGGAAATTCTACCCTGCTCTAATAAATTTGAAATTGCTGCCATGAACAGCCTGGGCCACCAGCTGCTGGGGTAGCTTCCTGGAGAAGCACTGCTCCATGCTCCCCCAGTGCCCATGGCCTCACCGTGGCACCCACCAGTGCACAGTGCCTCTGCTGGACTCCGTGGTGAAGACAAAGAAAACCCTGCCCTGAAAATAAACTATACCTAAATCTAAACCACTTCTGGAAATGGAGGTGGATCAGAACCAGGGAAATTAGGTGATTGCAGGGGAAGGGAGGAAGAACGCATGTAGTAGAAGTTTATGCATAGCATACAGGAAGAACATGAGCTGGGAGGAGATGGAGGGGTAATGGCTCTTTCAGCTTTCAGCTACAGCAGCGGGGTATTTCAACATCCTCCTAGTAGAGCTGGGCGATAGGCTGGCACTAATCAAAATATCAAGCACTCCCCAGAGAGAAAAGTACTAGAGGGAAAAAGGATATGAGGAAAACAGATAACTCAGGAAAACAGGGAAGGATGTGGAGGTGGTAGGGAAGACTAGAGCCAGACAAGGAGAACCGCAGAGGTGGACAGCTCGGTATGGCAGCTCTCCCAGAAAACATTGAGGAGCCTCTGCACATACTCCAGAGCATCCTACGTGGAGGCATGTGCAGAGAAGGGAGAAGTGGGTCCCACTGTCACTGCAACCTGCTCTTTCATCCTGGTCATATGGGATCTAGCTAAATGCAGACGAAGTCTCATGATTTAGTGAGATCTCAAATGGGGAGCAGACAAAGCCTGAAAGCTCTATGGCTGGGATTAAAATAAAGGAGAAGAAACTACCGGTCAAGGAGTGAGGAGTATGATAGGAGAAGGAGTTGGACCTTGGAGGACATAGAGGAGATAGCTGCCTTACAAAAAAGGAGATAAATGGGGTCAGGTGCTTCTCCTGTTATGCTTTATAAGCGAGGTAAGAAGGGAGATATGGCTGCTCTGAGGGTCAGAGAGCTGGAGATGAAAGATGCAGGGAGCAAAAAGCGTTCGCTCTCTTCTCTCAAGTCTTTTCTCAGACCAGCTCAAGGGGGACTGCGGAGGGCAGGAGCAGCAGCAGGACAGGGACCTCCTCCCGCTCTGGGTTGCTGAAAGGCAGGATGCTAGGGCAGGAGGACTGCATGTAACCTTGTACAGCCACTCTCTGTGCTCTACAGCCTTCTTCCATCAATGCAGCAATGAGGCTCTCGGTGATAGATGGGAAAATGAGAGCACAAGTGTCCAGTGAGCACAAACCTGGCAGCACTGATAGCACTTCATTAGAGAAGTAAGTTAGCATTAGCATGTTCGGTCACTTTACTGAATGCAATGAAGCTCTTTTGCATGCATTAAAAAGGCAGGGCTGACTGACTGAGAAATCCGGTCCCAAGCTCTTTTGACCTGAGTTTCAAAGTGCTGCAGCTCTGCTGTCAGCGGATGTCCCATTTGTGTACCTAAAGGCAGCTGCAGCTTTACATGTGCGGAGTGGGTGGCATTCCTGGAGAAAGATGAGCTCTGCAAGCCACGCACTGGCCCTTAGAGCAAAGAAACACATCGAGCATTTGGTTTACTTGCTAATGCCAAAGTATTGTGCAACTGTGTTGCAAAATCTCTCATTTTAAATCCATGTCTGTGCAGTGCGACTGTTGGATAAAGGGACAGAGGAAACGGTGCCTCCTTAGGATCTTGAACCATGCAAGCCATACAGTAGCCCTGAAGTGGTCATTAGGAGCTCCTGCCACAGCTGTAACGTGGGCTTGATCAAAACAAGGTGTTCTGCTTTTTGACATTGATGGTTTTCAGCAAAGACAGACTGGACTCTGGCCCTTGGCAAAAAAAGGCCTGAGAGGCACTAATAAAGATGATCATTGTCTGTTTTCCATGTGCCAAGCCTGCTGGAAGATGACAGCACTAAAGAAGGGACCACATACAATCCAAAGTCCAGGTATGCTGGCACCCTTCCAGGAAGAAAAGACAATTAAATTCCAGACAAAGTGGTTTTATACATTTGTTTTTTCTCACAACAGCAGGCAGGGACCCATGCTGTCAGAGAGAGATCGCAGGGAAACGACAACCAGCAGCTGAGCTACCAATCTTCACAGAAAGGGAAATCATTATCTTTGAGTGGTCTCTGATATTCCCAGCTGCTCTGAGCCAGTGACCTTTTCAGCGTGTTCCTCTCTGGTGGTGAGCGAGTGGACGGCTGCGACGTGCACACACAGCTTTGCTGCTCCGCTCGAGCACACAGAGCTGCCCCTTCTGCTGCACGCAGCTGCGCTGGCAGTGGCTGCCATTCCCTGAGCGATGCAGCCTTGGTGGCTGCAGGGTGCTCTTTGCCTCCTTGACTGATGTTTGGTCTGATCCTCCGGCTGGGGAGAGCTCGCGGCTCTTTCAGACCCTACCTCAGAGCCACCAAATAAATGAGGTCAGAAGAGACTTCTGCAAGCCTCTGGTTCAAATTCTGCTCATAGTGGGGCCAACAACACCAGATTGTGCAGGGTCTTGTGCTGTTGCTGTCTGAATACCTGCAAGGATGGAGATCCCACAGCCCCTCTGTGGGCCCATAACAGCTTTGGAGGATCTCCATCACCATTTATTTTCATTATAGCCCTTCCATCCACCAAGCATGAAACTGCCCCTCCTGCTCCAGCTGTGTACACTGGAGAGTCCCGCGCACCCTCCATCTGCATGTGCTTCTTGCTGACCATATCAGCTCTTGCAGGGATGGTGCTGTTTGGCTGTCGGCTCCCCATGCCGAGATGGTCGCTGGATGTTTGTGTCCATGACTACAGAACTGCCCCCCTTGGCACTCACAATCTGGACCAGTTTCAATGCTGGGAGCAAAATCCTCTCCTGTTTCTCCTGGCAATAACAGAGATGTCACCTCAGCTATTTAATTTGGGGTGAAACGTAGAGTTAATGCCTTGCTTTCTGTACAAATTAGCTTTCTTGCCCTGAAGTTCTGGTCAAACTCCAACAAAGGTAATTACACTGAGTTCACCTAAATTCCCCTAAAGCCTGAGCTGAAGACATTATTAAGGAATAATTATTCCTTAATTTGCTTTGTACAGTGTCAAATAGTTGTCACGTGGCACTGCAAGGGTGGCTGCATTTCCACCACATTCTCAATGCAGCTGATGACTCCGTAATATTTTCTGGCTGTTGCCATGATGTAACTTTTATACAGCAGATTTGGAGCTGAAATTTCATCCATTATGGCTGTAAACAACACGCTCCAATGTGAAGCAGGTGTAACCTATTCTGTCTGCTGAAAATATGAAATAATAACTCTGAGATAGTGGTGAAAATCTAATGGTCTGTCTACTTGTCAGCAAGACAAGCAAGCTGGCCCACCCTGTGCTGCAAACTCTGATTTGGTCTTTTTGTGTGTATTACTACCCATATTAGCTCTGGTCAAGCTGGGCTGCCACAGCCATGCCTCTCTCTTACCAATTCTCTTTGCTGGAATAAACCTGTGAGGCCATCTCCTTTCAAATTTTCTGGGCTCTGAGGTGAGTCCAGGTGGCGCTGTGTATTTTGGTGCTCCTGAAGGCAGGATCCAGAAGGGGCTGAGGAGGCACCAAGGCTGCGGATATGCAGCTGTGCTGCATTGTCCATGAGGACAGCCGTCTTGCACCCACACTGCAGGTGGCCGAGTCACCTCCGGGCCACTGCAGCGATGCCATCATGATATGCTTCAAGCGTGTCTCTGGGAGTAACAGCCCTCTGTGATCTCGTTCTCCGTGATCAGACACATGCCTTCTGGCAGCAGGTGGCTGGGAAGGGGTCAGCCCTCAAACAGTCTGCCATCAACACTGCACAAACCACCTGCCACCACGAGGACAGCGCAGAGCAGAAGACGCGTCCAAACGGCCCGGTCCTTCTCGTGGGAACCACTGGGCACTGCTCAAGTGACAGCAGAAACTATGCTGACTTCTTGTCCCTCATTTTAAGGGCTAATCCATTCTGGTTTTGATTTGTTCTTTGGGGTGATTGTTTATTCTTTCTTGCAAGGGTTGACCCCTATTTCATTTATTACACGAGTTACAGGGAGGCCGTATCAATCAGGCAGTGCCACTGCTGATTAAACCTTGCTCTCAGCAGGGAATTCAGCCTGGAGGAGCCTCGTCTAAAAGAGAAACTAATCATGAAGTTAGGGGAAAAGAAGGTTCATCTTTTGTGTTGCCAAGGACTGTGTTCCCTGTGCACTCACACTGGAAATCATAGATACAGTGTTGTGCTCAAGACTTTGCCTGTCAGACATGCTATTATCCCTGGCCTTTGCTTCTGCAACTGTCAATCAGGCAGGGAAAAGGCATACAAAAAAGTCTCCCGGACAGATCCATTGAGACAAAACAGCAAATGTTCAGCCTACCTGGACACTCTGACATTTTATTGCAAAGATTTAGCGAGTCTAATGAGTAGGACAGGGCATTGAAACACTGTACAAGATGATCTCTCTTTGACAGGACCGGAATGTTAGAGCCCAGCACTCCAAAAATCTCCATCCCTGGTGGGCAGCTCAGGGCTGGGGAGGTCTCCAGGGTCTGCAGGATCTGCTCCTCCTGTGCCGCCACTGGGTGGCTGCAGACCCAATGGGGAGCTCGAGGAGAAGGGGGATCTGTCTGCACTGGGGGTAAGGACTGGAACACCTGCTCCAAAAGGTGGGGTGGACAGACCCTCATCAGGGAGCGACCAGGACAGTTCCTGGAGGCTGAAACAGGCAAAAATTCCAGCGCAACAGAGAGAAAGCCCTGAGTGCCCCGCTGAATGGCCAGGCTGCAGTTATCTTTCTTGAAAGCCATCTCACTTCCCAAAATGTCTGGCTCTTTGGGATCAAGGTCAGCATACTTCATCCCACATACTAAGAAATGGCAGCTACTCAGCACCTTGAAAACCAAATGGCTGCTACAATACTTAAAGGGCATTTTCCAGAAATTATTCCACTTTCCTGTGAGGTGTAATGACAAGTTTGAAATGTGTGTTTAGAGTATTTTAGTCTACAGCTGGAATAACACTATGTAATCAATCTTTTCTCAATATAGGGATTTTTTAATCCATAAACTCATCATGGTTAAACACTAGCTGGCAGAGGCAGGTCTCTGCAGTCTATCAGCCTGGTGCACTCGGGGCTGGAGGCAGGCAGGGTGACAAAGAGCTGTACCTGTGTCGCGGTGCGATTTCTGCATCCCACATGGATGGTGACTGCAGTGAGTCAAAGTTTGAGCCTAGAAAGAAAGCAGCTTTCTGTTTTCCCAATGGAGAAGCTCTCCCATGGATCACTAAATAGAGTAATAATTTCTTACTGGGGTTTATATGGAAGTAGGTTCTCAATTACTTGAAGTGGGTAATCAGATATAAGTCAGTATGCAAATGAAGCAAGTGCAAATGATAAAATTATGGCACTAGAATTCTATAGAATATAATTATTAAT
>VXAL01019403.1:142865-222053 GCA_013399475.1 Chauna torquata | reverse complement strand
TATAGAATATAATTATTAATTATTATATAATTACTTTATATATAATTATCATGGAACTTGTAAGAGAAGATCTCTTGAAACTTGCCTAAGGAAGATGAAAATATTGAAAATGACAAGGTAACTGCTGCAGAAACAAGAGTGCATCACAGCATTAGCAGTAATCATTAATATAGACTTTGTGAGCATGATAACAAATAAAGCACTGTTCTTTGTCAGGCTTCTCTTACTGATAAAATGGCAAATCTTGGTAAGGCAAAAAAGTACATATACTTTCAACAACATATTACCTCTCCTTCATCTGAGGAAAATTATTAATGAAGACGAGGTGTGTTTTTCTTAACTGTTGATGCTTCATGCTGTGGAAATAAATAAATAAAGAAGTTGTTACACATTACTACATTGCTATCATCTGCTTGATTATTTTCAAGATAAGAAAGACCAAAAGGGTTTATTTCAGAATATAAGAAGAAAAAAAAAAACATTTTGATCTTTTGACTACTTATCTTCATTTATAGATTCTATGCTAATATCAGTTTTGATAGATACCATTGACTACAAATTAACAGGAAATGAGAATGGATACGTGCCCTCTACTAACCACCAGCTTACATATAGCAAAAATAACCGGGCATACCATAGATATGTCATTATTTTGTCTTGAAAATCAGCAATAAGCAATTTCAATTACTCTTAATTTATGAAAAGTCTTTCAGCACTACAGAGATCTTTCATTTTCGCCACCTTTAGCACATAGAAATATTGAGGTATATCCCCACAAGACTTATTTTTCTCTCTACTATGAAGTTGAAAGGATTTTTATATGCTTTCCAGTTATTAGAGGTTACTTCTGTGCATTGAGGGAGGACTTTCCACATTCCATTTAAGTTATTAAACAGCAATAAAGCTGGTGATGCAGAGTCCCTCTTTATAATAAAGCAATACACACATGTATATTTACTTATTTCCCGAGACACTAAAAGCTTTTCTTTTTATGACACAACTAATTAAAACCGTCTCATCCTGTGTTCTGTTTATGAGGTATTTGCAGACATCAAGAAGAAGAAATAGTGACAGATTATTTGGCCATAAATATGGCTCCTATTAAAAACACAGACACTGGCAAAGGGGGAAATAAGCACAGGAGTTTCAGTCCATTGCATTTATCCATCTTGGGGTGAGGAGGAGAGGTTTTTTTTCTTTTTCTTTCTTTCTTTCTTTCTTTCTTTCTTTCTTTCTTTCTTTCGGAGTTGTTTGGGAGGTTTTAAGTTGGTTTGGTTGCTTATATGAAGACTGTTGTGGACAGAAAAACTCAGTACACTGTGTGTGTGTGTGAACACTCCAGGAGTCTGGCATGTAGAGAAGTCTGAAATTCAAGCTTCGAATCCTTCTTCTTTCAAATTCTTACAGGAGGGACATGGGCTCTCCAGATATCAATGGAAAAAGATATTTTCTTTGATTAACTAAATATGAATAGACTGTAGAAATCTATGAAATATTGATTCTGTTAAGGCTGATTAAAGATAAACCTGTTTGTACATGTAAAGAGTGTTTTATAATTCATTCAAAACAGTACAGGTGCCCTGGAATGCACTAAAGGTGATTAATATGTACCACTTTAAATAATATACCAGAGTTCACAAAATTTGAATTATGTCTGAGAGCAGCAGTAACATCTAGCGGAAAGAAAAATAAATGAATGACTAAGGAAAACAGTGTTTTTCTAAGTGTTACTTAATATAAAACATTATTTCCTCCTTTCCAGTTGGTTGTTCATCATCTTCACAGAACTTCAGAATTGCTAAATTTGGAGGCATTGCTGGAGATCACCTTGTCCAACCCTCTGCTTAAGCTGGCTGCCCTGGGACATGTCCAGTCAGGTTCTGAACATCGCTGAGGATGGAGACTTCACAGCCCCTCTGGACAACCCATGCCAATGGAAACCTTTTTTCTTAGGTGCCAGTGGGTTTTCCTGTATTTCAGTTCATGCTCACTGCCTCTTATTTTGTCACTTGGCATCACTGAGAAGAGCCTGGCTCTATCTTCTTTGCATCCTCCCATCAGGCATGGATACACATTGACAATATCCCTTTGCCCTTCTGTTCTCCAGGCTGAGCAGCCCCAGCTCTCACAGCCTCTCCTCATGCGAAAGATGCTGCCATTCCTTAGTCATCTTCTTGGCCCTTTGCTGGACTCTTGCTCCCATGGCAGTCAGTAGATGTGCAGGAGGACCTGCAGCCTCAGGAGGAAAGGCAACGGAGGCTGTGGAGCTGCCTCCAAACACCTCCTGAGCCAGGGCACATTTATGCCTCATGACAATTGTTTCAAATCCAGTCTGGTGGAGGCAATGATGCCTCTGATGGAGGCATCATTAACTAAAACCTCAGCAAGATGCAACAAGAAGCAAGAGCTTGCCTCTTCGGTCCACAGTGCGTCACTGTCCCCATCCCAGTTAGTGTCTTTTGACCACTCTCAGCCACATGGTAATTCTTTGCCCTGCCAGGGCTGCAGCAGCACAGGCAGGATTTATCACTTGTGCAACCACCTCCAGCAGCTGTCAGATGAAAACGGAAGAAGGAGTCTTCTGTCATCCCCTGCAGACCCATCGAGACAGACACTCCAAGCATCTGTTGTGAAGATGGACAGTTTTAATACCATACAAGAGCCCACAGACAGTTGCCCTGACTGTAGTATATTTGACAGTACTTTGCTGGCACATGCCTGCTCTCACCTTTTGATATTTTTATTATTTTGCTGACAGTTTTTCTTTCCAGCTGTTTTACGAGCCAGACTTTTCATTTTGGTTAAAGCCCAGGAAGCATTGAGCATGGCCAGGGTTAAAGGAGGTCAAGGGAGGAGACAGGAATTGGAGTCTGCAGCTGGGATGTTTATGTTTTCCCTAGACCTAGCTGACAGCTTCTCCTGCCATTGCCACATGATGGATTTGCTCTCGACTCCTCACTAGATGTCTCGCACAGCAAAGGCATTGAGAGAGCAATTACATCCAAATGTGGGGTGGGTAGTTTTAGTAAACTGGCCACCACTCGTACCTCTATGGCACCAATCGGTTCTGAGAACTGTGCTTGGGTTGGAGCAGAGAAGGTGGGAGCACACGTGAGGCTATCCTGAAAGGATGGGCTGCGCTGTTGGCTGTGGTCAGACAGACAGCTCATGCAGGTTCCTTGCTTTGGGCGTGAAGATGGTGGATGGCAGAAGGCGAGAGTCCTCCTTTGTTAGCCATCGTAAAACAGTGGTTCATCACTGATGTCCCCATGGAAATGTCTTCTGGAGATCAGCAGGATCTGCTGGACCATGCCCACACAGGCTTGCTTCCTGGGTAGAAAGGAAAGATGCCAACCCTTCCCATCACATGCAGGGGCTCTGCAGGATTCTTCCATGGATTCAGCACTAGAGGCAAAGTTGGCCAAATTTCAGAGATCTGCCCTGACCTGGTCTTTGTCTCCCGGCTTCCTCAGGATCACCGTTAGCTGCTTAGGGACTGGGGCATAGTCTTCAGTCTTCCATGTGCTGTATATCCAGCAGGAAGAATGCAGTGCAGAGGAGACTCAAGCCATCCAGCCCGCCCCACCAGCACCCAAAGGGAGCAGGAGCTCCTGGGGAATTTGCCGATTCAGATCACCTGCTTGTTACAAAGCACCCAGAGGACAGCAGATAACCTCTGACGCTGTCAAGGTCCAGTCTCCTCTGGGTCCTCGGCATTTACTGTCTTCTCAAGAGAAAAGAAGAAAAGAATAAGTATTTTTCTTTTTGCCAGAACTCTGCACATTTACAGTCCTCCAGTGACACTAGCAAAAACCACAATGTTGCAATGCTGTGACCTACAGAGAGTCTTAAGAAGAGCAGATATTCACCTCCTGGACAGGCAAATGTTTAGTGTCATGACAGAAAGAAATAGTGTCGTGTGAAAGAAATGACTAGAGATTTCCACCACAGATGGTAAACGAGAGAGACAGCAGAATTCGGAAAGTCTGAAACATTCAGAAAGGATACGTTGTATGTGAGGGAAAGGCAGGAGAAAAAACAAGCGCATCCCAGACGCTCAGGGTTGGCCAACCTGACCATATCTGCTCTACCTACAAACCTGTCAGTAAACAGCATCCCACCAGTCTCTTGCGGCAGCAGCTGAGACTGGTGTGCTGCTTAAACAACCTATTTCTTTCCAGTGGAGCTGTTTATTTGGAAACATGCCATTGATGAAGTTGTTTTTCTGTTCTGTTCCTTTTTATGACGTGGCAATACAGTCATTAGCACTCCACATTTAGTGACAATTTTCTTCCTTAGGAGACTGTTATTATACAAGATAATGAGGCAGGAATGATCGGAGTGCTTCTCAAGGGGACCTAGTTATTGTGTCCAAAGAAACTTATGTTGATGTTAAAGCACACACTAGAAAACCAGTAACAGCAGCCATCAGGATCAAAACCAAGCCCTTGGTTTGTGTTGCTGGCCAGACCAGCTCAGTACATGCACTGCTCTGCGTGGTAGGCATGGCCATGGCACAGCATCAAGGAAATGAAACACTTCAGGGGTTCTTCCTGCATCCCTGCTGGGTCTCAGGAGGCAAGATGGGAAGAGTTAGGTAAGGCAACAGGGCGACCTGTTCTTACCCCAGCATTCATTTGATCAAATTGCTGAGCTCCTGCTATTGAATAAAACCAACCATTTCTGCTCCTGGACACATGTAGGGTGCAAGGCTGGGTGAATAATTGATTTTTCCGTTCAACTACCAAGTTAAAAAGTGAAGAAAAAAAAATCAATCTGATCCAAACTAAAGCAGATTTTTTCAAGTTTTCTTGACAAAGAGAAAAATGAAACAATTCCACTTCAGTGATTAAAACCAAAAAGTTTCATTCCAGTTTGGGCTATTTCGAGCAAAAATGGGATGTCCACAGCACCTGCAGCTTGGAAACCAAAGTTATAGCATCTTTTTACTCCCAACAGCCTATTAAATTCAGTATCAGCATGGGTCTCAGCCCCATGTTCCATTGTGAATCTGTTTCACTTGTGTTTTACTCACTGGAACAAAAAAAGAATGTGGACATCTCCTCCACAACCATGGCCCTCTGGGATACAGGGTCATCCTAGTTCCCCAGTTAAATGCTTTGTTTTAAGTGGTACAATCAAGGAATGCGGTAAAATCTGCCTGCAGGTAGAGGAATTTGGCAGAGAGGTGGATCACCCCGGCAGCTTAGAGCTCTGCTTTGAATTAAGCAGAAAGTAGGCTTAAATTGGATAGAGCGACTTAACCTGCTAATTGAAGTGGAGAAAGTGGCTTATCTTCTTGAAACTCTTTGTTTGTTCACTTTTAATAGAAAGGACTTTTACAAAACAGTTACTTTGAAGTGCAGATTAGAGCAAAACTTTTTAGGTTGATTCATTCTGCCACCTAAGCTCACTTATCTGAGTTGTCACTGAATGTCATAAAGACAGTTCATCAGATCTCTGCCATTTCAATTTAGAAACTTGCCCAGTGCCCAAAATTGTTACTATTAAGTTTTAATTCAGCCCCTGTAGTAGCAGATACCATTAATGGTGCTGTCAAGGAACATAGAGCTGTTTCATTGGTCCACCTAGAACCAGAAGACAGGACTCAAGTATAACCTCTTGTTTTATCATTAGGTAGATGGATTGTGTTATCTGCAAAGACAGACCCATCAAGTCCTTCTTGAACATCGTGAAGGGAAAGAGATGTGGGGGACAGCAGGGAGAATGATGTGAAAATAGAAGCATAGCAGCAAGTGCTAACAGTAATCAGCCTTTTATCTTAAATCAGAAACACTAGCCAAGGTTGCAAGAAATCTAAGTATTTATTTTCTATTCTGCTTCAGGATATCCTAAGACACATCTCTTGCCTCCCAGACAATGCTCTAACTGCTTCTCAAGCACCTCTTTAGCTGAAGGTGGCTGGGAGGGAGGAGGCAGAACTTTTCTTCCATTTTATGGAAGCTGGTGCCCTAAAAATAACTCAGAATTTAGGCTGGGGAGTGACACCCGGTTTGCTTGCATAACTGAATGCTCAGGGGACATCCTTACTGCAGGATGGCACTTTAGCACTAGCGACAGGCATTTTATTGTCCAAAGTACCTTTGGACATGGGGTCAGGACTCTCCCATCCCGCATTGAATGAAGTGACTGAAGTAACTGGAGTTACACTCCAGCTTTTGGACCACCAAATCTGGGTAGTTCTGCTGTAAAGGACTAGTCTGGCACCTGGGAAGGTGCCTTGTGCTGAAGAGTTGCCTCTGGTTAGTAGCTGGGTCACCCTGCAAGGGAAACGAAGAAGAACTTTGTTCGAGGAGAATCTCAAGCAAATAGAGAACATCAAGACAGAAAAACAAACAAAGCAGCACATTTCACGGAGTTGAGAAGGATCAGAAAACCTGTAAGATTTTTTTCTGAGTAGGGTTGCAGATTTGGTTTTTGCACCTATATTTCATGTGTCTATCCAAGCCTTTAGGCAAAAAAAAAATCTCAAAACATCTGAGACAGCAAATACACCTACACTGAGGTCTCTGGGATTGCAGTGCTGACATTACATGTATAATAACAGCAGATAACGGCGGCTGATGGCAATAATGCCATTCTCCAAAATGAGGAGGAGGTGCTCTCAGGGACTATGTTGCAGAGTCACAGAAGCATCTGCTGGGTGTTACTAGGCCCAGCAGCTTTCCATTCATCTGGGACTTGGGACCTCCTTGTCTACAACTCCTTCCTTACCTCCATCCCAGAAATATGCCAGGGCTGTGATAGTTTAATCCATAGCATGACAGCCAAGAAGCAGCAGAAAAATGAGCAGACGGGACTGATGCTAAACTGGCCCAAGTATCAGTTTCAGTACAGCTGTGGGCCCCTGGCAGGGAGCAGCCGAGCATATCCACACAAGTGGGCCAGAGGCAGCGAGGCAGGAGCTCTGTGTCACAGCCCTCGGCACTTACTGTGGGCTCTGACTTTGCTTGGCAGCATCTGCCTCAGCTAATCCCATTCCCCACCTCGGCAATGCACTGGTCAGTCCCACTGACGTTTCTGTAGTTGCTGCCCAGTCCTACTAATTGAGGCCCCAGGAAAACTTTACACCTGCTAAGTGGTGGGCTTAAAGGGGACACACTGTGGATTCATCCAGACACCCTGCTTTACAGAAAAAGGTGGGGGCAGAGCAACAACACATAAATCTTCTGGAAACACAGATCGTGGAGAAACATATTGGGAGTGATTTTTTTTCAGAAGGAATCCCAAGGGAGGCAGCCAACTCTGTGTTACCCTAGCTGCTAAATGGAGAACCTTTGCTTGCAGTTGAGACCTCTGTCCCACCGCGCTTGACTGGGTGCATTTTGCTGTATGAGTATGGGAGCTTTGGATCGAGCTTTTTAAAAAAGTCATATTGCTGTTTTCAGAGCAATCCTGTTTCTGCCTTCGATTTTCTGGCCAGAACTACATGCACACACATGTTTCTGTGCAGGCTCAGAAAGCCAGCTGTTGTGGAGAGAGCCTCGCTTCCTACATCAAAGACATACCATTCACAAACAGTACGTCGAATGCTTCTGGAAGGTGTGCGACCTCGGCTTATGTGCTCTGCAACTGGTATGGTACATGCCGTGGATGCAGATGGGATTTCTGCATCTGAACAGTCCATTTATTATGACTGGACGGCTCTCAGCCTCGAGAAACTGCCTGGATGTGATTACTGGGTGGAATAGAGAGCATCTCCCAGGAAATCCAGCTGCATAGCAGCCTTAGCCTGGCAGAAATCTCCAGGCTGGCAGTTTGGAGATCTTGTCTTTAGGGAAGGATAAATCAAACCCCATGGTAGAGAAAAAAATACCTGCTGAGGCAGCACAAGGGCTGGATAACTTGGCGGGACCATGGAAAGTGCAAGGAATGGAGGCTTCCCCAAGTCCTGTACGAGGGCAGAGTAAGGCAGAAGAAACTGGGGAGACGTGATCTTAGGAGGAACAGCTGACAGGCATCAGAGGCCGCCTCCTACCAAGGTGATGCTTTCTGTGTCTCTGAATGCTGGTAAGCAACCATGCAGCTGCAGCTTCAGAGGCAAGTGAGGGAGCTGGAGCAGGGGCTGTGTTGCTGCTTCCTGGCTTTGCATCTGTTGTTCAGAGAGAAGACTTTGCTTTCCAAGGCCGCCAGTCTTTCACCTTTCATAAGTGCAAAGTATGTTTTGATCAAGAAATGAAATATGCAAGCTGTGGATAATTGCAGATTGTAGATGGTGATAATAGCTATAATTTGGATTGTGGAAGCAATAAACCCAGGCTCAATCACTGGCTGCTTTCTTTGGGAAAGAGCTCAAGCTGCAAACACTGAAAATAAAATTTGTGAAAAAATATATTTCAAGAAAAGTAATTAGCATATGCCTGCTGCTGTGGTTGCAGGGGACTGAGTGCTTCCAACTTTCTGCAGTCTAAGCCAAGATGCTTGCTTTCAGACAGGCAGGCTGGGTGGGAGAGGGCTCGTCATGTGCTACCACGGTAGCCAGGGCAGGTGGGATGAATTGCCTGTCAGGGGTGTGAATCATCCCTTATCAGTGACTAGTCGCATAGATTAGACATTGAGTTTTTAAGCAGCTAAGGGTGGGTTGGGATATTTTACTTCCACTTGATTAATATCGGGTCATCAAAGTTATACTGTAAAAAAAATAAATCATTTCCACTGAGGTCGCCGTGTTTGTACCATTGGACTGTAAAACATTTCTAATTGTACCTGCTGCTGACAGCTGACTCCTTTCATGCTGCTCCAGTTTAGGGTATGTGCTCAGCAGGCCATATGATGAGTGGAAGATAAGGAAAATCCCATCTTGTTTTCTTTCTTCTGTCTTCTTTTCCTTTGGCAATCCGGAGCTTTCTGCTAGCTTCTGTGTCTGCTATGGTTTTAAGCACCTCAGGTGAAGAGGTGAAAGAGGCAAGGTTGAAAAAAAAAAAAGATACAATTAATGAAATGAGATTCAAAGTGAATGAGACTACTTTGATTTTTGACTAAATTCAACTAGTGCTCTGTGCATAAAGTAATGGAGGAAATAGAAAATACACAGGTGTTCTATTTAGACACTTTCAAAACAAAAATGCTGTGCTATGGAAATGCATGAACACTTTAATTTTGTCTTGGTTTTTCTTTTCTCCTTTTAAATTAAATGGCATCTTTTTAATGTAAAAGTGGCCAGCATCAAAAGAGCAAGATAAACCAGGCAAATAGCCCAAACATAAAGCACAGTATTTATCTGCCTTTTAAAGGAAACATTCCAGACTGACCCAAAATGAATGTTTTTGTTTGTTTGTTTGTCTTCACATTATATGCTTTCAACAAGAACAACAAAAATTCCTTCCAAAACAAACTTAGGTGGATTTTTAGGCTTGGTCACTGACATGATAATTCCATTGTTTTCCCAGATCATCTCTGCACAACTGAAGTTTCCATCATCTCACTCCCAGAACTTCTTCCTCTGTAAAACTGATCTCTAGTGAGACCTTCCCTGGCAGGCAGCTTAACCATCCCTTCTCTCGTTTGCATCCCATTACTCCTAGCAAATTATTTGTTACGGTCGTTGTGATGAGCAATGGGTATTTGTGACCCTTCTTACTTTGAGCTGTGAGTTATAGGATGGGAATAAATAGGTTTCCCTGCTGACACAGCCATAGGTAGGTCATTGTCTTCTCCACCACATCTGCCCATCACCTTGGCTGTCAAATGTCAACCACAGGCACCAATACTACTTAAGATAAAAGCTGAAAATGATCTTTTTTCAGTCCTTGGCCTCCGTCCTTGGCCAAGTAATCCCTTTTGGCAGCCATTTAAGAAATCTCATCACCAGCTTCTCTCCTGTGTCTGGACCACTGCTTGCACCAGATCACTTTTCCTTGTTCCCTAAAAGACAGGGAATGGGAAGAGACTCAAGGGCCCTGACTGAGGGTCTGGCCCTGGCTCTGCAAGGATGCTATCTACTGCATGACATAACAACCATAAAGGCTGCCAATGGCCCAGTGGAGATACCTAGCATTGAAGGACATTTGATCCAAGGAAGGTAATATGAAGTCTCAAAGCCCCAAGGCAGCGCAGCACTGTAATGTTGGGTGTCCAGTCCAGCAGCAAAGGCAGATGCCTGTGCAATGGTGCCGAGAGCACAGGGCCCCAGGGCCCCTTTCAAGGGAACTGGGTGACATCCTGAGACAGAAATCAAGGGATCAGCAGGAAAGGAGGTGTGGAGAAAATGCTGAGGTCTTCAGGGTAGTCATGGTGCACCTCATAAACTCCAGCATCATCTGTAATCTTTGATTTTGCGGAAAGTCTGCATAAAGTCACATCTGCCTGCAAATCTTTAGCACTGGAGAAGTGATTTAATGAGCTAACAAATACTTGCCTTTGCATGTCACTAGGACACAATGTCCTTGGCTTCAGCGTATCAGCAGGTTGCAGTAGCCTTTGGGCACTCCAATTCACATACCTCTAAATGCCTGCATGTGCCACTCTCCTCTCAAACACTGACCATTTCTCAGCATTTTGGTCTGGAGACTTCTGACACTGCCTGACATCAACAAGCCTGTGTGCTATCCATAAGCATTGTCCAGCTGAGATCACTCCTTTCCAGAGGAGACAGAAAGACATATGATCTGGTGGGTCCCACTAACGTCTGCTCTGCTCAGTGGCCACTGAACTCTTCACCAGGTTTTATTGCAGATGCAATTTGTAACTCACCCAACAGAAGAGATGAGTGGCTTGGCAGCTCTCAGAAAGTTTCCGATGTCAAAATATCAGGCTACATATGCAGGCTATTTTTGTCATTCTCACCTTACTAATTCCTCAAAGCCATCCATGCCTGGAGCACATCACAGTGTCTCATTTGGCTCAAAGCCACCCCATTTTCAAACCAGACCAAGCACCCTTCTTGCATCATCACAAACATTCAATAAGAGAAGGGCAGCACTGTCATGCAAATGTGGATGCTCAGCTCCAAATTGTGTTGCTCTAAGATAGGGTATACAGCTGAGATATGGAGATTTCAGGTAAGGTATCACAATATTTGTATTCACATCCATGCTCTCGCCACAGACTCCCAGTCTGAACAAATTTTATAGGCAAATCTGACAGGAGCAATTAGATTTAGAAGCCCATGTTCAAAACTGTGCAGTTTTTCAAGATCCTTTTTGAACTTCTGCCTCACCCTGGAAGTGCCTCTTCAGCTTTCAGCATTCAGCCCCACTGACGTGGATTCCGGCTTTGCCAGTTTGGACCCAGGTTCACAGGGGCACCTCACAGATGCTAATGACACCCTTCACACCTCTGTAGACCTTGGCCATGTGATAACGCCAGAAGTAGCTGTTCCTCCTCATCGTTCCAAGTCCATATACCAGGCCAGGCTCTTCATAAAATGCAGCTGTGACTTTTCCTTTTTAAATACAGCTGGGGAAGGAGGGGCTGTTGGTAGCCACCTTCTTCCCCTCTTCACTGGAAGTTAAGCAGTTGTCACATGTATTGGGCTCCCCTGCCTTCAGTTCCCTCTGCTTGAACCAGCAGTCCTGCGGCTCTTGCACTCAGCAGGGGGGAGGGGGGCATGAAACAGCTTCACAAGGACAAGTTAGGGAGAAACCTGACAGCCAAGGAGCTGCAAGGAAGGACCCCCCATCAGGAAGGTCTCCCGCCAGACTTCAGTAGATGCTCTGACCCCAAAGTCATTGTGCAACCCTGTAACCTTCAAAGCTGAGAGTGCAGAGCTGTTTTCCCCTTCTTTGGATCTAGAGGAGCACAGTTCACAGCTTCCCAAAGCCTCTAGGGGAAGAGGGGCAGATGTCCCAAGGAGAAATAATTTGGAGAGGCTTGGAGTGGCCCAGATCCCCTGTGCCTGTCAGCTGGGAGATAGCTTACACCAGAGAGAGTGTGGCATTTGTATTTCCTTTGGAAACATCTGAGTTTGGTGTGCCCAGCAAGAGGGATACCCGTACCTTTGCTGGAGCAAGACTGGGGAAAAGCAGCCACAAAAGACTAGGAGTGGTGAGGTCACCCGGGAGCAGGTTCTCATCAGTGATAGAGACAGCGGTGTTGTCTCAAGTCATGAATGCCACTCTGGAGGATGAACACCAACGAGTTACCTTGGGCACCCAGAGGTGCTCTTCCTGCTGTCTGGAGCAACATGTGGCATGGGCTGCTCAGCCTGGTTATCAGTACCACTGCTGAAAACAGAAACCAGAAAAAGAAGGTGGCTGCCACGGCAAATAAGCCAAGGGAAGCTGCAGATGACTGCATGGTTTATTGCTTTTTGCTTTGTTTAAACTCTTCAGATTTGTGTTTTGGATTCATGACTCAAAGAAGCGTTTCTCACTGCCAGATTGATTTATTTGCTGGAGCTGTTAGGAAGGAGAGCACAGTCCTTTTACTACCCTGCAGCCCTTGACAGAATGGCGAGGACCAAACAGTTCTGCCCGGAAGAAACGCTGGGACGTGGTGACTTGCTTCTGCATTCGAATCTGAATGATTCCCAAGGAGGGTTATTGCTGCTGGCCATGAGACAGGACTGCTCACCACTGCCTTGGAGAGAACTGCCCCCACGGGGGTGGTTCTGCCACTGCGCATTGGTGTGCCCCATCCTGCTCCCCTTGTGCAGCACAGACACAGCCTTGCTGCTGCAGCTGGCGTGGGACCAAGCAAGTCCACCACCTCTGCACTGCCTGCTGTGACAATTCCTCTCCAGCACAAATGTAACATGCAATTGCAAGTATGATTATTATTATTGCAGCTCAGATCTTAAGTAGAGCTTTATGTGGTGCTATCCTCCACTATCTGCACTGCAAAGCTTTTCTGTTATTATACATGGCTGAAGAGGAGACTGGTCCTTGGCAAAGCTCCAGAGGTAGCTCCATGGGTAACTTCAAAGGAAAAGTGCTGACACTTAGATGCTGCCTGAAATTTAAATTCGTACATCCACGTGAGCAACCTGAGCTCATTCCAGTAGTAAATTGATGTTTTCCCTGCATGCTTTCAAGTTTGAGCCCTCAGACAAGTGGTAATTTTCACAGTTGTTGACAAAGTAATTCTCACCTACAGAAGAAACGGCATGCAATGCTATGTCATCACTTGGTCATCTGCCAGCTCTTATCTCTGGATTCTGAGGACATCTGTGACAGGGAGCTACTGCTTCCCTCCATACTGCAAAGCCCAACAGGAAGTAAATATCTTCCCTCTGAAGCCTGGACTTCAGCTGGCCTAACGTATGTGTGAGGTCCATAGTAACACAGTACAGCAGAAGGGAGGACACAGTGTATAAATACCATCATTTATTGATAATACTAGGACACATTGCTAATGCAGAGGGTGGTAGTCGTTCATGCACTGTGCTGGATATGTACAGGTGCATGCAGAATACTGAACAAACACAAAGCAAGCATGAGAATATAGCAAAAAGACAAACACAAAAAGGAGTGAAATAAGTACTCATCTTCTTTAAAAACTGCATTTGTTCTTTGTCTTTCCCTGAAAACCAGTTGAAGAAGCAGAATGATGAAAGAGAGAACAGGAGTTAATCCACAAAGAAGTTCTGGTAAGAAACCAAATTACTTTTGGAGCTTCTTGTGTTGAATGAATAATCATCAATGATAAGGTACAGCCATAAATGATTTTCACAATGGACTGGACCAAACACTGAAATTATTCTGCAGGGAACAGCTCTTCACAGGCTAATTGGGCTCATTCAATCTTGAACACCAATGATGCACCAGGGGCTAGTTTCATTTATTGGGTTTAGAAGAAGTATTTACAAATCTAAAACCATAAATCTGAGGCTTTGTAGCTTTAGCTAAAGAGTAGAAATGCAGCTAAGACTGATGCCAGCCAGGACTTTGCCTTCATCCTTGAGCTTAACTGATTAAGTTACATGTAGATCGTTAGGAAACATGTGTTACAAGAAAACTCCTGTCCTCTGAGAAGACAAACCCTGAATAATGCTAGCAAAAAAACAAAAAACAAACAAACAAAAAAAACAGAATTCAGCAACAAAAATACAAAAGAAACCAGCATAGCACATCAAACAGGTAGAAATAATTCCAGTCACTAGCCAAAAATCCCAGTCTACTTCTCTTCTCCTCATGCTGGGCACATGCCCATTGCTTGTGTGAACTGAAGGTCACCGCCTGAGAGCTGACACATTTAGGATATTAACCAGGAAACACATAGTATGGCTTAGATCAATGGCCCTCTGGACCTCTCTCTCTGGTGACTCTGAGGAGTCCCTAGGCTACTAATGCAGAAAAAGACACTTCCATCAAGACGTATAAACCTGGGGCTGCTATTTCCTGTCCTGCCTGCCTCTTTCACACCATCCCCTGGACATGCTTCTCTGGTTTTGTTTCCTCCACCAAAAGCTGCAAACTTGCCATCTGAGAAAAAGCTGGTCCTGCAATATCAACTCAACCTCCAACCAAAACATCCATTTTGGCAACTTTTCTTATAGATGCAAAAGCCAAGGCATTAAACCATGGGTCCCCAAGGCTTCCTGTAAGCTCTAAGTGAGTTTGGAAAGCCAACTCATCTGCTTGCACGTATGCGATACTGTTGGCACCCAAACCACAGCCGCACAGAGGGGTCTGGCTTGCTCAGGGTGCCACATCCAATGTCCTTCTATACCATCCCAAGCATATACGTGGAGCTAATTCAGGGTGAGATCAGTATGCACAATAAAATACAATTTGTCATGTAATTACTGCGAACCACTGTGGCTTATATACTTTTAAAAGCTTATTAATTTAAACTAGTCTCTTATTTAGCTGTTAATTTTATGCAGCCTCTCTCAACATGGAGTCAGAACTCAGTGTACCCCGTTAGCACCATGTCATCCGAAGCTGTACATCCAGCTCCCAGCTGCCAAGCATCATCCTTTCCAGCTCGCATGGACCAGCTGCCAAGGCAGCAGCTGGAGATTAGAATGAAACATTAGGTGTGAGCCAGTTGCAAATGTCGGTTCACTATTTGGCTGCTGCAAGGGCAGATCAACCCAATTAGCTTTGGGAATGATAAACACAGTTTGCAAATGCCTTTCTGCATTGTGCACAGAAACTATCAGAATGGTAAGAACAAGAAACATAAAAATCATTTGATGTAGTCATCTTTACGTTCCAGCTCATCTGTAGGAGGGACTGTTTGGGCACAGAGAAGTAGAGAAATTAGCATTGTTAATATGATGCAAGCCAGGGTATCTATATGTGTTCAAGAAATGCAACACTGTTAATTAGCCTCTTAAAAAAGCATTTGAAGTGTTTATTGCAGGATCAAGCTCCTGGTTTTGTAAGCAGATGGGGAAATAAAGTGCTAGGAAAGACATGGGACCAGAAGCCTAATTCATAATTCAACAGACTAATCAGAGAACATCTTCTGCACTTCCTCAGCTGTAATGGAAGAACGTGAGAAGGCAAACGATTAGGCTGCTTTATTTCTTAAAAAGTTGATACCAATTAGCTTTCTTTCTCTGCTGCCCATGTACAAAACTAATGATGTGGCCCTTGTTATTAAAGAGACAGAGAAAAGTAGGTCAGCCTAAAATAATTGTCTCAATGATAAACACACTGAAGCACAATTTCAATACAGTTTGCTGAGAATTAATTAGAAGACTAAAGACCTATTCACACTCACTTTTTTGATCTTTCCCTTTCTCCTGCGTGAAGATAAATGGCTGACATTTTGTCGCTGCTGCTGTTTGCTCTGTGACTGCTTTTAGTAACAACTGCAGAGTCAGCCATGGCTGGTGGGTCATCTCCACGCAGACCCAACCGGCATAACACAGGTTTGTGTTCAAGGTGTAGCTTTGCAATCTGACCATCACAGGCACCCAGAAGATGCACCTCTTCATTACAGAGGACAGTGCTGAGACACCTGCCTCTCCACGGTGACAGAAGGGGAGCCAGCTGCGACCAGCCCAGATTTTGACCACAGTTAGACGGCTAAGACTAGATGAAATGAAGTAGGGAGCTGAGAGCTTGCAAGGAAAAGTGAGCCTTGGATTTGTCCCTGAATCAAACAGGAAAGCTTGTTCTGAGGAAGGCACTGCAGGAGGGTCAGTGTCCCGCACTGTGTGACTTCCTGGAAATACTGGCATAGTCTTCACTCCTAGTGAAGAGCTTAGCTTGGAGGTCACCTGACATATTCTGTGCCTGGGGCAAAATACCCTTGGCAGAAGTGTTGTGCTTTTCTTTCAATTAAAGAACTGTCGTCTGAGCAAGGATCCGCTGAGATGACCCTGGCATCTGCATTCCAACTCCTTTCCTTGAATCGTGCTTTCTGGTCTAGCTGGAGATCATTTCACTGGTAGCCTAGGACCCTGCTGACTCGCATTCCCTGTGCTGGCATCAGGGCACTGAGTGTCAACTGTTTCTCTGTGTCACAGAGAAACAGTGGGCTGGCCCTGATTCCCTCCAAGCATCTGTGCAGGTCTGCGCAGCCAGATGAGTCCAAGGACCAAGCTCACTGGTCTTGGGGTCTCCCTGCTGGCAATAATCCCAGCTGGGGTGCAAGTTTTCCTCTTCATGAATCCCCCAACTAAAATCTTCAAGTACAGTCAGTGGAGTCAATGAGCTGTATTCATACCCCTGCTGTTATTCCCAAGGTTTTGAGAGTACCACAAAAATGCAGTTGGAGTGTGTAGGTCCAGCAGTTCTGGAAGAAATATGCTTGCCTTGATGTGGTGGCAAATCCACCTCTGAGCTTGCATCTTCCCATCCACAAGCTGATGCCTTTTGCAAAACCAGACCAAACTGCAAAGATTTCTTTAGCTGAGTTTTTGACTTTGGAAAGTGGAACATTTCCCAATAAAGTGTTTTACTTATTCCTTTCAAACAAATATCCTGCCAGCCTTCTTTGCCTTTTCAAATAGTGAATGCACAAGATTTTGCAAGGCATTTTGTCCATTCTTTCTTTTTAGACCAAAACAAAATATAAATATATATATTCAGGTTCTTCCAGACCTTTTTTTTTTTTTAGCAAATTTAATTTGAGGTACTAATAAAAGTCCAACCTTTTTTCCAGATCTGACTGGAATAAAAATTGATGTTCAACTGAATGAGCTGCACCTGGCTGTTCTCATGTTTTTCTAGAGAAAAGCCAAAGCCAGAGCCCCAGATCAGAGTTATTGAAGAACAAATGGCTGAGTTCTGCCTGCCAGGCGCTTTGAAGGCACCAAGCCTGGTGCTTAGATCTCTGCTCTGCTTCTGCCTCAGAGCATTTCTTACCACCTTCCCCCTCAAGACCTGCTCTTGTGTCCTGTCTGACCTAACCTGTCTCTTGCTAAACTGCAGCTGGCCATCTTCTGCATCTCTAGAGCAGTTTGGGGCACCGAGTTGTTTGCCTAGATGGGAGCTTGCAAGGCTCCTCATTGTGGACTTGGATACAAAACATGCACCTTGTTCTTCTACGGAGGAGAAACCAGACCTTCTCACGCAAGCACTCTCTAAAAAGCCCTCTTGGAGCACAAATTTCTGATTAAAAGGAAGGAAAGTCGTTTTTGATGTTTCCATTCAACAGCTATATTACTGAGCCTTTCAATAATTACTGAGCTAATCCGACATTTGTGATACTCTCTAACTGATGGACTTGATTTCAGTCACTCATTCAGTGCCATATAGAATCTGATTAATAAGATATTACTTAGTGGAACACAGTTTCTCTTCTTCCCCAAGGACATTACAATTTTAGAAATAATTTAAATATTACAAAGGATAGCTGGTAATTGGCAGGAGCACTTATCATGCAGCTCTGCAATTCACAGGCTTCCTCACAACCAGGAGAGGTCTTTCCCAAAAGATCACTTGATATCATAGTTGGGAGCAAACAGCTGGGAAGGAGACAGAAGAGCAGGTGGGAATGCAACGAACAGGAGTCAGGGCTGAACACAGACCCAGATCCATACAGTAAAAAATATAGGTCTGGTTCTCTTTGTTTGTGATTATAACCAGTCTGATCCTGTACTCAAAGCGGTGGGGATGCTTGAAGTGCACTAGTGAGGTTACTTCCAGTTCACACTGATGTGCCCAAAGTCTGAATTCTTCCATGGATTTCCAGTTGTTCATCCCTTAGCCAGCACAGCCTGTGCAGGACCAGACCCTTTTAACTTAACTACCTTTTCCTCTTGGGGTCCACAGACCCCATGGATGCTGCTGTGGAACAGGGAATCTCCACTCTCTTCTGTCTGCTCCAATCCATACCTATGCATTTTCAAAGACATTATGTACAATTTGAAGTGCCAAGAAAATCTGACAAAGAAAACAAAAGCAACATTAATTTCTTTTTTTTTTTTAATTGGACCCAAGCCTAGTGAAGATAAAATAAGATGAATGAAAATGTTGAGAGTACCATCTTACCTCTTTGTTATAATCACGCTGGGGGCTGCCTGGCTTAGTGAAGCTGAGCCCAGTGTCTCATGCTGACAGCCTGAGCAGCGTACTCCTTCTGAGCCTCAAGCCCCTGCTGTCTTTTACAAAAAGCATAGTAATGTTCCTTCTGCCATGACAGATCCGGGGCTGTAGACCTCATGGCTGTAGACCTCATGCCGTTCATTCTAATTCTTCTATTACACTGGAAAGCAATTAGATACCTGCATGTCTGCTTTTTCTCATGGACATTATTGGGTTAATTAATATCCGGTTGATTTTCACAGAGCCTTGTGTGCAACACGTTTGAATATAAGCATTACAGAAAAAATGTTATCACATAAAATAATGCATGTTAAGTGTACCACGTATTGCCCTACTTCTAAAAAGTGCTTTAGGCTGCTCACACAGCCTGTGCTGTGCGCTACAGCTCCTTGCCCAGCCCTGCTCCAATGTCTCCACAGAACACCCCAGCCTTGTGCCTCATCTCTAAAGTGAATCACTCAGAGATGCCCTGCATCATCCCCAGCTGTTCCTCTGGCAGCTGTGAGCAGCCAGCTCAGACTAGGTTGGCAGACTGCTGTTTGGGACACATCTGAATGGCTGGATATTTGCAATGCAAAGGTGTGCAGAGTAGTACCTGTATCAGCCTCTCTATGAAGTACCCAACACTTCTCTGGAAGACCAATGAGCATCTGTGCTTACCCATAACACGTTCTTGATGTGTTTCATGAGCATCGGTGAGCCCTGAAGATCAGGAGCACATTAGCTATTGGACTCAGTGGGGTCAGCTTCTGTATCAGGGTTCTCCTGCTGCTCCCCCTCAAATGAACAGCCCAGGGCTGCCCAGGTTGCTCCTTCCCAGCCCCTTCTGCAGGTCAGCTGCCCCTGGCTGAGTCCATGCAAACATGTGGAGATCCAGGCTACACACTGGAGAAGTGAAACACTATTTTAGAAACAAGTCACATAGCGACAAGATCTGCTGAGGATCCCATGGAAAGACAGCCTCATGGCTGGATCCAGACCCCAACCTCGAGCCAGCTATAGCCTGCAGGTTCAATTACTCGGTTGAGAGCTAAAACAGAGGCTCTGGGCATTTACCTCTGTCCCATGGAGTCTTTCAGAAAAGCAATGGTGTTGACCTCCACAGCCTTCTCTGTGCACCCCCTCAGCAGTCTCATTCTGCCTCCCCAAACTCAACACAAGCAGGCTTTTGCTGCCTGCAATGTCTCATCCAAAACCACCGGTGGCTGAAAAAAACCCTTCTCCTACCAAAAGGTTGAGGATGGGAGGTGAAAGTTTAATTGAAGAAATTAAATCAGAACTTTGGAGATCTTGGGGTTTTAGAACTTAACAGCTTTATTAAATGAAATGTTTTTGTTACTAAAAGCAACAAAAAGAAAAAAGAAAAAAGAAAAAAGAAAAAGCAAGCAAAATTAACCTAATGAAAAGCTAAACAATTTAATTCAGAAAATAATTCTCAATAAATGCTGGTTTGATGTTTTATTCTCTCAAACGCCAGACCTTTTTTCTCCTAAGCTCTCACTCACTGCTTTTGTATTCTCTTTGCCACCCACTCCCCAAAGCCTGCTGCAGCCTTTTTGTGCTCTTTGGAGTGATTCCTGCCTATTGTTTGGTTTAGTCCTCATCTCATAAAGCCTGCTAAATATTTTTGGATGTCACCTATCCTCTCAGTCATCCTCTTGCGAATGATTTCCAGAAATGGGCAAGCGGAGCAGGCTGTCCTAGTCTGCTAGGGGAACCACCGACCTTTGTTTCTTTGGGCCCTAAAAATCTTTTATTCCAATTCGCATTGCAGCAGTGAACCTGTTCTTCCCACATGGTGACATAAGCAGAGCTCAAGCTGGAGAAATGGAATCACTGAAGTAGAAGCAGGGTTACTGACACATCTTTCTTATGCTATTGAATTGAATTGGAGTGGTTGGGAAAAAACAATTCACCCCCATACCAGGGACACAACAGGCCAGCACTGCTTTAGAGGAGGCTGCATTTCTCGCTGAATGAGCAGATGGATTCAGTACTTGCCTAGGTTATTCACAGCTTGTGTAGTTGTAGAGGTTACCAATTCTTGTCATTTCGTCATGATAACAAATACTTTCTTAGAACAAACAAACAAACAATTTCACAGTTTCAGCCAGGGCTTTTTCAGCTAGCTCTTACCCATCTAATTATCAAGGAGGATTAGGAAACATGGCCTCTAATGCCTTCAAAGACATAAAGCAAATAAGCAGAGCTCATGGTTAAATCTCAGTGTATTTAACCAGTCCCCAGCAGCAAGGAGGACTCACCATCCAGGTAATGCTTGTAGAGGATTGGTATCAGCCCCTCGATGTATGGAGGATCCCACATTGCTCTTCATGAAGTCATAGTGCCAAACAAGGACAAGGCAGAGCAAGTTTTTGCAAGGAGAGCCAAACTGAGCAGTCCTCCAAACTGAACAGTCCAAAAGCATGAGCCAGAGAGCCCTCCTTTACCATCACAAATCAAGACAGCACTCCCATAATGACCATGTGGTTTTTAGAAAGACGGTACATGCTTTGGTTTGTGCATAGGCTCTGACTGGTGCCCACTCCCGCGCTGTCTCATGGCACAATCCTGTCAGCATACCCAACTGTTCGTGTTAACTGATCTAAGATATCTACCATGGTGCATCATTTAGGGACATTGCTCGATCTTCTGCACATGCTTGTAGTTTTCTAGTCCGCCAATGAATACCATAGACCAAGTGTGGTGGTGCTCCAGAAAGACATCATCATTAGCGGCCATGAGCATGGCCTGTCCTCCATCACTGCGTTAACCAGTTCTTTGCTGAGAGGAGTTTCTTTGGAAAAGAGACCCATTTCATGCACATGCCAATGTCATATGCCTTTCAGCTAGTTTAGATAAGAGTCTTAATGTGTAATTCCTTCTATAGCTGGGGAGTGCTTCTTAGAGAGAGCACAGTGATGTAATTCCCTGCTGCTTCATCTCATGTGACAGTACCAAGTTTTTCAGCTTTCCTAGTTTGACTTCTAGAAATGAAAAGAGCAACAAAAGGACATTGAGTCTGGTGGTATGTCTGCTTTGATCTGCATAGCAAATGTCATCTGCAACATGTGCAGGATCCTGTCCACAAGAGCCTTATGCCCAATCTGATGGTGGGGATGCTGGCTATGCCAGATCGGGGTGCACTGCTGTTTCCCCTGGCTGCTATGGACAGATTTAGGGACAGCAGGGCCATGACTGAACTTAGGTGATGTTTGTCTGATTGTGCTCTAAAGACCATCCACTGCCATTATTTTTGTTATGGCCCAGCTGATGTTATATGGCATTTGGACTTGCCAACAACCACTATAGTTGTTTTTTGGTGGCAAAGACCTCTCTGGCATTTGCAGATATATTTGTCTGCCCCACTGAGGAGCCTTTGACATGGTGTCAATGAGTTGCCCAGATTAACAGGCTTTTTTTCTTTCTTTCTTTTTTCACTATGGTAGCAGTTGTTCTGCAGGATTTGCAGATGCTCAGTCTGACAGGGGTGTAGGAAGGATGCTCCTACCCTGGCCGAACTGTGGTATGAATATGCAAAGACCTGAAGCAAAGAGGAAAGAAAGAGATGAAAATACTGATAAGACATCTTGTATCTATAAAAGTACATTTGAATAAGGAGTAGGGAAAGCTATTGTTATTGTACGACACAAACAACATGTTAATTAATGTAACAGATACTGACAGCTTTGACATACTGGATGTGGAACCTGTTTCCCTCCTCACTAAGAAACATTCAACATAAGATACAGTTGGCTTAATAATTAATTAATATCACCAGCAGCATGCCAGGATAGGGGAGAAGACATCTCCTGTCAGGTTGTTAGCTCTTCGTTCTTTTGGCACCAAGTAAAGGCACAGATTCAAGACAACAAAAAGATGAAGGCTCATTTCACAACATCACAGAACACATGAGGATGGAAGGGACCTGTGGAGGCCATCAAGTCCAACCTCCCTGCTCGGGCAGGGTCAGCTAGAGCAGGAAGCCCGGGGCTGCATCCAGCTGGGTTTTGACTATTGTTGATATTTCCCATTAGTCAGTACGTTTTGCTCTTCTGAGTTATTTCAAATCAGCCTGTTGTACTGGAAGCAGCAAAGCAGATTCCAAACAATCAAAAGCGATTAGGCGTTCTTGGGAATGATCTCATAGGAAGCTGCAGCAAAATTTAAGTAATTATGTTGTTACAGTTTATTGGGTACGCATTAGTTTAAAACTAATTATTAAACCCCACAGAAGATACTTGAAATAATTATTCTCATTTGGAGACACATGCTTGAAATAACAGTTCTGATTTGCAGAACTGCATTATCTACAAGGTGGATGCTAGTTGGCCCCGGGACCAAAGGCATAAACATTCCTGTTCTCAGAGCACAATTGTGGAGTGAGGTCTGGACTCTGAAATCACAACACAATGGCCTCCATGCAGGGCTGTCAGCTGGTGGGAAGCTCTCCGTGACGAGCAGTGGCAGTGGAGTCCTGCGGCTAGGTGCTGTGACCAAGGCCACACACTCACGCTGTCCCCACCTATGAGGGATGACCAGGGTAACCATCTGCGCTGGTCCAGTCCGTACTCCTCTTCTGTTCTGCAGCACCAGCACGCCCAGCAGGAGCAGACTGATGCTTGCCCGAGGGACTCTTTCCTGCCCACCCAGCAATCCATCTCTCTGGATTTTCTGTGCAATGCAGAACAATTATTCAACACATACACATGGAAAAACAAGCACGCTTCTGGCTTGAATTTCAGTAGAGGGAGGAATCTTTTTCACAGGAAAGAGTGCAGCATTGAGAATAGGGACCCCTGTGAAACCTTTCCCTCTGCTGCTGATCTGTCTTCTTTGCACAGAAGCAAATAAAAGCCCCATACTCAGCCTCCTCTGCAGTACAGGGTGCAGGCAGGATGGGAAAGAGGTCACGCCTGCTGCACCAAATTGGTTTATGTATCTTGCTAAATCAGATTACAGCCGCCAGACAGATTTAAAATAAATTGAATATCAAAAATTTAAATACATTTTATGAAACTTCTGGCTTCTACATGAACACAGCTTTCAAAATAATGAAGGGATGTAAAATATGCATCCTGGGATGTTTTTGCTGGCTATAACCTTTAACAGCCTTCCTTGCTGTGTTGAGAAGCTGAACTCATGCATATTCGCTACACGCATTCTTGCTAGTCAAAGTAATTGCGGAGAGTATCACTGATTCATGTTCAGCCAAGTGTCCTGTTTCTTCATGCCTGGGAAGCTGTCCAGTGAGACTCATCAAATGTTGTGTGCCTTCAAGCTTTCTAAAGGAGAGGAACCCCCCCAAAACAATGATTAGGCCCAAGCAAATCCCACGAGCTACCTGCCAGTCTTTACTTTTACAGCATAAAAGCTCTGAGGTCTGTTTCAGGGGTTTTACAGTTCATCTTTTTATGCTTAATAAAACTAGGGGAAGTTTTTTGAAAAGTATATCAAAAATACACCTGGGAGCCAGCAAAGAGGAGGGTTTCATTATATTTATTGCAAATAAATAATAAAAAGGCAGATAATACACAAAGAATTATTTCTATCACTTGAAGAAATCTCTCAACACCTTCATGGCAAGACGTCAGCAACTCCAGTGCTGGAGAAGAAATGGGGTAAAATACACAAGAAAAAGCATTTCTTGGTAACATCAGCAAGTGATATCAGGGCCCCTGCAGCTTTGTTAGGAGTTAGACGGGAGGTTGCTGGGATGAGATACAGACTGAGGCCATTGTGTGGCAGACCTCACTTTCACCCCAAGGAGCCCAGTGCAGGGGCAGGTGACCGGCGGGGCTCATGGCGGGGTCTGCGGCAGCCAGTGAGGACTGAGAGCTATGATTTTGCATAGCTTTTTGGTCTTTCTACTTTCTAATGGCAAAGTTATACCTGTGATAGAAGTGTATAAATGATATGTTTTTCTCTTGTTTCTCTAGACTTTTGGGGTGGCAGGCATTAACATATGGCACCAGAGTCATTACAACTGTTAGAAGAAAATCCAAGCTGGGCTGACAGAGAGTAAGATTCATCTACTCTGACTCTTAGATCAAAAGGTCAGATGACTGCAATCACTTCAGCAGGTCACTGTGGCTTTTCTTGTAGCTAATGGAAGAAATAGGAACCTCCAGAGGACCACTCATCCTGTCGGGTGACTGCCCTTACAAAGCACCCATTCCTGTTCTTTGGCCACGAGGAAAGCCAGGGCAAGTATTTCATCTGCAGATAGCTATACTGAAGAAAGAGAAATTTGGTGAGCTGACTCCCATCTATACGCTTCAGGCCGTGCTACCGCATTTGGTAGAATTGTCCAACATTTTGATCTGAAGACTATCACTAAGAAAAATTAATGATGCCCCTATAGCTTTTGGGTTTTTTTTTTATTAATTGTTCTCATGGAGATGTGCCATGTACTGGAGATGTTTCTAATAGGCCCCACCACAAGTTGTTCTCAGCCTGAGATAACATAGAACGGAATTTAGAATTAAACACTGTTGACAGTGATAGCCAACTTCAGGGCATTCGGTGGGATGGTGATGAAGGCGATGAGTAAATTCATTATAAAACCTGACTGCTTGGTTACAGGATTTAACAGATGTTTTAAATTTAAAAAGATTAAAAAAAAATTATTGCATCCACATTTCTGCCTGCATGCTTTCAATTAAGATTATTTATACACCCCTTAAGGAAAGAATTCACGGCCTCTGTTTGCCATTCCAAGACAGTTGCATTAACTTCATCTTATGGGACATTTAGTAATTAAACATGGAACAATTCCAGTTTAAGCATACTTCACAAAGTTAGACTAATTACAGCAAAAAGCTTGAGACAACTAATTAATGGGCTTCTTCATTTTTTGTCAGAAGTGATTTCTTCAGACAGGAAAAGGAGTTCGAGACAAACTTTACAAATGTGAAATCATGGATCTGAAAATACATCCTTCCTGAAAATTTGGCAATAACTTCTGCTGGGAATGTAAGCTAAACAGAAAAGCTCCTCCAAGCCATTCTGAGCTCTGATCCCTATACCTAATTCTAATTCTTACTTTTGGTTACACTTGTCCACTTTGGAAAGCAGTTTTTTGTTTTGTTTTGTTTAACTGTATTATGACTACTTTCACAGCATTCCTAACACACAAAAGATGTTTTTAACTCTTTCAGAGTTCTCTGTTCCAACATTTTCTTCTTGGTTTCTGTTCCTGAGAGATGAATCCTGTATATATCCATTTCAGTCAGCCAGTTATGCCATTAGATAAAAATTTAGAAAAGTGATGTTACATTTCTGACCTCAGAATATGTTATTTTGAAATTCTTATTTTTAATTTTGGAATTTGGGGGTTTTCAATAGAAAAAAATGTTTGGGAGTGAGAAAAAAAAGGAAAGACACTGAAAAAATGTTTTAAAACAATGAAGAGATGGTCTTTGTGATACTCTTACATACACAGTTCTCACCTCAAACCCAGAGAGGAGGTACAGGGTTCAAGAAGAAACAGCAAGATTGAGCATACTCTTCCCTTTTGCTCAGATCCAGCAGAGACTCTTTTTCCTGTCTTGCCATAAATATCTCTTCGACCTCTCTCACCCTCGAATTTATCAACTTCCAGTCCCATATGACAGTGAGTATAGCTCAATTCCTGAGTCCATATTTCAGAACACACCAAAACCAAAGAATTCAGGAAAGACTTTCAGAAGTTGTTTGAAGATCAGAAAATAAGCTTTTTAGCAAAAGACTAAAATGTTCCATTTGTGTTTTTCAGCTAGTGGCTCCTGAAGATGGAGGAGAGTTGCCGGACTGCTGTTACAATTTTCTCTCTGTCCAGCCAGGTGGGACAGAACACGGCCAAGAAGTTCACATCTAATGTAGGAGGCTTGGCACCTTTGCAGGCAGCTAGAAGCTGCAAGTAGTCAAATCTAGGCTGGAGACACAAAGTAGTACTTAATAGGGAATTAACTACTGGGCATCCATTGTTAGGAATAAATTGAATCCCAGCACTTTCGCTACAAGGTGCACTCATGCCCAACCAGAAGCAGTGGTGTCCATACAGTAGTCACCAAGCGGGACTGTCTGACCTGTGCACAAAGGTCAATCTAGCTTGACATGGAAGTCCCACCCACCTTGGAATCCAGAGCCTCTTGATTCTCCCTCAGGATATGTGAGCATGTATGGACAGTGTTGATTTGGGAACCTCCTTAGTGACATTGATGTAACAAAAAAAAGGTGAGGTCTCTGCCAATATGAGCAGGAGTGTATGCCTCCATGGCATCACAATTAAGGGTGGAATATGACATTGGTGGATGGTGAAACAGGCAGGATCGGCACTGAAAGACCCCTGCAATGGACATCCCCACAAAGCACAGTGACCTCAGTCATCCAGATCCTCTCCTGGACATGGAGCTTGCAAAAGGGACCCGGATGGAGGCTGCTGGTGGTTGCTGCCATAGCACTGGCCTGATGGATGGCTGCATGTTCTGGATCTGAGCAGCTACGGAGCCCTGGGTTGCACAGAGATTATTCTAATCCATACATTAGCCTAAATCCTGCTTTTATCCAGCATAGTTGATACCATTAAAAGGAGAAAGGGATCAGCAGTGCAGGAGCACACCCACCCTTTTGTGCCAAGCAGAAGGAGCTGGGAGTAATCCCCTTTGTTGAACTTGGATGAATGGTGTGTGATTAGCATCATTGGCCTTTCTGTTAATCACCTCAGAGTGGATGGAAATGCTCCATGCACCCACAGCAGCCTCAGAAAGGAGAAGCAAAAGCCTCAGAAGACATTTTTTAATGAGGAAGATTTAATTTCTGCAGATTAACATATTTATCATACTCATTAATCACCCCTTCCCACTTCCTACACTTCCTGCATTTCTGCAGGATCATGGTGCACTGCCCTCCCCCGCCAGGGTGAGGTGGGAGCACCCCACCAAGGAGCCAGTGTCTTCCAGCAGAGGGCATCCTTCTGCTCTGGTGCCACCAGGAGGGAGTCAGGAATGTCCCTGTCAAAGCGATAGCTGTGGTCACTACTACCACGGAGGATTGCACTGGAGACTCTGCCATCTCTAAACAATGTGCGTTTAGAAAAGGAGGTGTTACAGCCTCTGCTTTTCAGAAGTTCTGGCTGTGAACCTCTGGGGGAGGCGCAGAGACCTCTCCGTGATAATGCCAAATCTGACTCCTATGTCCACAGTTGCCAAGGGATCCAGAAATTCTCTTGCTGGCCACAGGCAGTTCCCCACTTGGCTCCCAGTCCCTCTGGAGTCCTCTAGGAGACGCTCAGCTCCCATCTGAGCTGTCAGCTCCCTTCTGAACTGTCATTTCTACCTGTTACTTAAGGTGCTGTGATCCAGCAGCGTGTGACCAGCCTCATGTCACAGCAGACTTACAGGCACTGCTGTCAAGGGATTCCGGTTAATGGGCTGGTTACTGGCCCAATGTCTCTAACACCTGTACCCACTCCCAGTGGTTTGGCTCCTTCACAGTGAAGGCAGGCTCACTGTCTACTCCAGACGTTTCTGCTGAACCAGATGAGGGTGCCTGTTCCTCAGCAGTGACCCTGTATCTAGGGCCCAGTGTGTCAGGAAGCCAGTCTGTGCAGGGTGGACAGGGCAATGTGCTGGAAGGGACAGCCTGCCTGCCGATCCCTGCCAACCGTGCTTCCCAGCCCCATGCAGTAAATCCTGTGCTCCTCGCCCTTCATTGCTTTCATCTTTTCCCAGCACTAAACTGCATCCTGCCAGGAGACTTAACCCTGAAGTTCATGGTGAGCATGAAGAGATCAAATATGAGTAAATTATTGTGCTACTGTATTTTTTCTGCTAAACTACATCTGTTCTGGAGGAGAACAGAACGATGGCATTTGCTTTCCTCCCCATAGCACTGTGCACAGCCACCAACACAAAGGAAAAACCTGTTGGTCTTGCATTTTCTTACTTAGTGACCTACTTCTGATCTGGGAAAGGGAGAGGAGCCACTGCTTGCTGCAGATCAGTCTCCAGAAGCTATGCGCAGCATTGAGCAGGAAAGCGCCTGGGCATGTGGCTGAGGCTGCACCCCCATTAACAGCAATAGAGGTAGTTTGGGAGACTGAAGCAGAGAGTTAAAGACAGTCAGGAGTAAGGATTTCTTAGACAGATGTTTCCTCTGGGAATGGAAGAAACAGATTATGTCTGGATTTACAGTCCTGTGCAGTACGGAGTCTGCCATCCATCACACTGATGTCTCTAAGAAGATTCTCATAATTAGATATCTCATTTCGGAGCATCGTGCCCATCCAGTTTCTGACAGAGCATGTGTATGGCCCTCCCTCTCCTTAGCTCTAACATAACACATGAATTTTCTTCATCTACAACTACCAGCAAGATATGCTTACTGGGAACTGCTGGCCAGCAGCCAGAAGTGGCTGCATTTTAGTGGTCCATGAAGCAAGAGGTTTGTGAAGGATCTAAAGCCCGCTCAGGATGATGCACGGCACTTACCCCTAGTAAACTTCAGTGTCTCCCCAGTTCAGCAGAAGTGAGCGAGATTCAGTCTAGAGACTTCCCAGCAGTGGGTCCAACCTGTAGCCCTAGCACTAGCCGGCAAATGGATGAAGCCTGTCCACTTTCCCGCTGCCCTTCATCTGCACCGAAGCCAGCAATACTGCCAGCAACTTTTGTCCCATCCTACCCTTGGTCAGTTTTTCCCCCAGAGCTATTATCTGTTGTCAATCTGCATTGCACAAGGCTTCTTTATAATAAGGTAGCTAATTATATGAATGGCTTTATGTCTTTTAGGAATATTACACCATGACCTAGCTGGAGTTCAGAAAGTAGCCAAAGACCCCGAACATACTATGTGTAAAGGTGGCTTGTAGAAAGTGCGGGCTGGCTCATGACACTGCCTGCTGTTCGCTATGGTGTGCTATTGTATGGTAGGTGTGTTCAGCTGCCACAGTGGATGTCCTTGCTCCGTACCACAGAGAGATGCAAAAGGGGTTGCAGCTGAGCTGCTGGCATCAGAATGGCATAGTTTCAAAGCAGATGCATTTCTGATCCATCTTACTACGGATGACTATCTGTGGCTTAGAAAGAAGTCCACTATTCTCCCTGAGTCCCAAGTGCCTCATGATTCTTTTTTTTTTCCAGAAAAGCCATGTACCCACTTCCAACTGCTCTGTCTTTTGTGAATGAGAACTTGAGGAAAGAACAGCTTGCACACATGGCTCAGAAATAAGCTGTAGTTGCCCTTGGGCAGCCCCACAGCAGCCTGAGCTTCCTCCTAGAGCTCATAGGCTTGCTGGAGACTATTGTCAGAGCTACCAGGATAGACGGACCTCTGGGTGACACAGGGAGCTATTCTTCTGTTGGATGCATGGAGTTGTGGAATGAAACACTTGGGAATCAGGCCCCCAAAGACAGACGACCCGTGAAATGTTAACCTCATTTCCCCACTAAGCAGGGAAGAGAGGACTCCAGATCTGTTGGAGAATGACTTCACATCTCCACTGTAATTCAGGTAATGATGATTTTGGGAGACCAACTGTTCTGCAGAATCAAGGCACACCACAGAGGACAGGGCTGCCATGACTACTGGCAGGAGATAATCAAATTGTGCTCTAGCAGATGCGATAACACAGGAAGATAAATGGGTAGGCTTTAGGAGGGAAGTGGCAACAATGAATAGGGACTGTAGGACCTGATAGAGTAAAAGAGATAAAAAGCAATAAATATGTACATTTCTAGTAAACAATGATTAATGGGAAAGAAGCTGTTGGAGGGGTTTATTGGCACCTGAAGGAGGAGCAGAGAGTAACTGAGCTAACGAGAAGGTATGAGGAAACAGAAAGTGTGGCTGGTGACTATTGCACCATGGCAGCAAAGAGGAAAAGCAAGGACCGGACTGGACCCCAATGCCTCAGTTAGCAAAGAGTCCAAGAAATCAACATTGCAGGGAACAGCCAGTACGACTTCATGAGAGTTGGCTTCACTGTATATTGATTTCACACTGCAAGGCACAGAGGGAGGCTGTGATGGATACGGCCATTCCTGCAGAAGCTCCAGTTCCCCACGCCAGTATCTGCATGCAGAGGACTTGCTGCTGACAGTTAGTGCAGGAATCAAGGCTTTCTTCTGCTCTCCTAGGAAGGGTGCTACCCTTTGATATCCGTGGCAAACTCTACCTGGGGATGCAGCATCCCTCTGAGCAGCTGCTGAGTTTATTGCCTACAGAGAAGCAGAGCATGAGTTCATCTCTTTTCCCTGCAGCAGGACCTCCAAAAGGTCCCTCACAAGAAGTTTGCAGCCCGCTGTATAGCAGCTTTGACAAACACCTTTACCAACAGGTTTGGTAATTACCCACCCTCTGCTGCCATTGCAGAGACTCAGAGCAAGGAAGGCATGGGAAGGAGGATTATTTGGCCTGGGCTTGTCCGGCTGGAGGGATTCTCAGATGACAACAGCTGGGGAGCACGGCAGGCAGCTCTGGCCAAGGACAGGAGAGTGGATGACTCACTCTGCTAAACTGTCCACCAGGTGCTGAGATGAATGGCTGGAGCCATTCATTAAATGTGATTTCCTTTTTCCATCAAGCTGCAGAGTTTGCATTAATAAAAGGAATTAACAACCACAATTAAACCTAAACCTGCCACATGTTATCAAGCTGAATTATCATCATTAGGTTGTATAACCTAACGGTTGTAACAGGTTTTATAATGGCTCCATCCAGGGAAGTGCCAGGGATCGCTGGGGTGCCGGGGGCTGAAGTGTTCACAGGCTGTGAACCCCCTGAGTTCCAGACTGGTTTGTTTTCATAGGGGCAAATGCATTAGGAGGGAAAGTGGTGAGCCAGACTGCCTGTATATGCAGGAAGAGGTCCCGATGGTCAGGAAAGCTAGAAGATGGGATCCAGATCTGAGGCTGCAGGGATTCAGCCTGTTGGCTTGGGTTTATGGCTGAGGACAGAGGATGAGGGAGGACCTGGTCTTGTTTCTACTATAGAAACTCTTTTCAGGATCTCTTCCAGCATAAAAACAGGTGGGAACTGTCATCAAGCTGTGTGCAGTCACAAGTACAACCTGTACCCGTGAGGCAACGTCTGGCTCTCCAGAGGCCAGCCCCCATCCCTGGTAAGATGATGCTCCCGAGCTCTCCACGCACTGGGCACAAAGATGGGCTGCAGAGAATGGATTCTTGTCCCTGTCCAGCATCATCTGATCAAGATGGCCACAAGGAATGCTAGCCAGGAGTGAGAACTGGCTTACCACAGATGGTGGCTGTCCTCTAAGATGCTGTGGCCAAAGCTGTAGTGCTTGAATTTTCTCCATAAATGCTTCCACAGACATAGGGTGTGTCTGTCCATGCCCTTTGATGGTATCAACAGATTGTGGCAGCTGCTGGATGATGGTCAGCTGCACATTCTGTGCTGGTGCAACTCAGACTCCTCTCTGCTGATCAAGAGATGCTGCCCACAAAGCTCAGGGAATTTTTCAGCCCCTAATGTGTTTCTGAAGCATCCCTGCAGAAAACCAAAAGCCAAAATTCAGTGTCTTCACAAAAAGCTGTGCTAGTGTCATCTGCACAGTTACCTGCATAATTGCACCCTCCTGTGCGGAGGGCACCTGCATGAGGTGCTGGCACTGCTGTGTGCTCCAAACCCCAGCGTGCAGAGTCCACGCAAATGGGAGATCGCAGCAAGGCCCACTGTGCCAAGTTCTCACCCTGCAGCCTTCTCAGCAACAATATGAGGGTGGTGCAGAGCTGACACTACTAGTGTCTGAAATTTCAGTGATATGAGTCCTACGTCTTACTTCTGAGAGCATAACAAGCCTTCTCTGCAGTCCTACAGTCATCCCATGTAGGCTTTGCTCTTAATCAAAACAATTTTACTAATTGAATTAAAAGAGCCGTTTATAGGGCTATTTTGAGTCTTTTTGCAACTTTGCAGATAGCAGGACTTCAGTGCTCTCAAGCAGGACCTGACTATACCAAGGGATATCTATCCAGCTCCTTGGGGCAGGAGGGCTCTTTTTATGTTCTTTGTATCTTGCTTGGCACAGCTGAGCCATGCTCCACCGCTTCAGCCTCCTGGGTACTGCTGGGGTAAGAACCAGGAGCAAGCAAGCTGATTTCTGGTGTGCTAACAACTCCGGGGATGATGTTTTAGGAAGTACAGTTTGTGTAAGAACTGTCGTTTCCCCAATATACTTTGTCAGATAAAGACAGAGGGAAAAGACCCAGTTTTGTCTTAATGTGGATTTCAGCTCTGCATTAAGACATCAATCCTTGCCTGTCCCCATGTGGTGAAGAGTCTATGTCTGAAGTTGTGCAGTCTCCGCCCTTGGAGTTTTCAAGACCTGGCTGACTAAAGCCCTGAGCAACCCTCAGGCTGATCCTGCTCTTAGAAGGATGTTGGTCTAGAGAACTCCTGAGGTCTCCACCAAGTTGAATTTTGCTATGATCTCTCTAATCGTTAATGTGACCTTGCCTTTTCAAGCCACGTCTGCTACCTGCTGAGTCCAAGAAAACGTGAAGAATCTCATGGTGAATTTCCATGACTCTCGTTAGGTCAGAAGGAAACCTCTCCAGATCTCATTCCTTCTTGAAGGAGTTCTGTAGGATGCAAAGAGCCAGCCAGTCCTGCAGCAGCAAGTAGCAATGCCTTAGTTACAGGCTCCGCAACAGCAAGGAACCGTTTCATTTCAGAATGAACAAAATACGTTTTTCCTTACCAGAAGCACTTCAGGGTTTTCCTGTGTTCATTTTTTAAATTAACATACCAGTATGGGCCACAAACAACAATGTATGCTGTCATTCCTGCAATACAGAATGGATTAGCACTTGGAGGGGAAATTTTCAGTTTGCCTAGCGGTATCATTTAAAACCTGTTCATTGACTCTTTCCTTTTCTCATACTCTGGAATGGGCTATGCTCCGACCCAGCTTAGATAACAAAGTGGAAGCTGTGCAGGAATAACAAAACAAAAAACAAAAAATTGCATTTTTTGCTTTATTTTTACAGGAAACAAGTAAAGGGGCTGGGTTGCTATAGATACAGTCTGGCACAAAGCCTGAAGCCCTTTCCTTAGCCTTCAAAGATCTATTGAAATAGGGAAGTCCTTGAATTTAAAAACCCTGCATTTGCTCTCTCTCTCCAGAGACATCCTTAGGACACCGTGGCCAGGGGAAAATCATACCTCTTTGTGTGGTTCCTGCGGCTGCGTTTCACAACAAACTGACTGGGATTTAATGACAGGGACTTAGCAGAAATACAGAGTGTTTTCCTTAAGCAAAACAAGATCACTCTGAGTCAGAATACTTGAGAACAGAAAAATCTTTCACACAGCCTGTCTCCAGCAAAAAACTGAGAGATTAGTACTGCCTTTATCCTATGGGATTATCCCAGCTAGTGTGTTACTCACTCTTATGGATAGGTGCTTTGAATACCTAAATAAATAAGTGAGTTGATTGCATAAATTTTCCATCAGCTTTAATTCTCACATATTAAAGAATTATTTTGTAATGACATTTGTGCTTTTGTCTCATTAAACAGATCTGAAGAAACTTTTTGATTTTTTTTTAGTTTTACATTTAAGATGCGTGTTAGTAACAGAAATGCTGAACCAAGCACTAACGAAGGAAAACCTTGTCGGAAAGAAAAGTCAAAAACACGGTTCAGTACAAATGCTTGGGTTGAACCTTCGGCTGTGCCCTCCCCCGTGGCAAGGGGTCTCCCTCCCTGTGACAAGGCAGAGTCTCCCTGCCAGCACAGACAGCTATCAGTCTATGCCTTCCTTCTCCGTACCATCTAATAGTTTCTTGTTGTTTCACAGATTAGGAATAAAAGCCTTCCCAATGTTGTAAGGCAGCTTCAAAAGCAGATAATTGCCTTGAATCTCCTTTGACTCCAGAGAAAAAGCCATGGTCTGTGTCTGATGGCTGCGGAAAGCCCTATTTGAGTTTCGCTCAGACAAATGCTTCTTTCTCAGATATAGTGGAAAGGGAACACACCATAAACACAGTCATAACTAATTTTCAGACTGTGTGTGAAATTGTTATAGAAGATATCTCCATATGGACCATTCAGGCTCTATTAGGCAATGTGCTTATAGAGGTGGTCCACGTGACAGATGTTCAGGGCTATACAAACGTGGCTGGGAAGAAGCTTGGATTTTAAGATTGAATGGAAAAATCTTCACGTTGGGAAAAACATTCATCCCTGTGGGAATTAGACCGCGGAGAGAGCGGTTCTATGGTGGAGACTCACTGGTCTATGTGGACCTCAATTATCCTCTTCCAAAAAGGCCATCTCTGAGGAGCGCTGTGGTTTAATGTGTTACGCCCGGCTGCAGCAAGGTGCAGAGGAAGAGTGCGCGTGAAGAAAGGAATCAGGGAAACACTTCACTCAGACTATCCCTTGGCATCAAGCCTGAGGGCAGCAGCAAAGTCTTGGTTTGCTCCCGGATGGGAGACTGGACAGACCAGCTGCATTGGTACCTCCGTTGGAACAAGTTTCCGATGAAGGTCTGTGCAGTTAATGAAGGGAATGAGGAACGCTGGCTCTGTGGTGGATCACGGATCAGTGTGCTAGGACGCACATAGCTGCCTGAGCTGCAGAGGCTCCCATGGCACAGGCGCATTCAAGCGGGTGCTGCAGACAGGCACTTCCTGCCAAGTGCAGTGAGTTTCTCCAGAGTGCGATGGGAGCAGATAGAGGCGTGTGAGGTGGGTGACATGGCACCTCTGAGTGGTGCCTCTGGGTCCGTCCTGTCTCGAGATGCTGGAGCTGTTGACATGGTTTGTTATCTGCATGGCGAGAAAGGAAGCGGAGACTAGGCCAAGCAGAGTCTCTGCATGAGCATCATAAGCAGATGCTGCCCAGGAGCACAGCATGTGGGACACCCTCCCAACAGCCCCTCCACAGGACAGGACCTGGTTGGTGGGGTCAGGGGAGCAGAGAGCCCTGGAACATCTGTGTCCCCTTGGAGCATAGCAGTGGCCAGCAGCTACCACAACCCCGTGTCCCTGAGCCAGTCCTCAGCCCCCAGTCCAGTGCTGTGTTGCAAGGGATTCAGCAATGCAGGAGATGCGTGTGGTATAGCTGTCTTAGAATCCTATAGCACCTTGCACGATAGAGTTCAGTGTGATCTGATTCACTGATGATATCATGTCAAGATATATGTATATTCGGTCTCCTTTTTGGTTTTACAACCCACACCTTGCCTTTACTAACAGGAAGAAGGTGCATTTTTTCCTCTTCTTCATTTCCTTGAAAACAAACATTGAGCTACCACTTCTACACCCCCCCCATCTCCTGGGAGACAGGACATAATTGCAAACACTGACCACGCTATATCTAGTCCTGCTTTAAGTTAATCCACAGAGGTAAAAGCAAGAGAATAATGTACCAGCTGTAGGGCCAGGAGAGACCATTTGGCTCATCAGCCCCCCCAAGAAAAAAATGACTATCCCTGTGTGAAGTGGTACGATACAGCTATAATTTCCAGTAGGAGAAATTCCTTTACATGCCTGGCTTGACGCTCTACTCAAGGAACAATATGGGGCCTGCAGGCTGTGCAACAGCAGCATGTGTGTGAATTGCCTGTTGCTTGACATTGGGCCCAGTCAAAACCTGGCCACAGGTGGAAGATGGGCAGTATGTACAGCAGAGCATGTCTAGAGACCCCTTGTGTCAGAACCTCGTGTGCCCTGCAGAGCCTCAGTGCGACAGGGACAGCAGGAGGAAGCTATATGGTAGGATTTGTCTTTGACATAGAGAAATCATCTGGCTTTTGCTAATTGGATAAGAAGGCAATGACAGCCCAGAATATCATTGGCTTGGAGGTAGCAGAAACCATCTGATGTGGTTCTCTTCATGTTAATGGTGAGGTTTCGGTGAGTCCCCTGAAAGGGTCTGCGCAGACACAAGAGTTTTGCTCTGACACTTGTATGGATGAATGGCTCTGGCAATCCTGGCACAACTCAAGGCTGCCCTGATCCAGACCTGCTGTCTGCAGTTTGGTACAGCCACAGTTTGGATGCAATGCGTCCCTCCTACGGGACCCCAAGGCCCTGAGGCCTTCACCTCCCCCCCCAAACAGTGGCGCTGATCACTATGTGACACATCGATCCAGTAGCAGAGCTCAAGTACTCTGCACCAGCGCCTGGGGACACCCACCCTCTGCCTTGGCATGTGAGGAGGGAGGGAGGATCTTATCTTTCTGAGCTCACAATATCACCATCCTGAAGGCTCACATTCCCCCTTTCCAGAGCAAAGTGCTCCAAACTTCTCACTCGCTCCCTTCTAGATGAATGCCTTCCAGCATGCTAACTTTTTTGCTTGACTCCCTCTCACCAGCAGCCAAAGGTCTTTCATAGTCTTCTTTCCACCCCATCCTCAGTTCACACCAGAGCCATAGTGGGAAAACAGCAGGCAGCATGGCTGCATGCAAATCTTTTAGCAACCCCTGCCTCAGGAGGCTGGAGAGTGTGAGATGCTTAAACCAATCACCTCACCTCTCCATCGCATGGAAAACTTCCCTACAGACGTTTTTAATCCTTTGGGTTTCCTAATGCAGTCCCAGTTAACCTATAAATCTCTAGGTAAAGCAAGAATTCATGCCTTCAGCAACATGGTTAATTGGTCTGACACCCAAAGAGATGTCTAGGCATGCATTAAATTTTTACACTGTATTTGCTTTTTACCAAATGTGTTTTACAAGCCTCCGATTTGTGAGTTAGTTGCCATAACCATATTCAGTTGCTCTAACCGTATTCAGAAATTCTGTTCTGTGCGTCAGATTTGTTTTTGACTTTGGCACTGAAGCCAGGATTAGTGTTACATCCATGAGCGATATGTCATGAAACTATATTTCTATAATTTTTATACTCTTGAAAATGGCATTGTGTTCTGTTGGCATTTTGAATTTACCAGTGGAACTATCGCATTCCGTTTGGGTCAGAATTAGGGTCCTTGTACTTTCTTAACATTCATGCCTGATCATAATAATTTTGTTTGCTATTTGGGCACTGCAAGATTTGTGAAGCCCCTAACTATTCACATTGTTGCTTTTAAGTGGCAGGGTGCTTTGAATGCTCTAACAAGCAAGTGCATTGTTGTCCATCAGCTACCATAATTGGGTTTTGAAACAAAGACGTCTGACTTCGGGAATATTTACCTGTAAGTAGTGACATTTATAACAGATCAGGCAAAGCTGCTGAGTGGAGAAAGCTTATTTTTTGTGACTACCAGCAATATGACATCCCTGGCTATAAAAGAAAAGCAAGTGATTACTGTCCTTAGACCTGGCAAAGAGGTTCAGAACTCTTTCTCATATTCACAGCTTATTTCTAATCCAACTTGGTAATAGAAACTGCACTTAGAGGGATATATTTCAGTGCTGCACACGGATTTGAACTCGTTTCAGAAAGCACTATGGCTTAGAGAATGTTTCAATTAGGTGGTGAACGCAGAAATACAGTAGCCCAGACAGCACCAAAATTCCCACTTCTCCTTATTATAAGTGATCTAGCTGATGCATTGTTGCATTTGCAAATGGCATAATGCTTGTATTAACAAGCGCAGTTCCTGGACGCAAGTAATCAGTCTTACCTACGTTGCCGAATGACATATTAGTTAATTCAATGCTAAAAGCATTGTACTTGTGCTCACCTTCCTAACACCAGCTCCAGAGACTACCAGAGGCTGAAATTGGAGATAACCTAATGACATGATCGTCATTCTTTTTGTTGTAGCCATTTCTGATGTATATTTGTGAGCTGTCATGGAATATCACAGTGAAACCCTTGGTATTGACTGATTCTCCATCCGGCACCACTATCAAAGTTGTGACAGGCATTATAGAAATGATGGTGAACTCACATCTAAGCTTTACACTCGCTCTTCAGCAGTCTAAAATCAGTTCTAAAGTTCAACATAACCAAAAGACCAACTCGAATTTAAGTTACACGATGGAAATGACCTGATGTTGGCAGACTGATATTCTGGGAGGTAACCATAGAAACACTCCCAGCGGCTTAAGTGGAAGATTAAAAGTTGCAAGAAGGTAGAAACATGCTCTGGATTCATTTGTATTCCTGCAAGGGTATGTCCCTGGCAAGGGATTATTATGGGTTCTAATTCTTCATTTTTAAGGAACTGCCTCCATGCAACTACAGCTGCTGTATAACCAAAAGGGGAGCCCCAAGGCAAAAGAAAACCATGTATATAAACAGATGTAAGTTTCACAGCTCTTGCAGTTGCAGTATGAATTGCGCACACAGGCATTGTAGAGCCCAGCGCAGGCTGCGCCATGGCGCACTACAGCTGATGACGGACTTTGAACCATTGGACTAAAGTCAAGGGCAATGTTGGGAATAGGCCTCTGTCTTTACTTATAGGAAAAGTCAAGTCTTGGAAGAGCGAAAGCTGTAAGAAATATTTGCATTTATAGTTATTAGCAAAGGGCGCTAACAAAGTTCTCTGTAAATTCAGGCATTGCAAAAAACTCTCATTCCCAAAATAAGCATTTATGCCAGTCCCTATATATTTGACTAATTAATTCATTCTTTCCCTTTTAGGATACACATATTCAAATCTCTTCTTTCCCACAAAATCTATCGTTTCTCTTTGATGTAAAACCACCCAGGTCCAGTACATTTCTCATATACTTTGCACAGATACAAGAAAAGGTACAAGATTCGGGGCACCACTAGGCATATTACCACTACACCTACTTGCCGTTCTCTCTATTGAACACTTGTGTGTACAAGCAAAAATAAAAACAAAACAAATTAATTAAAGCCCTCAGAATCCGTACTCTTTAGGAGTGTAGCCTTGTACTCACTGCGTTTGCATTAGTAATAACTAATGAACCGTTAGGTGTGAGTCGGAGGAGTAATCATGCTTTAATCGTGGTTTAATTTGTTTCACAACACCCTGGTAAGAGTCCACATGTAGTTTAATTATATTGAAAACCAAGAATCATTAGTGTAAACTTACGATTAACTGTTGCCACTCTAACCTGCTTGTAGCAACCAATGGCTACCAACTTGAGGCGACCAGGAGTACACCTGGGCAGGGAGGGAGAGGTTTAGGCCACGGGAAACACTACTCTACCTCATAGAAAATCCTGTTCATCCACAAGTCTATTCCTCCCAAAAAAACAGGCTAAACTACCGATATTTGTTTATTGCCACCTTCGGGCTAAAGTACCAGGTGCCTTTGCACTAGGGCTGACCATGACGGCAACTTTTGTTGGATCCAGCTCCTAATGCTGTGTCTTTGGTTAGGCAGCTCTGAGCAATGAGGTAGCAGGGACCAGAGGTCGGCAGCGGCTTGAGAGGATAACCACCCATACCAGACTTTTTAACACAGTAATTGATGAGTTTCACCCAGCACTATCACAAAGCAGCTTTCGGTGCACTTGGAGCAGTGCTTCTCTGGCACAGAATACGAAGATCATCGGATCCTAGCACAGAGTGCTCTGAATAGATATGTCATTACAGAGCAGTTTTACAAGGCCAGACCACTGTTTCTCCCAGGGAAAATCTGCCAGCGTAAATTATGGCTTCATGTATCCCCTCGGTGCTGCCAAACCTCCAGAAATAAGTCTCCACAAACAACACAAAGGAAGAAAGATAGCACAGATTGGTCCCAAAAGGCATTTTTCTTCCTTGCTTTTAATTCAGAATGTCCACTTCTTGTATGTAGTGTCTTGGACATTTAGGCCCCCAACAGGTGCATCACACATGACCAAACTCAGAGTTGCAGACTATAAACCTAATTGTCACCAGGGAAAGTATTATTTGAGAAAAAGATAATCATACTTTAAAAACTTTGGTAATGTTTTGCCAATGCAGTGAGGCACGGTTGATCAGTTTTCTTTTCTTTTCCTTGGTGTCAAAGAGTAGAAGAAGTACCAGGTGGAATCAAAAGCCAGACAAATCAGACCAACTATTAAACATATTTTACTACTAATAATTGTTGCTGATGAGCTATCTGAGGAATCCATGTTCTTGCCCTTTCCTTGTCTTATCTGGACACCTTTTGTATACAATTAAGACAAATTAAATCCCTGCCGAGATTCAGGCAATATCTGATCTTTTTCACTCCCAAGGACAAAGCTCTGCTGTGTCTGGGTTTAACACAGCTCCCCCAAGCAGAATACTGTAGAGGAGAGGAACTGTTTTTTACTGCAAAGATTTTCAGAGATTTTGAAATATAGTCCCTCTAGGAAGGAGAAATCAAACATTTGTATTTCCCTCATGGAAAATTCTAGACTCAAAAATTGCAAGCAGACAATGAGAGCATTTAATGTTGGTTGTGCTATGTTCTTTGCAGTCTAAAAGACAGCAATTCAAAAACTGAAAACTTTTCATTGCGGTATCCCGCAGGAATCAGAACAAATACCACCCTGAAGGACTGGAGGCCCATTAGAGTAGGAAGCACAAGGATATAGGTTTTCTTAGTGTCTCCAACAGAGCAGGACAGGGTAGGCATTTGCAGACGACTCCCAAGAATCACTTTTTCTCTTTACTGAGCAGTAATGGCCAGGTGGAAGTACAGCTCTGTAAATGATTGTGCCTCACTTTGCAATTATTGAACTGCATTTCGTCTGCTATTCTGTGCCTTAATCACTAAGGATCACGATATCCTTCTGCAATCTCTTGCAATCAGCTGTCATTTCTCCCTGCTGAGCTGGAAATTTCAGAGGCTGAAAAATAGAACAACATCTTTTTTTACTGAGCAGATTAGATTACCCCTTAAAGCTGAACTAAGGACCAAAGATGAGGTTGAAGGAGACTACCTGTCCTAGGTAAAATAAACCAGGAAATAATAATTCTAGAGATCTAATTTCTTAGTCAACTTCAAGAGTCTTATCACCAAAACCAATATTTGTCAATCTGATAATTCAGATATTTATTTTTGTCTAGGTGGACCATCTTCTTCTTTGAACTCTTCCACAACTTGTCCTCTAAGTTTGTAGTAGACTTCGGTTGTAGACTTCGGGACATAATCTTTGGTTTGAGCGGTTTGTTTTGATATTCTGAAACAGTGCACTCTTGGTGTCCCAAGTAACATTATCATATAATATAGTCCACTTTCTGGGCACTTTCTCCATCTTAGCTGGAAGGAGGGGAAGGTTACATCATTTTTTTTGATGAAACTTGAAAACGTTCCAGATTTCGTCATTGTGCTGCTGCGTAAACTAAGCAACATGGATTAAAAACTAGCTGTTCCAAAAATCTGCACAAATATAAGGCAGGTTTCTTCTCGAGAAGGATCCAGGTAGGAACTGGTAAAGAAGAAAGTTAGGAGCAGCAGCACAAACATATCCTGGCGTAAGATGGGCAACTGCTGATATGCATTATCTCTCATTCAGGCCTCACATTATTTCTTTTACTCTTATGAAAGCATTTGTGAGTGCCAGATACTGGTTCCGCAGTTCAGCAGTATGAGGCTTGATGTGTTTTGAGGCCCAGAGTATTCCTCTGTGATTCCTGTTGCGTTATGGGGAATACACTCAGGAGGGACTTGGTCTGGGCGTTTAGGAGGGTTTTTTGCCAGCCTACATTTTATGTTGTTTCTCTGCACATAGTCATCCTGAGAATCACGCCTCCAGCCTCCTCGTTTTGCTGCTCTGAGGCAAAGTTTTGATAGTATTTTTCCTCCCTGTTTCGTGGGTGTCTCTGCCTGCATTTGAACCTGTTTATTAGACCAATTTTTTTCTGTTTTTCCTGGGAGGTTTCCTTATCTAGTGTGAAACCAGGAAAGACTTTTTCCCTCTTTAGGAGGGGAAGGTGAGAACAGTGTGGCACCAGACATATATACTTCTGGCTACTCTGTGCAAATCGATGCAGTCAACTGAGTGGTGGGAAGTGCCCAGGGACTGCCTGTGGCCGAGCCCAAGTGGGAGCCATGCACACAAGTACAATATTTCCTCACGCCCTTTCACAGCAGAGTGTAATTTGCACATAGAATTATCTTCATTTTAGAGAGGGCAGAGCTGTGTCTTAGTTTGAGGGCGTCTGAACCAGAATAATGTAACAGAAAAGAGTCAAAATCCATAAGCCTCAGAGCTCTCTGTTCAATACCTCAAGTCAGCTGCAGGTATGTGAGATAACCCACAGAGAACAAGTCAATAAACAGAAAAGCACCAGAAAAACCCAATAGTGCAGAATGCTGCTGTTCAAATGCATTGTGGTTCTTTGCACCTTGACATATGTTTGTGGCTGCAAAGCGTAGTCCTCCCACCTAGACTACTGTTGCCAGGAGTAACAGCAGTGGCTTGGGACAGCAAGCTACGCAGGGCGTAGAAGAGCCAGACAGAGTCACCTACGCTGCTGCGGACAGCAAACACTTATACTGTCCCTTTGCACTTCTCTTCTGGATGCTTCTTGGCAAGCAGTTTCATGCTGCTTTGCTGTGAAAGCCCAAGCCGCTTTAAAGGACCCTGCCGTAATTCAGCTCGTTGTTACTCTATGGGGTCTCCATGTCTTAAGAGAAAGCATATGCCAGTTGATGAGTCTACAGTGTTAGCCAGTGTTGCCCTGAGGCCACGGAGTCTGCTTTCAGGCTGCTGCCCAAAATATAAAATGAAGGAATCGGTCTTTCTTTTAGCAATTCCCCATGTTATTTCCCAGGCCTTTTTTGTGACAAACCTGACACAAAACAAGTCAGCTGAGACTTTAAACATGCAGAAATGTGTTGTGAATCTCTGTTAAACAGTCCATGCATTTCAAACAGAAAGTGCAGAGTCAGCCAAGGCATGCCTGGATGGGATCTCCTGGCACAGAGTCAAAATTGACTGTCACAGAGTCTGAGACCTCTGCACTATGACAGAAAAAACAATTCAGTGAGTTGGCGATGGGGACAAGCCTGAGCATTGCATTTTTTTCTGCTGTCCAGGAGGAAGCCCTGCTCTGTGGGACACTTGAAATCCCTGCAAGAATGTCCTAATTGATGAGAGCAGAGCTGTGTGATGTATGCTTGCAGGCAGGCCATCAAGTCTCTAGCTTTCCTGCAGAAGTAGCTGCCAGTAGCTATTCAGGAGTGTGGTTAGAAGGCATCTGCCAAAAAAGCAAACAGAAAGTCTGTCGTCTGTTCTTGTACCGTTCCAATTTTAGCTGAATGCCTGTGGAGGGGAAGCAGCAGACGGAGAATAACCTGCAGTTATTTACTACTGTTGGGGGGGGTGATTTAAAGCTTGGCCATTCAGCTACTCAACTGCTTGCAGGGGTTTGGGTTGAAATCACAAGACCAGTTAGCACAGAATCACAGCATATCCTGGGTTGGAAGGGACCCACAAAGGTCACTGAGTCTAAGTTCTGGCTCCACACAGGGCCACCCAAAAAAATCAGACCATTATGGCTTTCCTGATTGTCCTTTGGTAGGAAGGGGAGGAGGTGGATGGTTTTTCACGCTACTGTAGAAGCACCAGAGTGAGTCATGGCTCCAAACATGCCCCAAGCACACCAGCACCTTGGCTGGCAGAGCTTGTGTCCTCAGCTAGCTCATGCCTCCTGGGCTTCTGTCACCATAGGGGCAAGCTTGGCTCCAGCCAGGACAAGGCAAGTGGCCCCTAGAATTTATTCGTAATCATCAAATCCCTTTCACAGAGCATACAGCAACTGCTGCTGGGTCCCCAGTCCTGCAGCTGTGAGTTTAGTTGGCCAACATGTTGCTGCTAGTTTCTCAGCACCAGGCCCTGCTCAGCTTCAAAACTGCAGCTGCGACCATAACTTACTCCAGTTTTGATGCGGCAAGATCCCACCACTCCCTCCAATCCCGTCAGCTCCTGCTTCCTTTTCAGTTCATTAAGGTCAGAATCAAACTTTGGTACTTTTTCCAGTCAAAGCCATAGAGTGGCAGATTTACTCTAGGATAGCATTCAACCAAAATAACTCAGTCGCTGCCTTTTCGAACAGAAGTTTTGGGACATCATATTTTTAAAGTCCCCTGGGAGCACACAGCACAGAATCTGTAGTTCAGAGTTTTATAACAAACATGCAATGAAATGTGTAAAGAGTTACATGAATATAATATTAAAATGGAGATTTCCTTTTCATTAAGAAATCTCTCCGTGGGCAATTTTTTTAATGGGAACCTTAGAAACTATTGGCATAATGAGCTGTTCCTCAAATCCGGATAGCTAATTAAAGCCATATATTACTATCAGCCCCCCTATTGGTATGTGAGCTTAGTTTTACCTCATTATAGTATAATGAACGCTTGTTTTTTTCATAGTCCTTCCTTTTGTTTCCTTTTTCTTCCTTCTCTTGCAAAAACAAAAATCTCAGAAAACTTGCCACTACAAAAATTGGACTTTTTCATCCCTTATGGAGAACTGTACAGTTTATGCTGCATATTTTCATGTCTTTTTCACAAATAAAAGAAATCCAATGGCTGTATTGACTGCTCCCAGAAATATCACAAGCTTTTGAGCTAATTAGAAGTCGATCTCTGTGCAATTGTGCTGGAATAGGGTAAGCACATTTGAAGTGAAGAGCAAAATACTCAAAGATTTTTTCTTTGAAAATCAGCATCAGAAGTATTCCATGAAAGTACTGAATCCGAAAAAGCAAGGAAAAAATATTTGTTCTCCTCAGCACAGAGCCTATCTAAAGATCCTCAGAGCCATGGAAGGGTTATATGACCAAAAATTAAAAAGACGGAAGAATATCTATGTTAGATTACAACTCAGATGGGACAAGCTTAGAGTAGAGCAGCAGTGGCATTACAGCCAGTAAATATCACTGGGAGCAACCGTGAGATTTACAATCTGATGAAGGAGCAAAGACACCAACAAACCACGAAGTGATGAAGAGCACAGTAGCTGCATACTGGAAGTATTCTCCCCACCCTACAAAGAAAGCTGTATATGTGCCCACATATCTATGCCAGAAGACTTTCTCTAGTGTTTCATCAACAGCCTTGAGCTTCCTGGAGAGAGAGAGAATCAACCCTTTTAGGTAGGATGCTATATTAGTACAAAAATTTAACACAAAGTTAAATCCTTGCCAAATAAGCCTCATCCTCCGCTCGCAATCTCCTGTAAAACGAGAGAGTTATAAAAATGCCAAAGAGCAGAGAATTGGCCTCTCTGTTCCTAACAGCTATGTGTCAGTCATGTTTTGGATACGCTGGGACTCACTTACTGGCATTTGTAGCTTTCTCCTACATCTGCTTACCAAGCAAGAGAGCATCTTCAGACTGTCGTAGGAGTCCTGGATAGATTGCATCTGCATGCCTTTAGCGTACTGGTACATTCCATCTATTCCATGGCTGCTTTCCTAAGGAGTCCCATCATCTTTGCCGAAGGCTTGTTCCTCAGAGGTCATTGCAGCTTGTGACTTAGGAGTACTTTCTGAAATACAGTGAGAAGTTCACAAGGACACCCAGATTTTTATTTGTATGACTCCTCCAGGGCGGCTTTAACTAGAGAGAGATGATGTTGGCTGCATCTCTGGGGCCACACAGGAAGAAAAAAACTTTTATCTTGTACCATGCCTGTTCTCATCAGACCCGCAAGCTTAGGAAGATGGAGAAATTGTGCCATTTAAAGAAAATGAAAAATATAACTCCAGAAGAATCTGCACTCACTGAATTTTATAAACTCAGAAACGCAGACTTTCGTGCAGTTTGAATCTAGATATTTATGTTCATGTGGTATTCTATTAAATGTTTTCCTGTCACAGCAAAAAGAAAAGCTTGTTAGGATACCTTCTCAAAAATAACAAACGGGAAGCCCCTAACTGTGTTTGATGCCTCTTGGAGGCAGGAGAATTGCCCCTTACAACTTAGAAATCCTGTACAAAATATGCCCCTACCAAAATGAAGCGTATTAGATTTTAACTCGTTTTCAAATTCCAGGTAAACCAATTTGAAAATAAAATACTGACACAACTTTTATGCAGAAGAGAATTAGTAATGCTTCTTGAGGGTTACTAGGACGATCATGCATAATTGAAAGACTTTCCAACATGGGAACCTACTCAGAAAGACTCCGTTCATCAGTGAAGCAATAAAGAGACTCTTCGAACTAATCGCTAATGATTAAGTGCTCAGGAGGAAAAAATATAGATGTCATATGAAAACTTATTTGGCCTGAGCAAGGGAAATTCCAAAAAGAGCGTTGGTCCTGGCTAGGTCAATCCACCACACTTGCCGTCTCCAAGTCCTTTGATAAAAATATCCTCCGGGACATCTCTGCGAGCCCCACGCCATCATTTGCAAAGCCGCTTTGACCAGTGCCTTGGAACCCACCCTGATGTGCTGCGTCTCAGGCACTGCGCCTGTGTCTCCTAATGTCAAGAGACTCATTCGAACAAGTACCAAATGTATTCTATTGGCACTGCCCTCTTCTCCCTTGGCCCACAGGACGTTTCTGCTGCTTCATTCTCCTTCCTGGAGATGGCCAGTATTATATGTGCCATTCGTCCATCTTTTAACTTACGTGCTAGAAGTTAGGTGACTTGGCCCTAGAAGACATATGTTAGACTTGGAAACAAGGCTTTGAGCTGTTTTTGGCAGAGCAGAAAGCAGAATTTTTACTGAGTCTTTCCCATCTGCAGCTTAAACACTCATCCCAGTCACAGCAGTGTTCCCCAGATGCCACAGACGCTAATACCACTTTATCTGAAAGCTAGGATCCCACTTCACTGCTTGATGGAAGGTACTTGGCTGGCCCTCAACATAGGTTTCAGCTCTGAATCCCACTCCCCCTGCTCTGAACATGGTAGCTAAAGCACGGGGGAGGTTTAGGACAAACCTCCAACCCCCGCCAAGGTCTCCCATTAGGCAGCTCAATGTCATCCCCTCTCTCCCATCCCCAGTTTGAGATACCAGACTACCTTGCTGGAAACTGGCAGCTCCAGGGTATTAAGTCCTCCCCAGTGGGCTCAAAACTGTATGGAGTATGGCTGATGCCGTTGCATCCCAGAACAAACTAGGGACAGCAACAGTCCCTTACATGCAGGGAGCTATGAGCCTGCACGCATTCATAAGTCTGGGAGAGGTGCCTAGCAATGTGGGGACAAACACAAGAATTGTGCACACCTTAAAACCAAAGTTGATTATACCCACTTCGAGAAGTGCCAACAATGCAGTCTGATTTTATTTCAATTCGTCACCTCACCAAATTAAATTAAAAAGTATTAATTAACTGCAGTTATAAATCTTCAAGTAATTATTACCTCAGTAAGAACAAATTGATTAGTGGCTGTGCTGGGAATTATAATAATTATTAAAATTTTTACCATTTAGTTATTAGTAATACTTATTAAATACCTGCCAATACGTGGAATAGAAAAGTTGCGCCTTCCCTCTGGGGAGTCAGAAAAATGACATAAAAGAAAATTGCTGGAAACCACTGGACCTACTCTGGACGTGTGCTTTTCACTCCAAGTCTCTCAGTACAAGCAGACAGCGCTGACGAGTGAAGATAGAAGGCCGAGGAGTCTATGACACAAGAGGTCAAAGACCTTGATACACCAAGAGAGAAAGATGCTGTCTTTGTCCATTCCGTATCCCTGGAGTTTTTGCAAATTGCTTTTACTAAGTTTTGTTTCACAGGCGGGCTTGGCTGAAGTTGGAATGGGCTAAATGAAATTCAGAGGAAATCTTTTCAGGCAGTGTTTTAGGCATGTGCAAAATTCATCCAGACCGCAAGACCTCCCAGTTTTCGGCGTTTGGCAAGGGATGACTTTTTGTGAAAATTTTAAGGAAAAAAAAAATGCACGAATTTTGTTTCTTTAGCAAACAGTTATGAACAGGTTGCCTGAAAAGCAGGGGAACCACAGAAGCTTGCAGTCCCAAGAGCTCATGCACTTCTTTGTCTACTGTTCCCACAAAGGTCCTTGGATGTCTCCTCTGGGCTGTAGGTAGCAGAACCACGGCTCTACTTGGAATGGTTCCTCAAGCTTGAGCTGCCTTGGGGCAAACCACAGGCTGGCTCTCCTCCCCATGCACATCGAAGCTGGTGCAGCTCTCTGGGAGGCTGCTTCGTCTTGAGAAGATTTGAACCAGAGAGGTGTTTGAAGAGGAATGTCCCCACTCTGCTTTAAAGTGTTTGCAACCACTTAAAAATGTGAGAAAATGATAATGATGCTGAAGTTCTAGAACACATCTGTTCCATTTTGAGTGCCTTTGGGAGCTCCTGCTAAGATGGAGGCAATCAACAATTTCCCAGCATAAGTCATGGTTTACTACTGTGGTGTTACTCTGTGGTGGAGTCCAGATTTGTTTCTAACAGGTACTGCGAAAATGCTGTAGAAGAGTTGTTAACTTCCCAGTTATGGTCCCAAACATACGACAGGTGAATCAGTGTGTGATTGCCGCCAAGCCTGAGGTACCAGTGTCCCGGGAGGCCCCACTGTGCTCCTGCACAGTATATCCCTGGCTGATCCCCGCTGCTGACTGGAGACCACATAAACCGTCATCCTGTGGACTGATTCATGAAAATAGAGAAACATTCTCAACAAAATGCCTCCGATCTTTTTTCTCATGCAAGTTATTAACAAAAGAAATGTATTCCCCTTTCTCTTCAGGCCACATGATAACACTTGTAAGACAAAGCTTTTCAGCAATCACTCAGGATAACATTTGCAAAACCGGATTTCATGCTTTGACCTCCTCTATGTTTTCTCAAATTTCTCCTTCGGCGTTGGACTTACAAATAGCTACCAGAGGCACTGCCTTCAATCCTCATGCACTGATTCAGCATGTAGCACATGAAGTGAAAGAAACCCCACAGATAAAAGGGCTAAAAGGCCCACCATGATCAGATGTATACGCTCTTCCAGGGTACTATGTGTGCTTTTTCCTCTGCAAGTCCCGGTGAACCCAAAGCAGATGCATGTGCTCGGCGAGGGGCTGTCCCATGGTATCTGACCAACATCATTCCGATCTCGCAACCCATTGTTTGAAAGCAGTGTGCTAGCCTTTATTCTAGCATTTGTACCAAAGGTCTTCTCCAGGCTTAAAAGCATTTGCTCTGTAAGGAAGACTTGGAGCAGAACGTTACGTACATGCCTTTAGAAAGGCAAATCTCAACCGGTATTCCGGCCATTAGAGGCATGCAGTAATGTTAAAAGCTTCTGTCTCTCATGAACGTAGTAGATGAACACTGACAATTTCTCCCGTGTTGAGAAAAAGCACTTGGTTTTTGAACACAACGCCGTCCTGCTTCAAGAATGCTGCCCAGTTACACGCCCTTGTTGGGAAATACAGAAAGAGAAATCATTTCAGACCAACTCACAGAACTAAGCAGTTGCCCCGTGCCTCGCCGGGCACTCACTAGGCTCACATTGCAGGCTAAAATGAGCACAACAGAAGAAACAAAATGACAAGACAGCTACTGCCAGCCTGCCCCGTCCAGGCAGTGTGATCACCTCACTTATGCTGAGATAAACATATCAGACTGTATCATTAATGTAAGCTTGTTCACATATTTAGTAGCCGCAGAAGCTGCCTGTGCCTCTTGGAAGCACCAACATGCTGTTGCAATGATGCACAGTGCCAATATTCTCCTATATCTTGAGGGGATCTTGGATCATTGAAATAAAACTGTGCTAGCTCAGCAGTTCTCTGCTACAGGAAGGCATATACTTGCAACTCCTTAAATTGTGACCCTTATCAAGCATAGATTATTTTCAGTGAGTTTGCTGAAGAATGAAGTCTAGGGCTGCTTGCACGCAGGAGAATTGCATCCTTCTTGAGTACTGTGCCTGCTGTGCATAACCTCCAGCAAAATCAGCTGTTAGCCACATCATTGCTGGGTGTAAAGTCTACCACCACCTACTGCAGTGACAATACATAGGAAACATCTAGCTGTATGGCTGAGTTCATCCACTGAATCAAAACTCAAATTATTAATATTAAAGACATTAGACTTCCTGTTCCTTTCAATACAAAGGTCATATCTCTTGGAAGAAGAGGTCTCTTCAGAAATTCATCTATTGTGTAGGTCTTCCTAACAGTGGTGGCAGAGGCAGACCTTCTCGGCTACACCTCATTGAGCTCAGCAGGTCAATCTCTATTGACCCCCGCCATGCATTTCCACATACTGTAGCAGTATTTCTACAAATTTATTTTAAAAAATCTTAGAGGAATACCACTCTCTTTTCCTTGATATATATTTCTCCAGCAGAATGAAGAATACATATATGTCAGTGCATTTCTTTTCAGTTTAATATTTTCCTCTGGGAGAGATTTGTCAGTCCTCACTGCGGTAGCCACAGACCACAGAGATGCCATCTGCTGGGTGAGGGGACTGAATGGAACCAGCAGAGCTCCAAGAACATCACAGAAATTAACCTGGAACTTGAACATGGGCAAGAATAGCAATAGGCAGCAGAGTTGGGGCTGTGTTTAAAAAGAAAGACAAGATAACAAACAATCCTCACAATGCAGTTATTGTGGAGAAAACGGCTAAAACAGGTCACTGTAAATGTGAGTAATGCACAGCCAGAAAAGATGATGCCAGTGGCAGCGCTCTATTTGGCTTTCTGCTGGTAGTCGCCCTGCTCAGGTCTGAAATCGCACTCAGCATTTTAGCGCTATCATGGAGGCATGTGACGTGGGGAGAGGAGCAGGAGGCAGAGATGAGAGGATCTGCCTTGTCCTACTCCCTCCTCAAGGAAAAGCGGAGGGGCTAATGCTCGCTTCCCCAGCAAGGGGTTATCTGCCCGGGGTTACTAGCCCAAGTGTCCACCAACCCACAGAGTCACTGCCACATCCCTTCCTTGCAGCGATATACAAAGTCTCCTGTCTACATTACTATTTTTTCAGTATAAATTATTATTCTTGAACTGAATTGACTCTTATTTATTACTGATTTCTATGTTTACACAGTCTTTTCCCAATATATCTTGCAATTTCCATATCTTTGTCTTGGTCTTGCACCTTTGCTTTTAGACCAGCAAGCAATATATCACAGAAAAGTTTCTTTACTTCAGCTCTCAGCATCCAAGGAAGCAAAACATCTATAGAAATGACAGTAAAAAAATGATAGAATCTTTTTTTTAAAATGGACCCATATGCTGGAAGATTTTGAAGTAACTGAAAAGCTGTGGTGGAGCAGGAGAGCCAAGGACTCTCAGACCTTTGTCAGCACATCCTCTCTCCTTTGCTCATGATTATAATCACTTTACATCGTTCTGCTGCTCTCAGGCCGATCTTACTGCTCCTTTGGAGGGGGGGAAAAAAAAAAGTCCACAGGGCTGGCAGGGAGCTATCCAGTACTGGCCAACTGTCTCCAAAGGACCATGGACCCTTCAGTGCAAACCCATCTAGGCCTTTCACACCTGTTACGGGTGCTGAGATCAGCTTTGCCCCCGGCAGACTCATGGCCCACAGTCCTTTCAGAAGTGGCCTCCTATGCACATCCAAGGAGAATTTGGGTAGATGCAAGGGCGACATGATTTTTGTCTTTCAGATGTGGCAGTACAGCCATTTGCTCCCTGCCAATGGCTCTCCTGCCACCAGGGAATGTGGCCAGCACCCTGTCTTGTCGATATGAAACTGGATGCACCTGTGCTATTACTTAATGGCTTCTGAAGTGATAAAGTTTGTTTTGCCTGCCTGTTTGACCAAACGCACGACTTCTCCGGATTTTCAGCAGAAGAAATTACTCTGCTAGGTGAGACTTGACAACCTGTCACAGCAATGACTCATTGGTCCTCCTGTTGTTGCACAGTGCTCCGGAGCAGGACTGGAATGTCGATATCCCCAGACCCCTGCAGTGAGGAGCCATCTGCCTGTGTCCAGGCCCAGGAAAGTCACACTCCTGCTGTGTGCAGTGGCTGAAATAGGCTTGAGGGCGTCTGCACCAGCACCTCTGGCAGAGCTTGTAAACCAGCCAGTAGGGTAGTTCAATGGATGGAAAATGCACAACTGAAGTCAGTCCATCAGCATTGAATGCCTCATCCCTGTTTGGAGTTTAAACGGTGGTATGGAACCTGAGAGAGAAGTGGGATGACTGAGCGAGTCAGAAGAAAGGGAGAGCCTTCCTGGGTTTTGGTGGAGGCCTCTCTCCCGTGGTGCTCTGGCATTCCTGCTGCATGAGTCTGACCACAGGCGCAACACCAGTACAACTTCGACTTGCACGCAGCAGGCCCTGACCTGCTCTCCCATCCACCGTGTGATTTCTTGCAAGGCTCAAAAGCAATGGTCAAATGCTTATTGGAGACAGCTGCAGGACTGGCAGTTAGAACTAGATGGCCTTTAAACTCCCTTCCAGCCCAAACCATTCTATTATTCCAAGACTTTTCATGGTCACGAAGTTCGCTCGGATTCTGCCAAGGAGAAGAGTCACCAAAAATCAGTCAAGTATCTTATCTCAGGGCTTTATCGCTCATTGCACGAGCCGTAACAACCGACTGCATGCACAGCCTGCGATGAAGCTGAAGCATGCAGAGCAATATAATTAGCCCCAACTAAGGTAAAGTTTGTGGGCTTTATCTATTCCAAAGTACTTATATGTGTTTTTGACAAATAAAACTGTGCACCACTAGAACATGAAAATCAAATGCTCAATGTGCACAATGTTTGGAAGAAAAAGGATGTTTGTAAATTATACGAACTGTGAAATGCTGATATCCTCCTTTGCCTCTATCGGCCCACCTCTGTGGCTCAGGAAGGTTGGTATCAGAATAAAAATAAAGTCTTCATCGACACAATATTCTTCTGCTAATTAAAGCAAATCAGGAGATTTATTGTGCACATCTCAGCAGATGTTCCCTTTCTGATATTACTGGGCATCAGCGAATGGTTTTATAAAAGTTAGCAGTGAGCAATCAGAAAACTGAAGTGCTATAAAGCAAACCATTAGTAATGCTGAACGATTTATTCAAAAGAAAAATATGTATTAGGTGCTTCGTTGATACCAAGCATGCACATTAGAAAGCCAAGAGAACTGAGAGCTGGGTTAGGCCTTGCAAGGTATTTACTCGCCACGGCAGTCACAGTCACTCCACTTCTTTACTGTAACTGTATCTTCAGTAAACTTCAGCAATTAACTTTAAAGAGTATCAAGAAAGTAGTCAGTAAAATTCTTTTTCGATACAGTAATATGTATTGAGTTAGTAGCATGGAGTCTCTTGATACTGCAGTACATTATCTGAATCCCCGACAGTCTGTAAAACAAGTAGCGCTTTCCTGAAAAACGTGTACTTGTGAGATACGGGATTAGCTTTGCCTGCTATGAATTTAGGGCTCTGCTTTGCTGGAAAGCACACGGAATTTCTCACCATAAATGACTGTATTCCAGACACGCAGGAAAACATGAATAGATTTCGACAGCACAGAGGAATTTAAAGAGTTTAAGTTGCTGCACCGTGCTTTTTGAAACCTTGCAGCTTTAACTGCCATCACATCACACGGATGTGCAGAGGTTTTCTCTGGTACTGGAGGCATTAAATCACAAAATAGCTGGGGATTTTGAGAAGGGTGCACCTTGTTCCAGGGCACCCTGGAACCAGATCACGTTTTCATTCAGATTCAATATCAGCTCCACCAAAATCACAATATAAGATGAATACAGAGGCAGCAGTAAGTATTAATTTCAACTGGTCCCAAATTTCAGACGCGTGCAGAGTTTTCTATTTTAAGTCAAGGTCCCTGCTGAAAAACTTCTCTGGCACATTTTTCGTGGTAGCTATTGAAATGATTTCTGGATATTTGGTTTTGGGGAATTTCAAGAAATATTGAAAAATGGTGAGTTGAAAAGCACCTGATACTCTATCACACTTCTTTAGGATTTAACTGAATTTTATCCCGGATTGGGTTATTGATATATGATGTGTCTTTTATGGCTTCTGATGTGTTATTTTCCCGGAAAAACGGAACTATAAAGGAGCCACAGAGACGGGCTGGATATGGACACATTATTAAAAGCTCTCTGAGTTTTCTCATCTATGTGCGTTTTTACAAGTGGACGGGAGCACTCATCTCTCAGTCCGTCCCAGCACTGAGTCTACTGCCAGTCTTGGGTTGAAAATGAGATAGAAATTTCATTCAACACTCAGAGAGAAATATGGCTTTTTTTTATTGTCTCCGCGACCAGCATGATCACTTGCTGATATCCTGCTGGGGCATCTCAGCTGGCACCGTGGCTTTGTGTTGGCTAGGGTTACGGCGACCGGGATGGTAGGAGGCTGCCTTGCCGTTCTGAACCTTCTCCCTTTTTCAGGTATCCTGTGTAAGAGCAGCTGCAGCACATCTGCAGCAGGGAAAGAGTATGCTTTTCCTTTGTGAGTCTTTAGAGATAATTTTATAAAAACTGTAGTGTTGACATTCTGCTGGGCTTTTTAGTCCTTATACAGTGCAATAAGCGGCAGCCAGGAAAAGAGGCCTTCTCCTTTTCAGGGACCCCCAGCATGATTCACCAACCATCCATGCTGCCCTGGAGGGTTGCACACCGCAGCAATGTCCATCCTAGTCCAAGCAAAGGCACCACCGTCAAAAAAGCTGTCCAGTAGCAGGCTAGAGCCGCAGCATCTGAAGGGGATTCCAAGAGGACATATCACCATTGCTCCCACATTTCCAGCAGAGTCCCGGGCTCTGCGAAGCTTTCTGCTGCAGCAGCCATGTGGGGGAGGTTGCATAGGCTTGGGCTGCAGGGCATCCTCTGTGAGCACGAGCTGGGCCTTGGCTGCAGAAGAACGAAATCCCAGCCACCTGGGATCCCTGGACAAGGTCCCTGAACTAAATAGGTCCCTGAGCTCCACAAGCACAAAGCTACCAGAGTTGTAGTGGGGAGTGGTGACAAAAGCTGAAAGGCGGTTGGGACCAACGACCAGACAGGTGGGACCAGTGGCACCCAATGTGGCTCAGATCAACCTATTTCACCTCAGATGAACCATGTCTTGAACATCACTGGTTAGAGCCCCAAGGCTGCCACTGCCTGTAAAAAGAGCCCAGGATATTTCTCGCAGATGCAGACACCTCCAAAGCAAAAGCCTGGACTTTACTCTCTTGGAGCTGAATTCCGTGTTAATGGATTTGCAGCTGCATGCCATTCCAGATTAGGAATGTCCGCACCCACTGAACAGCAGAAGCCAGGGATGCCTGTATTGCTCCAGGATCGTGTGTTCCTTCTTCCATGAAGTCGGATATGGTTTGCCACATCCATCCCACTGCTAGTGGACATTGCTGCCTTGCACGGGAGCACATCAAGAAACGCAGCCTTGGTACACAGCTCAGTTCCTCTAAAATTAAAAGAGTAAACACACAGAGTGAAACAGACAAAAAGTAAAAATAATTTTCTTCATTCTCAGACTGACACATTTTTCTCTAATTGAAGCTTTATCAAAAGCTGTATCTTTCTACTCTTGCACCCTATAAATTGTTTTCCTAATTAGTCACAGGTGGTGTCTGCGATGCTCTTTGCTTTATTCGCTCTTCAGATGATTTCCTGCAGCTCGTTCCCAGCTGCTCGCTTGTGTCTGTTCTTCCTTAAAAAGACGGTGTCTGGTGTTTTTCCTGGTCCTCTGAATGGAGGAAAGAACTTCCAAAAAAGGTAACCAAAGAGACGAGACCGAAAGGGTCTACGGTCAACCTCGACCAGAGCACACGAGAGCATTTCCAGCTCCAGGATGTTTTTAGTTGATTCCATTTCAAAAGAATGGGCTTGTATGCTTTTGAAAGGCTCTTAATTCTTATTAATTATCCTAAGTGCAGGTACGGCCTTCTTTTGATGTGCAAATTTGAAACTATATTTTTCCCCACTCAGCGTAGATAGGGATCTTTGGGAAATTAATATACTAGCACGGGGAAGGGGCGAGGAAAGGAAGGAAGAGGCTCTGTGTTAGCGCCAGGAGGAGGAGAACATGTACAGCAACCAGGCAGGAGATGACTGAAGTGAAGAGAGGAAACCTATCACCACATCTGCAGTACCTGTGATACCAGGAGGTGCTACAGCCGTCCGCGTGCTGTCTGCTGGACACAGTGGCAGGTTGTTAACCAGTCTGCGCACCACCTGCCATTCCAGAGGTAAGGTCAAGGCTGAACCATGGTCACTGTTTGCAGCTGCGGCTGTGCACCCAGTCTTAAGTGTCCAGCAAGGGATGGCAAACGCCATTCCACCCAGTGTTTTCATTTATTGCACTTCAAATCACCAGGCCAATGGAAAAAAACAAGAGGCCGATATATCCAAAGCCTCCCTCTTCTCCCACTTTTACCTTTACCAGCATGCACACACAGGTCCCAAACCTCAAGGCCGTCCTCAGAAACGGTGAGTCTTCAGGCAGTGCTCTTGTCAATACCACGCCACTGACCAGAGCCCACAACTGTCCTGCCAGTTTGCAGCGGGTACCTTACCCAGGAATGCTCTCTGCAACGACAGCAGTTCTCCTTGACTCTCCGTAAGGTCACCAGGTGGTGGGACGCTCAAAGAAAGCCTCTGCATGGATAATTGGGCACAGGCATTGGGAAGCATCAGAGGGTTCACCTCAAGCAACAGCAGCTCATGTGGTCAGGCCAAGTACCAAGCTGCTTCTTGATATGTGCTGTGATGCGGTTTCATGCATCTTTGGTGCTGCCTGGAGAACTTCCATGGCCCAGCCACTCCACTGCTCTGTTAGCAACTAACAACAATTGGAAGAAGGATGCTGCTTCCCTGTAGTGCCCCAATAAGGAGGTGGATGGCGGGGTGGGGTTAAGGCAGTAAGCCAGTTTTGCTATACACAGCATACAGAGAGGGGCTACAGTCAGCTTTGAGCAAATGTCTTTAATGAAAGTTAATGAGAAAGATAACAGAATCAGCTCGGTTTGTCCTAAAAGCAACTCAGTCTAGGCTGTTGCAAGCACAGAAAGCGGAGGACTGGTGAGTTTATCAGAAAAGTTATACCTTACGCTGAAGTGGTGAAAACAGCAACTGATCTTCTACCAAAATATGTGGGAGTAGACTAAGCCCATACCCAAACCAACTGAAATTAATCTAGAGTTACTACCCCGACATGCAGCCAGTTTACACAAGGATCCTGCAGAGAGCATGGGATGTGCCTGCAGGGAAAAGCGACCATTATCCACAGCACGTATTTTCACCCCAAAAACTTCCCAACAAACTCCCCCTTGCTGTCCCCGGGGGGTGGGGGATGCTGGTGAGGAGGACTTTTGAAAAATGAGGGGACCAGAGCTCAGGGACAAGATTTGCTCATTTAAATATCAAAAACATGAAAACTAACCATAGAGCTATAACTTTTGCAGACAGTGGGAAGGAAGGAGGGGAAGCAATCACAAATGATCATTTTAAACTCTCCTATATTTTAACTGAAGATACAAGGCTAAAAAAATTAACAGGAAAGTCCTGTTCCAGAATGTTTAATTAGGCATTGGCATATAATATGCGTTAAAGGTTCATATATTATAACCAGCACACAGAAAACGGTATACCTGAGATACAACCTCTCTCTGTGAATAGCAAGTCCATGGTACATCCCTCGTCAGCTTCTGCCCCATCCCAGCGTGTCACCAGTGGGAGTGACCAGGGCTGCTGGGAAAAACCAATTAGCAAGGCCAACTGGTGTGTGACCAGACAGGCTTGGGTGGCTGCAGAGACCTAGTGCAGCCAGATCCTCCTGAGAAACCATCAGACAAGTAGTTCAGCTAGATGCTTGGAGGTTTACAAAGCATCAGTGAGCGTCCTTCCAAAAAAATTTTGAAGGTACACTCAGGGAATTAAATTGATCAACTGAAGGCTGTAAATATGCATCGACATCTTAAGAAGAAATAAAATTTGTGAAATCAAAAATACTCGCCTGGACAAATATTTCTCACCTATCTTGTGCGTTTGATATCCATGGTATATGTCCTAGAGCACAGTAAATATATCAGAACAGCAAAAAAGTGGAAAGAACAGGCCTACAATGAGCTGTACTTTTGAAATATTAGCCTTGGAACTACGTGGTGGGGATAGACTAAGCCACCCAATATGTCTGAGGCTAAAGGGCAGAATGGCTTTCTAGCACTTGTTTTTTGCTCTCTTCACTAGTATGTCCTAGTAGAGAATTTCTACCCGGGGTTTTGGTTGATTCTTTTTAATTTCATATTCCCCTGCTTTTTGGGTGGCCAAGTCAAGAGGGAACTGATTTTTCAGAAAGAGCTAAGCCCTTGCCTTTGAACTTTAATCTTCTTCGAGTTATTAAAGCAGCCAGAGCTCCCAGCGACTTGTAACAACCTTGGCATGAGTCCACATCTAAGGGCTCAATGAATTTCTAAAAGGCAAATCTTCTAGGCAAGGAGAGAGGGTGGAACAGAAAAATGCAATATATTGCTGGAGCTGGGCCATATCAGAAGACTTTTACAACAAAGCCTAAAATGGAGGTGTTTGTTTTGTTTTCTTTTTTTTTTTTTTGGAAATAGGCTTGCAGAAACTCTATGCATAGGGCAATATTTTTGCTCTCCCCGCCCCAAAGCAAAGAGACGAAAATACCACTAGACAAAATAGTTGTGCTTTGAAGAGCATCACCGCAGTTTCTGAGTGTATATTTCCAACAAGCTCAGACGTCAGGGATGTAGAGAGGCTTCATTCAGGTTGATATGGTCTGCTTTTTACATAAATGACCCAAATCGGCATAAAAAGAACCACTGAAACCCCATCACCCTGTGCAGCTTGCTGAGACTTCAGCCGATGGGCATCTCTCTTCTATCACCCATTGGGAAATGATGGGCAGCATGAGCTGGCCCCCAAGCTAGAGGTGACAAGGGACAATTCAGTAGAGAAACCTGAGAAGTTGCCTGCTAGGGACGAGGCACCATCTCTGGTGCAGAGCCCACTGGCACCGCTCAGGGCTGACAACAGAGCCACAGGTGGTGAAACCTCTGAGATCCTAGCCTTCAGCAGATGGCCCAAACCACCTTTTCCTGCCTGGAGATGGCTGTGTACAGGGAGGTGCATGGGATGGTGATCAAGACATGAACGGAGGCTGTGGCTTCTATCTCTGGGGGCATTATCACTGCCACCTACAGGTGTTGGCCAACTCAGCCTATGTCACCACCCAGGGACGTGAGTGCAACCTCTGGCTGCCCTAAGCCTGTGCTGCAGCCTCACATGGGATGGGCGGGGCTTTCATCAAGCACAGCCATAAAAATGTCTCCACAATAGCTACAGTGCACTGGACTTTATTCTCATTCACAGCAGTTATCCCTTACTTTCCAATAACATGTTTGAATAAATAAGCATTGGGATCCCCTGATTTCTCAAGCAGCAGCCATGTAAACAGTTCTTCAGGCCAGTAGCTCATGAAATAGGACAGTGGTCGACATGCTGTGGCCACAGCCACCCTCTGGCCTGGAGCTGCTCAAGACCCTGGAGATACCAGGTGTGCCCCTGAGCCTCAGGACGGGATGGGGAAGCGGACATTGGTATTTTGCACTTTTCTCAGGTGAGAAGCAGGTTTGGGACCAGCAGCAGTAATGGCGCCATTCCTGCACAGAAGAAGAACCAGCACAGAGCTATATGAGCAGGAGGTGGAGGGGGCGTGGGCTCATGGGGACATAAAACTCTATAACCTTTTTCATTTCCTCCATCTGGAGAAGACGCTTGTGTGTGTTTCAATACCTGCACTTTTCTCCAGGGGATTCTCCCAGAAAAAAAAAAGATTTCATTTAGAGAAAAAAAGTCAAGTAAAAATAAACACACGGCTTAGATTCGACTTGAAAGCAACACCGCCGGCTGAATGGATTGATGCTCTTGTAACATAACAGTGAAGTTTGACTAACGGCAGTGAAAGCAGTGAAAGCAGCACCGGGGGGGGGGGGGGGGGGTGGGGAGGCGGTGCCACAGCTCGCTTCACCCGTCCCAGCAGCCAGGTTTAACAAAGATACTCTTGGTAACACAGATGCAGATCCCGTCTCTTAAATCTTTAAAGCTTATCAAAGTCGTTGCCCCCCCATTTGCAGCTTTCTATGTTCTTAACCACCAAGGTCTTCTTACGTATAATAAATACAAAAATACTTCTCTTCCCAGATTTGCTGCTAAAGCCAAGATGATTATAAAGCTAAATCCTCAGCATATGGCATGGGTACTGTAATTGCAAACGTCTCATTGCATCTTGCAGCAAAGGGTGAGCTAACCCTTGGTGGGGAATAATCTCAGAAGCGTGAGCTTGCAAGGAAAGCAAGGGGCAATCCCCACGCAGGACGCACAGCGGAGCAAGACGTGGTGGAGCCACCCTCCCAAGCAAAGGTGTAGATTTCTTGCACTTCTGAGGAAGTCCCACAGTGGGTAAAATGCGAACAGTGCTGTCCCACCAGAGCCACCTCTGCTAGGGAAGGCACCAAGGGAAACAGGCTGACCATGTGTGCAGAACAGGCTCTCCAAGGAGAAGTAAGAGCTTGCTGAGAAGTTCCACAGGACGGTGCAGAGACACAATCCCATTGATCAGGACTCGACCACAGGGGGCTGGGTTCTTCCAAACCATATCAGAGTGCCAGGTGTTATCCCAAGGCAGTCTGAAAATGCTCCTCACTAAGAATTTAATATTTCATGGTCACTCTTTAAAAATTGACTATATTAACAATTAAATCAGCTTGCTTCCCAAACAGGAGCAAAAAAACACAGTGGACAATCTTGCAAATTGGTTTTGGAACAGGAATATCAGCCGAAATGCTATGAAATTACAAGGCAAGGAGAGGAATATAGCTCTTTGGATGTCAGGTAGGAACACCAAAGGGAGACCTGTAAATCACAGAGCTGCAATCACCAAGCAGATCTGGAGAAAAGCATGTTAGTGAGTCTTAATGACGAGAGGACTGCAAAACTAACTGAAGATGCAGGAAGGCTGTCTGTAAGCCATCTAAAACGTTAAATGGGTCATCCTTGTTGGTAACACATCTTGTGTGGCCTCTTTGAAAAACTCATAGAAAATGGTAAATTATCTGACCAACAGAAAATGCAGTTTCACCACTAGATAAATCCTTTGCTTCTGCATGCAGTTTTGATCCTCTCACCACAGAGATGTACTCGAGCTGGGAAAGCATCAGAGGAGGACAAGAGGGTGAATGAAGGTCTGAAACAGCTTTTGTATGAGGAAAACTGGATAACAAGACCCTTCCGCACAGAACAGACATTGCCTTAATGGAAATATGAAAGGTCAATAAACTAATGAGAACCCTGACAGGATGTGTAGGGCTCAGCTTTTCATTTCTGTTCCTGCAGAAGGACAAGGGCATCAAATTAAATTAGTGGCAATCAAGCTCAGAGCAAACAAAAAAGCTTATTCTTCATGCAAGAGTCTATTAGACTTGCAGATCTCCTTGCCAAAGAACATTACAAGTGCTAGAAAGCTTGCAATAGCTCAAGGGAAAGGATTTGGGAGAGAGATTTTACCAGAGGCTGCTGAACACCTCAGCAGGTCTCACAAATCTGGAAGATACCACTGAAGCAAGAAAATGAGCCCAACAAAGGCTTGCAGAACATCTAAGCTGCCATAAGAGAAGGTCTTCACAATAAATGTCTGTATAAAAGGCAGATATGAAAGGAGTGGCATAAGTGCTCAGATTCCAGAGTGCAAGGAGGTGGCTTTTTGATGGGAGCTATGCTTAAAGCAGTGCACTTATGCATGCAGTACATACGAAATGAATGGAAACATAACACAATTTACTGAACTGAGTTACTGAAGGCAGCAAAGGCAAGGGCTGACTGCAGAGAGTGGATGACAAAATGGCAGATGGAATCAATACAGATAAATGTAAAGAGCTGCACAAGGTAAAAAAATCCTAACTTCAGCTATACCATAATGCGTTCTGAAAAATTACCATTCAAGAATAAGACCTGGAGTTACAGTGTACATTATAATATTCTGTAGAAATGTCAGTTCAGCTCACTGCTAAAATACCAAAGTTCACCTGCAAGTAAAAAATCTGACACTGCTCAAGCACACTCCTCGTTGTGACTCTGGGTGAGGAGACCCACGGCAGGGTTCTGCTTGGATGAGGCATGTGGACAGCTCACGACCAGAGTGCTACAGAGTTTGGAGAGACAGCCAGCAACATGGGGAGCCAGCTGTTCAACTGGCTCTCTTTCCAGGCTTCGTAATCTCTTGCATGCTTTGCACGTCTCTTGACTTCTTTTGGAGACACTCTAGCTGTATTTTTCACAGGCCTTTTTAGTGGGTACTGGTTAAGAGTGTATTCTGTCCCAGCAGGAGTAATGGCGTGGGACCGTAGGTCTCTGTTTCCTTCTTTGTTCTCTTTTCAGTTGTGCGCCCAGCCCGAAGCCTGAGTTTTCAGACATGATCAGCGTTAAATCTTGTGGAGCTCTTCACCATGACGGTTGGTTTGTATCTCATTCCCTTTGTTTCATAGCTTTTAACCAGACACAGCTATGGGTGGACATTCCTTCTCATCTCATGGCAGCTCTGAGCTCCTGTAAAATTTCTTTGAGACCTTTTGATTAAATAACTTGTTAAAACTCTTTAGAAATCTCCAGCAGACTATGTCAACTGAATCTCTGAGCATTGTGGTATGTGAGCCCTTGCTGACTCTTCGTAAACTCGCAGGAGTTTGTAAGGTAGGAATTCTGTTCTCAAAAGCTTTGTTAGCTGTTCCCATAAATCATGTCTCACTTACATGCTACCTAATTCACCTAAAATAGAGGTCTCACTGCTTTCTTGCCCTCTGATAGTGAGAGTATTTTGAGAGATTTTTGCACTAGACCTAATACAGTTGATAGTTTCGCTATTTCATCCTTGAATTCCTTTAGAGCTCTTGGCTGAATACCATCCGATGCTGATGAACTGTTGCGGTTTGTTTTGTCAAACTGCTTTATAACTTCATCTACAGAAATATCACTTTGAGACACATTTTCTTACTCGTCCCCCATAAAGAAAGGGTCCAGGCTGGGGACTCATGGTGAGATCCTCCACATGGACGTAAAATATTTGCTTAGCCTCTCTGCTACATTCTTATCCTTTACACTAGGTGCTTTGGCATCTAGATTATAAGATGGCCCTAGAGCTGTTCTCACAGTCTTCCTGCTTTGATAAAGAAAATACCATGAGCTTGCAATGCCTGAGCTAGCAGTGGGCAATGGGGGAAGAGGTGGCCCTACAGGCACTGTGGATGATGTCTTGGGAAGCTCTCTGTCATCCTAAAGACAGTAAACCTCACATTTTTCAAGGACAAAAGTAGGCAAGTGCATGGCCTGTGCAGCTATACCATCGGCCAGCTTGTGTGTTGCAGGGGGCTGCCCTTTGATCCTCATGGGGGAGATCTGAACTCATGTTTCTGCCAGCCACCCAGATGTGCTGCTGGCCTTTTCTGCAGCCTGTCTCAGCCACCTGTGACACCAGCTACAGGTTGAGCATGGGTCTCTGCAGGGGAAGGTAACCGAACCTTTATAGAGCCACAACATAAGAGAGGTGCAAAGAACTGGTGATCAGGCAAATATCAAACAAGTCCTAGAGGGCTGGCATCGTGCAGCATGGATATGGTGGGCACGCGACAGCTGTGGATGCACAGCCAGGCCCTCCAGAACCAGAGGGGAGCAAAGCACTGTTGTCCTTTTGTGGCTGCGATGTATGCTTGGCACAATGACTTGTCTGGCTTCTTGCACCAGGGATGCATGCCATCATTGCAGTCTCCCGCCTTCAGCCACATCTGGTCCTATGGCATCACATCTCCTTGCTCTCTGCCAGGCAGCTCCAAGTTTTTCCACCATCCTGCAAGGTCCTCAGTAGTACTTCCCGAATCTCCCTCCACCTGTCCCAGGGCTGCATCTCCCTCCCAAAGCCCTTGCAGGTCAGAGCCACAGCATTTCTCCATCAGCTCTAATTCAATTACTGCCCCTTCAAATATTTCAGTTAGGCTTTGAAGCGTTCAGTGGAATTTGTTTCTAGCAAAAACCGGATTTGCTTTTGTATTACGGTGACTTTCTAGGTATGAGAAAGAGTTCCCGCTGCGTAAGAATTCTAGTCACCCTGTCACCACGTACAAAAGGTGCCACTGCTTTCTTAATGCTTTCCTGCCCTGCTCTGGAGGACAAAGCAGCCTCCGGTTTCTCCTTGGCATTGCTCCAAGGATAGCTTGCTTTGCAAGCAGCCAACGAGTGTCAACGATGATTCTGATTCATAATCGGAATATTTAATGCATGATTGTTCCATCCCCATTTTTCTTCCTTTGGAAACTGTAGTCCACGTGCTGCTGAAAGGGGTTGGTCCTGACACAGAGAAATATTTTCCATCTGATTCACAAAAGAGGACCATGAAGAGTTTCATACAGCAACTCCCCTTCCATCTGCTTGCTTTGGCTCCGAGCATATGATGGAGTTAGGTAACACTGGCCTCTGTGCAGGCAGGAGTGGCCCAAGAGGGCAGGCTGTCAACAACGAGACATGATGAGACACGGAGGAGAGCAACATGTGATGCTCCAACTAAAATGCCCATTGCTCCACTGAGGTTGGACAGGTTTCTGCAAGAGATTTTCATTCACATTGCTTTGGTTGTGCACATAAAACCATGCGAACTTACCAAGGAGGAGGTTAGGCTTTGAGGTAGATCCGCTGCTCCACTGTAGCTGAGGTGAGGTGTTGGCCAAAGCTTGCAAGTTGTGAACAGCGAGAGGTCTACATGAGGAGAGACTGCAAATATTAGTGAAGAGGGGTAGCTTTGTATTATCCCGTCTTTGCAGGGCTAAATACAAGCCCAAGTCTAAAGCTAAGGGGTTGGCTTTTGGGTGCTGGATCCAAGGTTTGGATCCTACAGCTGGCACACGGCAAACATTCTGTGGGATTTGAACTCTGGCTGTTGCTATTTCTCCATGTCAGGTCTTCATGCTTTTGCAGAGGTCAGTCTGCTCACCACCTCCGGGGGGTAATTAAAAAACAAAAGATAGTGCTTTGGAAATAAGTCGTCTTTTAGGGGAAAGAAATGCTGTCACACTGAAGATATACTCAGCCATGATTTGGTATTGAGCTGTACAGTCAGTTGTCCCAGAAGGAAGAGGTACATCCCTCCCTGCTAACCTGCAAGTCTGTAAGTAAATAGGACCTGCTGCCTTTTCTAATGCCTTTGCAGTTTTCCAAGCGCTCTGCAGGTGAGCAGTGCTGAGCGTGGCGTTGTACAGAGCAAACGTGCCATCTAGCGGGTGACAGCCTTTCTGCAGAAGTGGCTCGGGTTTGCTTGCCTGTAACTGTCACCAGAGAGTGAGATTTGTCTTCAGTGGGAATTCCATGAAAGGCAGAACTTCTGAATAAGCTAGTTTTTGGGGTAAGAAAAGGACTTCCCACAATGACCAATGCGACCCATTAACTGCAATAAGACTGGATGCCTACTTTTAATTCCTAGCTCACCAATGTTAAGCAAGGTAGATCCTCAGTGCATGGTCATGGGCAGTAAAAAAAGCCGCAGGACACTGTCCTGAGGTCTCGCCATCTGTCTATTGTTTTCCTTTGGGCTCCATGGCTGCAATCAGAGCTCCAAGGCAAAGTTCAGTGACTGTGGAGATTTCCATACTGCTAGCCATATTTCTTTCCATTCTAATTAAAGAATTCTGCATAGTTCCAACAGTCATTACCTGCTTCTCCTGCAGGTAATAGGGTTTGAAAAAAAAATGCAAAACCAAAGCACATCACAATAAGAACTCTGATTTCTTCTGGGCGCTCTTAAGAATTAACAGAACACGAAGTGGGTTTTCCTGTGGGGTTGTAGTGGGTGCCCTCCATTAAGCGTCCATGAATGTGCTTGGACTATAACACCATGGAGGGGTGGCCCTTTAACAGCTGTATCTTGCGTTGGTTACCCCCAGTTTTGAGAGGATTTGGCAGACGCTATTATTTACTGCCCTTTGGAAGAGCAAGCATCAGAAATGCTCCAGGAAGAGCAAGGCACCCTTATTTCAGCAGTGGTGGCTACAGCAGCCTCACTTGTCAGCTCCCTGCTCCTCTGGAGCCACCAGGACACGTTTGGGTTGCAGAAGTGCCAGGGCATCAGCAAGAGCAGGACTTTACTAGACAAGGACTTGTGCGAGATTTCCTTAGCAGTGACACTTGCATAAATCAGGAAGTAGTGGGCTGAGAGAGGCTCTCATCTGCAAATTCAGGGGCTCTTTGCGCTCTGTAAAATGTAAGGGAGAGTATGATGTGCAACAAAGAGCAGGGTAAAAGAAGTCCTTCTTGCAGAGCAAGCATGAAATATGTCAGGTGTCATGTTACACTGGCTTTTGCTATTGTAAAAACAACTCCTGAAAAATCATCTCAACATTTTTATTAAAGTTGCTGAACGAATGGGAAAAACAGTTAATGCATTGGACTATTAAGCGATAAGGCTCTTCATTTGATGGTAACCATTATTCTCATTCTCTTGAGCCCTGAAGAGTTTTTATGGCTGGGAACCTTCTGTTTGACAAGAGAAATCATTAAATGCCAACCAGTTCCAAACAGAGTTAAGAGAAGTCAGAGAATTAGCGGTATAAATAGATGAGCAATGGAAGGTGCTTGTAGCCCTTTGGCATGGGGAGGAGTGCACGAGGTCCCAGGGTCTTTGCGTTCCTAAATAAGTGCCCTACATAACTTGTTATAGATTGATGAGGCTCCAGATCCCCTCCATGATAGTCCTCCCACAGGAAGAGTAAGGGGTGTAGGATCTGGGGCTGTTTTTCTGTTCTGGGAACGCCATGTGTGCCTCAGTTTCCCTATGCCAAGCCCTTGAAAGATNCTGGTCCCACATTCAAGGGGAAATGGATTATTTTTACTCAAGGGGAGAGTCCTTTTGTATTTATTTCTTCTTTTTCTCTTTTCAATTATTCTGGACATTTTTCCAATGAGGACTGAAATGTCATTAGTCTCCTTTGATTTTTTCCTCATTTTGTTGTACTTTTGTTGGTCTTACAAGCAGAAGGGGAGACACGTACTTTCATTACCTCAGCCGCTGGTGGGGAAGACAGGGTTATCATCTGCATTTTTTTCTAGCTCTCCTTTCTCCCCAGGAAGGCCAGGTAAGCACCTTGTTCTTCATTGCTCTGCCGTGTTTCCATTAAAAGAGTCTAATTCATGCTTCTATTCATCATCTTTTTTTCCTTGGATTCTCTTGATATTTTTCATACCCAATAAAACCCACCCTTTTTCTTCCCTTTATTTTGTTCCTTCTTGTTGTTTTCACCAAAGAAAAGCTACCATGAAGTGATGAAGTGTATTTTTCTTATTTCCGTAGTCATTCCATCGTTTTTCTTTATTTTCTTCCTCAGCTTCTTCATACTTTTCTTTTATTCAGTGAATCATGGTGGACTTTCCTTTTTTTCAGCACTCCGAATTTTCTTTTATTTTGTTCCATCTTTTATTCGGGGTGAAGTGAAGCGATTTTTGACCCCAAAAGCAAGTTTTTTTCCCTGCACTGCTGCTGCTAGTGTGTCCACTGTAAGCCCAGCAAGGCAGTGCCAGCCTTTATCTCATTTCTTATCATTTCTTCCCTCCTGGATAACATAGTGGCAAATATTTTTTCTCATTTTTCTCATTTCTTTCCCACCATTTTTCATCTTTTTTTTCATGTGATCCCTCCAGTGGAACAACATGGCAGCAGCCTTCTTTGATTTTTTTCTTTTCTCTTTAATATTCTATCCAGTTTCTCATGTCACCCAAGTAGCAACATCTTTCCTTTGTTTCCTTTGTTCCCCTTGGGTGGTTCAAGGTTTTGTTTTTTGTTTTTGTCTTTTCTCTCGCCTTAATTCTCTTTTCCCAATAGGTGAATCAACAGCATTTCTGATGTAGGGGACAGCCACAACCAGCCCCGTACCCAACATGAGTGCAGGACAGGAGAAACCATGCCGGGCGGGGGGGTGGGGGTGGGGTTGTCTTCTCCGTGAGGCTCGTTTATAAACTCATATCATCAGTAAATGTAACATCCAAAATGTGCTCCAAGTACGCATGCAAAAGACCTTTGAGCATTTTGGTTAGTGTCTGGGTGGGACATGTGTTCACGGGGCTGGGGATAGGCAAAGAAAGCTTGCTGCTCACTTGGAAGTGGCTCTCGTGGAAGGGTGGGTGTTCTATTTTTCTCAGAAGGTCTTGAGGGTTCATTAGAAAAAAATGGTCTGGCATTTGCAACGATTAAATTAATAAGGCAAATATGAGTAGGCTTCACTTCCCATAGCTCCTAGGAGGGATGGGAGTTGGTTGGATGGTCACCTAACGTTATCCATGGTTGGATGGGAAAGGAGGGTCACCCATGGTTACTGAATACCTGATGTTTTCCAGAAAGAAATCAGTAGAAAGACTATCCAGCTCTGAACATCCACCTTTTCCCAAGTCCTGGAGGGACCAACCACATAGGGCTCCACCAGGAAGTGATCTACAGCTTCCTCCAGGGACAAGGGGAGCTGCTGATGGCAGCACAGGGAGGTCTCCATGTGTCCATTATCACCTGCAGGTCCTTCGGGATAAAGTACTCTGGTCAGCAAAATTGGGTCAGATTAACCAGCTTTTTCTAGATGGTGTGGGTATTAATGTAGGTGAGAGCATACAGTACTGTCTGACCACACACTTATGACCAATCATTCAAAACAGGTGAATCTCCCGTAACATTTAGCATTGGTGTGGTCTCACTTTGAATACTGTGTGCAGTTCTGGGCTTCACAATACAAAAAGAATGTTAAGCTTTAGCCCTGAAGCAGTCAGGCAGTTGGACTAGATGGTCTTTGTAGGTTCCTTACAACTGAACTGTTCTATTCCATTCCATACTATTCTGCAAGAACTGGGGTACTTAAGCAACATGAGGGAAAAAGCTCTTGTTGCCCGGTGTTCTCCAACACCAGCGAGATTTAATCACCATAAATCAAGAGTCTTCAGTTAATCACCTTCACTGGCACTTCCTCAGGGATGATGGGAACTATTAGGAACACTACTCTGATTAATCCACATTACTTAGAACCAATTGGAAATCCTTGCTAAAATCCACCCACGTCTCTGCTCAGCCACTGTTACCTATGATGCACTAGGCTAGGGGTTATGACTCTAGGAAAAATATCTTCACAGAATTCATTAGAAAGCTGAGAAATTGTCACTGGAAGGTGTGTGTGGCTCAACATCACTCTCTTTGCTCAAAATCACCAGGAATAAGGAGAGTGCCTCATCCAGAGTAAAAACAGACATCCTGACCCCTTGTAGATATGATGGCGTTTATCACCATAAATGACATGCATTTCCACTGCAGACAGTGGCCTTGGTATAGTTCACCCCTGCAGAAAGGCACAGGTCCCTTCAGCATGCCCTACCTTCATGGCAGCGTACAACAAAACCAGCTTCCAGTAACAACCACGTGTTTACGAATGCTAGGAATTAGGTACATTAAGAAGAGACTTTGTCTGGAATTTATGTGTGTGCTGGTAATTAATCTGCCAGCGACAAATGTGCTCCTGCTTAGCCACCATTAGCTCCCATTTCCCTGGAAACGGGAGATGGAAAAGAGCTACAGAAAGCCTCCAAGGAGCAGACGTCTTCTGCAGAGAACAGGAGCGAAGCAACCTGAGACAAACACGCCTCCACTGACAGCCAGCACCCTAGTCACAAATAATAATGGGAGCTGTTCTACACAATCGCAAAATGCATCTAATAAATTTACCTAGAAATTAAGAGAATTAATCAGCATAAGACAAGCGTAGCAGGCTTAACAGCCATATCCACTGTTTCTTGCAAATGATTGAATTACGCATTATAAACAATATTTGTACCTGATTAACACCAAGGAGGGTGGGAATTGGTGGGCATATGGCAGCCAGGGGAGTGGGAGGAAAGGTGAAGGCACACTGTTGCCCATGGTTTTGTTGAGGCCAGAGGGAGGTTTTGGGACGAGACAAGCAGTTTTTTCAGCCATCCAGCCCTGAGTCTCCTTCCGAGCGGAGCCGTCCTCTGTAAGCAAAATACTCTTTGCTACTTCCAGTTTTGGGGAGGGGGATATAAGCAACTACATAGATTAAAGAAAAAGGGTGAGCAGCTGCAGCTCACCCTGATCATCCCAAATGCCCTAGAAATGGTGGGAGTTGGTATTAGCAAAAATGCTTCTGATTCAGTAGCATCCTACAGAAATTATTGGAATTAGTTTGTGGGCAGCAAATATGCTGTTAGTTAAGCACTGCTGCACACTGCACTAATAACTAACCAGGAGAAAAAGTCTCTTAGAGGCTGATATTATCTCAGAATCATAGAAAGTAATCAGCAAATGGCAAGTGTACTTGCATAAAAACTACCATGCTCCACACTTCCTATTGATTGGCTGGATTTAGTTATGGTAATCAAAGAAATATATCTGATTAACTGGTATTGCCCAGGAATAGTGGGAATTAGCTAATTAACATAAGGCAAGTACATTTCCATTTAGTCAGCACAGACTAGGAGCTGTGGATATTTCTCATCATAAGCAGAAATTGGCTGCTTACCTGGCACTTCCCAGGAAACTGCTGCCATCGGATGGGACTAAAATTAACTTCCATCCCCCAAAATGGCAGGAGCACAAGCCTGTGTCAGCACAAAATAAGAATATCTTCAATTAGCCCTTGTCTGTAATTCGTAAAAATAATGGAACCTTTACCATGGCCCCAAATGGCTCTGACTAACCAGCATGGCTTAAGAAGAAGGATTAATGAGAAGGAGGAAAATATACGTAATATATAGAATCAAGTACCCCTATGCCCATTCCCTGGCGATGACTAGTGTTCCTCGTGCTCTTTTTTCCAGTAGAGGTGCCCCTCTAGCTGGACTGCAGACCAGCTGAGCCCGTTCCTCCCAGTCCCATGGCTAGTCTGCAGGGATGCTCCGACCCTGCTGAACAAAGGCTTCTGCTGAGAGATGCTGGCCCCAGGAACCTTAATGCTGCTCCACGTGGACCCGCTGTCCATGACCACAGCTTCTTCCCTTGTGAGTCCTGGTCTGGGGTCAGAAGTCCCCATTGCTGCTCTCCAGCCTTTGCATCCAGTGTTGCGAATGCCTTTGCTCAGGATTGCGACTCACCCAGCTGTCCCAGAGCAGCCCAGCACCGACGTGTAGATGCACAGAATCGCAACCCTGACTGCCCCAATGGCTCCGTCTGTCACGCCCAGTCTGGTCCCAAGCTTGGCCAAGAAGGACCTCAGCATTTTCGTACCTGGGTCACACTGGCTGTAGCTGCAATCTGTTCCTATTTGGCAGCCTCTGGCTTTGTAGCACTTTTTCTACCGTGTGGTCAGTCCGGTTCACGTCACCCTGTAGTCCCCTCACTGTGCCTAGCACATGCTTTGACTAGTAGCTGTAATGGTCCTGCTCAGCAATGGAACCTGCGGCCCAGCCATGCCCGTGTTAACACACAGCTGCCCGATGAGATCCAAACAGCTTCTATTAAGCACCAGGAGAAGCTCTGGCTAACAGCATGTGGGAGATGCAGGCAGTAACTAGTGAACAATTTCCCACTTCTATGCAGTAATTCTAGCTAATTACCCTTACCGGCAGCTCCTGCAGAAGGATGGAAATGACACCTCCCTTGTGACAAATGCCACCGATTATCCAGAAGTCTCTAACCTTGCTGGGACATCATTAGCCTGATGCAACTGCTCCTCGCTTCTCTGCCTGCATCCAGAAGGAGAATTGTTCACACGAGATGAAGATGCCACCAATTACCCTGCATCCCTCAGAGGCGGGATTAATCAGTGCAAAGCATATATATCAGCTGGGAACCACGTGTATCTGCAATCCCCACGCATTAGCAGATGCTCTCCATTAGTAAATATCTCTAACGGGTGAGCTCTCTCCATAAAAACATACAAAATCACTCAAGCAGAAGGCAAGTAATCTTCCAGTTAAGCACACTGCTGTGGGCAGGTAGCTCTGTTGATAGTAGAAAAAAACACCAATTTTCAAGTATCAGTCTAGCCTCAATTCATTTCACTCAAACATGAGGCGGGGGCATCCTCAGCTGCTCCATTCCATGTTCATGGCCACCACTGAGAGTGGGGCTGAGGCGCTCACAGCAAGGGTCTCATGTCCTCGTAGGTCTCTGTGCCTGTTTCACCATTACATTACTTCACGTCGCATTATACATATGTTAGTATACTGGATTATTCTATTCTTTTCTACTCAATTCTATTTCATTCTATTCCATTCCATTCTGTTAATATTCTAATTCTAATTATACTGGATGAAGATAACCATTTCTGTGTTTCAAGCTTTTGCTTTGCATAACAGTCTCCCAAAACCCCCATCACTCCTTTGTTGCTACCGCTTCAGCATCAATACCAATTCAGCATCTCTGGCAGCTATTTTTGTATGTCTTTTCGAAACAGTATTCAGATATAGCCCATCATTTTCTACCAAATTCCACATCATACATTACCCTTTCCAGCCTCTGTCTCAGTCCCAGGGACCCTAATTTGTGGGGAGACACATCTTTAAGTAGGATAACCCTGGTTGCTGAAGAAGACAGAGTTCAGTACAGACCCCACAAAACAAAAAAAAAAAAGGAAAACCTTTAACTGCATCACTCTCATGCATGCAGTTTCCTAGCTGTTAGCTAACACACCAGCTATGCAGAGAAGCTTGCAAAGCAATAGTAGCACTTAAAGATACTTAACAGTTTTTGTTCGTAGAAATAGGGGATTTTTTCCTTCTCTGTTGCTTCTGTTTATTAGAGGGGAAAATGGCTTATAAGAGAGAGAACTTTAATTTGCGGTCCTTGCAAAGGCCACGTCTTTATGGAAGATATTAAAACAGCCAGGCAAATTATAAACACACATGGGCTATATTGTAGCAGTCCTTTTTAACCCCCACAAGTTGCTTCTTATGCAATCGAAACAACAGGGAAGGGCAGAGAAACCAACCAGAGCTCACCCGCGGCAGGATTGCCCCCCGTCACACCTCCGTGCCAGGCAGCCAGCATTGCCGCGAAGCCCACCCCAGAGCGGCGCCAGAGCGGCACCAGCGAGGCGCGGCGCTGGAGCCGAAATGGTCGTCAAAGCGGCTTTGTGGAGAACCCCCGCTTGCACGGCACAGCAGATCGAGGTCATAACGCTTTCCTACGGATAACCGTGGGAGCCCAGTGCATCATTAGCTCACGAGCACGACGAAGGAAGACCTGGAGCCCAGTCAGCAGGAGCAGAATGTCTGACCAGCAAGTTTTGCGCGTGAAAGAGTTACAGGCAGGCTTGCTGCTGCCTTCCAAGGCCTGTAACAGCAAGAGCTGGCCTGTCCCGGGCAGGGTTTTAAGCACAGAGAAGCCAAAAAGATGAAGAGTGATGCAGGGTTAAAGAGATCACACCTCCACCAGGTGTTGTTACTATGTTCAAATATGAAAGTCTTTTTGCACTTCCTGACTTTAAAAGTGAACAACATCCAAAAAAGCATGCCTGAAACCCGGCTGAGATCAGCGCTTGCTCTAGGGTCCTGTGAGACTCCATTTAGCTCAGGTTTTCTCTGCCACCATGCTACCTGGAAGCTCAATAGTTTTTTAAAAAGAAAAATACTGACTCTTACACGAGGAACAGTCCCAAGCATCCCTGGCAAGGGGGAAACCAGGGGCGTACGCCTGCAGTCACTGCTATCATGACAAAAACAGCAGCAGCCACCAGCTGCTGGCTTTACCTTCCCTGACCAAAATTCTAGTTTTCCCTGGGGCTCTCCTCACGCTGCGGTGCTTCCCCCTCTTTACTATTAGCGCAGAGATGAATGTTTGTGGTGTGTGGTCTCGTACCTCGCTCCTCGCAGCCGACAGTGAGTTTTAAATGTTGGTTACCAGAGGGCACGCAGGCAGGAGAATCAGCCCGGGGCGCTTCGCAGGGCAGAGGTACCCAGGGTCCATTTCTTCACTGGTAAAAGACCGGTAGCACAAATGAAATTACCAGTTCAGCTGTCCACCCTGATGGAAATGAGTTGTGCCACAAAAAGGAAAGTTTGATTTGGTTCTATGGCGAGTGCCGGGAGTTTGTGATTAACAGCTCTCACCCGGGGATTTTTGAACAGGAGGCTTTCAGTCCTAGCGGCTTTTCTACAGCTCTTTCTGTTACACTTCCTCTGCTCCTGAAGGAAAAGCTCTTTGTTACCCAGACCACTTTATTTCCAAAAGTCCCTCCTTGCATATCCCCAACAATCCACACAAACCTCTTCCCACCCCGACAAGAGCTCAGTGCGAGCGCTGGTGCCGGCCGCAGCCGTGCTCTTTGCACCAAAGAGGTTTCAGCACAGAGCAGCTTTGCGAAGTTTCAGCTAAAAGTACACTATTGAACATATCAGCTGAGGCATGTGGTGAGTGTCCAGCAGGGCCGACATCCGCATATTTCCTCATGCTGGTGTTTTTAATCCTTGATTGAGATCCTTCAAATCCCCCATAGACTGCGCCTTGTTATAGAGGCACAGGAAGTTACGAAATGGCCATTGCCAGTTAAAAGCTTGTTACAGAGGACGGTTTCTATGAATTACATGTTGCTTCATCAGAACTTCCCAGATTCTTTATAAAACATCGTTTTGTTTTCTACATGATGGTTCATAATTTCTGGCACGTAGCATTGGCTCTCGGTATTTCGTCCAGCTTTGGATATGTTAAATAACATCTGTTTCCAGAATCTTGCATTGTCTCTCATAGTGACACATCTTGTACCAGATGCTTTCGAGGTTCCTCAACATCCCAAAGCTTCCAAGCACGAGTCAAGGCAGAAGCATCAAGTTTTACGGTTTGTAAAGGCAGCAGCATCATGTTTTCTGGTTCCCCGTGACACCAGCTGAAACCACATGGCTGCCAGGTTCCACACTCCGTGCAGCTCCTCCTCTCTGCAGACATCACACTCCATCAAGCCAGGCTTGCACCACAGCCCTCCAGGAGCTTTGTGTCCACGTGTGACAGGGGCGTCCCTACACCCAGTGCCCTTCTGCTGGCCAAACACCCCCTGCAGGTGGCTGCCTCGGCTCACATGCACATGGGGGCGCCCAAGGAGCCCCACGGCTTTGCTGGCCCAGAGTGGGGCACAACACCAGGGCAAGCAGGGAACGTGGCGCCACCCGAAAGGCCAAGCACAGTCATGGCAGCAACCATTTAACAGCCCCGGGCCCCTCAGAGGGGGCTGCATCTCACCGTGGTTTGGCAGTGCTGTTCCACGTCTCCAGTTCTTCTCCTTGGCATTTTTCTTTCTCACCATGTGGTGCATTTCATAACCAACAGCAGTTTCTGCATTTTGATGTATTCTTTTCACTTCTAATTTTAACCAAAATCTTGTCTTCTGCAGCTCACGCCTTCTTTCCATTTTACCAACCCATTGCACACTCCTCTCTTTGCATCTCGTCACAAAACAGTGATGGCATTATGTTATGCCCCCATCTTGCTACAATGTCTTCTGCATTACACATATGTCCACATTTACAATTCATCTACAGCTCAGCAGGCTACCTCAGCTGAGTCCCTTTTCTTGCTGTCATCCTCTAACAAGCAAATCTCATCCTCATTAGTGTATTTAGCTGCAAAATGCAAGGAAAGAGCCTCAGGGCTGTGGCCAGATGGAGCCTGGGCTGGAGCACATCCTTCCAGATTGGCCAAGCCAAGCAGTTGTGCGCCAGGGGAGGTTTAGATTGGGCATTAGGAAGAATTTTTTCATGGACAGGGTGGACAAGCATTGGTCCGGGCTGCCCAGGACAGTGATGGAGTCCACATCCCTGGAGGTATTTAAGAGTCCTGTGAATGTGTCACTATAAAGGACTTGGTTTAGTGTTAGGACTCGGTAGGTCAGGTTGATGGTTGGGCTTGGTGATCTTGAAGGTCTTTTTCCAACCTAAATTATTCTATGATTCCGTGATCTTCTCCAGCCTGGGAAATCCAGATGCAAATGTAAACACCCAGTCCAGACTTTCAGGGTAGGAGCATCTGCATTTTGAACTGCATCCTAGCAGGTCCCTCAGGGGTACCAGGCTCCCCCAGGATGCAGGGGTGTATCCCGCTGCTACAAGTCAGATTCCCAAGGTGTGCTCCCGCAAATGGGGAAATTTTGTCAGTCCATGAAGCCAGATCTGGGGAGTCCATCAGCAATCCTAGCACAGTACCTGCTTTGCAAAAGCGATGGAGAAACAAGGTCAGGAGAGGCAGGTCTATCCCAGACACCTGTGAAGATGCACCCTGAGGCTCACAGCATTGCCCTCAGCACAGAGGGAAGTCGCCCTCCTGCAGGCTGAACAGCTCTGGTAACTGATGTGCACATTGTGACCTGCAATGTAGGGAGAAAGGGAATTACTGAGCATCTCAAGGATGTTCATCATTTCCCTGAATATCATCAGGTGTCAATTTATATACTACTTTTCCCCTTTTGTAAATGGTCTCCTTCCTGTGGAGCAAATCCCACACGGCCAGAGAACAATGCTAGTATTTACTGATAATGGTGAGGACCAACATCTACCAAGGCCACTATTCCTTAAAACTTCAGAGAATCCCTGTTTCCTATTTATTTTTAAAGCCATTTTGTAACTCGGCAGGCAGGAGCTTTTAATTTGGTGCATGGGAGTTGAATGCAGTGCTGGGTCACACATAGGGCTTCCTGGCTCTGCACCCAGTGATGGTTTTGAGAGCGTGATCCCAGAGGCCCAGCTACTACAACCCCATGTCTTCCAGTGAGACTGCTCCAAGCATTCAGCAGTGCCCTCTGGGCTGAGCGTTTTCCCCATCCCTCCTCTCCCCCAGCTGCTGTGGCTGGGGGCTTCTCTCTGGTGAAAGGTGGGGCACCCCCCGCACCCCATACAGCCAAGGTCCCCCCGTACCTTCACAGGGCCCCTGCTCTGGTGGGCAAGGCTGTTCTCAGGCTTGCTGGAGGCATCCCCCTTCACCTTGAGGACCTGCCTGGTCCTTTGCTTGCTGTGTGGAGGATAGGTCGTGCTGAGGAGCTATCTCAGGGTCTTTCTGAGGAGGATGCTGCGCTTCCCCATGACCTGCTGAAACACATATGACTTGAACATGCAAAAGACCTTAGACACATAAATGCAAGATGAGATAAAGAACATGAAGATTTTTTTGAGGACGGAGATGTTCACTTTGCTTGCCTGCTTCCCTTTGATAGGGATCTGCTGGAGCAAGCCACCAATACAAAGGCCAAAGGCCCTCTGCGAGCCCAGCTCCTCCTGCAGCTAAAGGTGAGAAGCCAGCTGGCCCTCCAAATGCCACGAAACACTCCCTATCCTCGGAGCTAACCCCACAGTGGAGTCTCATACCCAGTGGTGAGGTGGCTGGAGCAGGCTCCATCGCATGGACACTGGTGGTTTAGAGAGATCAGGGACTATCCGGTGGAAAAGGAAGTCTTCTGTGGAGCAGAAAGGGTGAAGCTGGCACAAGAAAAAGGATGAGAAAGCAGCAGTTTGTACGGGGTCACAGGCAGAGGCAGGCAAGTGTGGGAGCTCCTCTCCCAGATGGGAGAAGACTGAGGGGCTGTGTTTGCAGCCAGCTCTGGCAGTACCTAACAGCATTTGCACACATGCTCCATGCCTCTCTTCCTGGCTTTACTGCTGGAGCAGATACTGTTCCCTGCACAGGCAAGGAAGTCAGCTCCTGCCATCTTCCAACCCTTCCTCTGTTCCACGAAGCTCCCAACATCCTCAGATGTCACAAAGCCATGAAAAACCTGCTGAAGCACCCTGAGCAAGCCGAACAGGAGCTGTAGGTTAGCGTTTGCCTCCACAAGCCAAGAAAACAAGGCCAACATAAGCATGGGGAGCTCCCAACATTGCACAAAGAGCCCTGCTTCAGGGCTGCCTGGAAGGTGGGGGAGGGGGGGGGGGGGTCAGACACCCCGTCCNGGGGGGGGGGTTCAGACACCACCTCCCACACTGTGCTACTCTGCAGCAAAGCTGCTTCTCCCTACCATCCTCTGGATGGCTCCAGTGAAAAGCAGAGCAGCTCGATTCAGCACAGCAGGCGGCAGAGGCGATGCCGACAGCATCAGCCCCAGCAGGGCAGGTGTCAGTGCCAGGCAGGTCCCCACCTGCACCCAAGCATTAAAAAATGGTCAAAACTGGAAAAAAATTAGATGTATAAATAGTTGGAAACAGAAAAGTGCTATAGTTTTGCTCCATCCTCTGTCTCACTGTTCATTAAAGGCATGCATCAAATCAACCCCCAAGAGCCCAACCTTTCTATGAGGTATACGTCTCCATGTAAAACTGCACCACAAGAGTGCTCAGTTCCATTTGAAAGGAGGCACCGCACTCCAGAATCAAATAAAATAGAGACCTCAATTAGCTCACATAGCTCTCAATTATTTTTTTCCGCTTGAAGTAGTTGCAAGTTATCGCTGTCTCAAACCAAATCAAAACATTGCAGCAGGAGTCAGAGCAGACTGAGAAACTTGAGGCAAGGGTCAGTCGAGCCGAACCATCGATATCTGTGCATTAAAACTGGATTAACATATTCACACTTAATGAGGGCTGGCTCTGCAGGGAGGTGGTGAATTTGTGCACAGCATGGACCAGCACTGCAGGCTGCTCACCAAGCCCTGACCCAAGCTGTTTTTCTCCCCAGGGATCACCACTGGATCACCAGTCGTAGCCTGAGAAACTTCCAATCCTTGCTGCAGCTGTGGCAGATTCCAACTTGGACACAGTCAACGTAAAGTCGAACCTAGAGCAGAGCCCTGGTGCTCTGCCTGCAGGCCTCACACCCGGACCTGGAGGTCTCCCTGCCCTAGATTCCTCCTGCCCCTTCCCTTCCTGGGGGGGGGCACGGTTCCCGGCCCCCGGCCCAGAGCTGTGGTTCTTGTGGTCTCCGATGCATGCACAGCGTGGTACACCCAGCACCATGCACCGGGACCCTGCTCCCAGAACCTGCAGCCACCCAGGTCCCTGCACCCCAGCACCCTGCAGCCAGACCATGCGCCTAATCCCAGTCACCTGCCCCCCC